>CM077647.1:26100109-26407609 GCA_039707465.1 Rhabdophis nuchalis | reverse complement strand
AGGATAATTCAACATTCATTTTCAAAATCCAAATGCTAAAAAGCATTATTTCATAAAATCAACTCAATTTTCAAGAATTTTCAAAATAGTTAATCTTAAGGTTTTGCTCACATGGCTATTAATGAATTGTTACACGTAGAAATTATAAAGCTACTCATTGCTAGAAATTTAGAATAACTAGGGAAACAATGTCAACATAATTAATGTAGCCTTTAATTCAAATCCCAAAGTTATTTCCATGTTACAAACAGGGTTACAGGGTTACAGAAAGAATATTAATTTTTACCAGGAGAGGGAGCTCATAGTTCATAAATTGCACCATTTCCTAAGTGCATTTCCCAATGTACTGAATAAATATTTCTCAACCCTATTTTTTGATACATTAAATTTATTACCTTATTACAAATATATGATGACATCCTTATTTATAATGTACAATATAAATTATATAAATAAGTTTTGGTCCAATGCATACACACATACAGATAATAGTTGCTGCAGAAGCTAATAACTCTGACTGCAATACTGTTGTTTTTGTAAATAATGACTAAACATTATGAATGTACTGTGTTGGATTCTAGTTTTATTTTTTACTTCGATACTAGAATACTCTACGTTTGCAATTCAATTCAGAAATTCTTTTACAGATTATCAAACAATAAAACAATTACACAATTATGGAAGCAAAAAAAAAAAAGGAGCGGGTCTATTCACCACCAGCAGGTGATGAGAGGGGGGTATTGTTTATTGTTTGTAGTGGCTTTTTTGTTTTATAAGCTGTCCAGAGTCACTGACAGTGAGTGGGCAGCCATACGCTGCAATTAAATTAAAAGACTTGAAAATCTCCTACAGCAGTGTTGGTGAACTTTTTTGGCACCAAGTGCCAAAATGGGAGCGCGTGCTGGAAACCGGAAGAGCAGCTCCCCAGTAT
Source organism: Rhabdophis nuchalis (assembly GCA_039707465.1). NCBI lineage: Eukaryota > Metazoa > Chordata > Lepidosauria > Squamata > Natricidae > Rhabdophis > Rhabdophis nuchalis. Next base: position 26,406,678 of record CM077647.1, on the reverse strand, counting down.
GCATGTGTGCGCGAGAAACTGGAAGATCATCTTCCTGGCATGTACAACAAGTGACTGCTCTTCCGGTTTCGGCGTTCCCATTTATGTGTAAACCAGCTGGCTGGCACGCCGGAACCCAGATGAGCAACGGGTGATGGCTTGCATGCCCAGTGGGCTCACATGCCCACTTCCGGCACTCATACCATAGGTTCGCCATCACGGTCCTACAGCATAAGATACAGAGAATTCTGTCTTACTATGTATGTTTCAAAGGGTCATTCATTCATTCAAATAGTCTGTGAAAAAACTATTTGGTAAATGTTCACTATCAATAACATAATTGTGCTACATATTCATTCCATGTTTAACTTCCCTTCAATTTTACTGAGCCCCTAGTATTGGTTGGCAATAGAGTCCCCAAGGAGGTTGGTGCTTCAGGATTTCAGTCTATCTGGTATTGTTGAGTCCAGGACAGGCAAAGAGATTGTGGCATCCATGGCAACCATGGCCTTCTTTCAAATAGCTGATGGCCCAATGCATACCAGTGGCTGCACCTTGGATATGGTTTTAGTCTGAGGGTAGTTGAGAAGTCATGTACTAGTGGAGAATACTGAGAACAATCCATTATTATGGGTCATTTTCTGATTGCCTTTTGATTCACCGGTATCGCTCCTCCCTACAGTGAGAGTGGGCCTGTTTGATTAGCCTGCCCACAAGTGACTTCCAAAAAAGAGATTGGAATTTTTTCTAAGGATCTGGTAGGTGACTTGGCCAGGTTTCTAGGCACAGCATGGAACGGAATCAAGGACAAGGACTGTATCACCCCTATGCAAATTCTGCTTGAGCACCCATCTTGAGGTACCCCCTGGTTTACTGGGAGATGAAATACCAGGATATTCACACCCATTCCGACTTGAACTATGACTGTAGAACACAGACTGGGGTTTCCGGGTTGCTATAATGGTATGTAGGAATGATCTTGAGAAGAAAGGTCAAAGAAACACAGCTAAGAGAAGGTTCAGATAAAAGGCAACTTAACTTGCACCAAGAATGCAAGCAGGGCGAATAGTTCAGAAGAGACCCTCCGTAGTTTCTTGGTCTGTGCTATAAAAGGGAAAGTAGAGGGATGTATTTTCACACTTGCAAAAGTCTCTTAATGAAATCTTACAATAAAGTAGAATGAGCTTATCTGTGTTTCCTGCTGGTTTACCTTGCAGAGCAAGCAACACAGTCTGACAGTACAATGTGGGATGAGTTTAAGCCAGTGGTTCCTAAGGAAATACAGGTAGTCTTCAAGTTACAACCATAATTGAGCCCAAAAGTTCTGTTGCAAAAGGAATCATTTGTTAAGTCAATTTTGATCATTTTATGACCTTTCTTGCAATGGTGGCTAAGCAAATCAGTGCAGTTGTCAAGGTAGTCACATAGTTGTTAAGTGAATCTGGCTTCCTCATTGACTTTGCTTCTCAGAAGGTTGCCAAAGGGGATCACATGACCTCAAGACATTGTGACGATCATAAACATGAGTCAGATGCCAAGCATCTGAAGTTCTATCATATGACCATAGGGATGCTATAGCGGTCGTGTGAAAAATGATAAGTCGCTTTTTTCAGCTCTGTAACTTTGAACAGTCACTACATGAACTGTGGGCTACCTGTAGACTGTTGATAGTTCATCCATCTGTCTACTGGATCTAGATCCCTCGCATAAAAATGACCTCAGAAGTGACCCACAGTTCAGTACAATCTTAATGGAGAGGGCGGTGCCTCCTACCTTGAACATCATGTTGATGTATCCCTACTCAAAAGAACATCCTTGATTCCAATACTTGCAATAACTATATCCAGACTATGTCCAACCTTTCCTTTCTGGAGCAGATTGTTGATAAGTGATTGATGTGCACTTGATAAGAATTGTGGAGAAACCAATTATCTAGAGCCGTGGTGGCGAACCTGTGGCACACAGAGCCATCTCTGAGGGCACATGAGCCATTGCTCAGATCAGTTGCAGCATGCATGCGCACACCAACCAGCTGCTTTTTGAAGGGTCGTGGGAGGCTGTTTCTACCTTCCCCAGGCTTCAGGAAAGCCTCCAAAGCCTGGGGAGGGTGAAAAACGGATCTACTGGGCCTACCGGAAGTTTGGAAATGGGCCATTTCTGGCTTCCAGAAGACCTCCATGGGGCTAGGGGAGGCTGTTTTTACCCTCTCCAGTCTTCAGGAGGGCACGGGGGTTGTGCATGTATGCACAGGGGAGGCAGCGGGGGGGGGGGACACTTGAATTATGGGTATGGGCATGTGCACGCACACTATCATACACACACACACACGCTTTTGCTACCTGAGCCAAAAAAAGGTTAGCCATCACTGATCTAGAGCCTTTTAAGACAGATTTCATGCCAGGCTGTACTCTTGTAATATCTTTCGTCACACTTGTATATGACCTAAGGCAGGATAGGTGATACATCCATCCTTGTGCTCCTTGATCTCTTAGCAGTTTTTGATACACTGGTATGGTATGCTTCTGAACAAGCTCTGTGGGGTTGAGACTGGCTCCACCATTCAATGATGGTGACGATTCTCCGCAATATACTCGAGGGCAGACCTCATCTCGCTGTGAGAGTCCCCCCTCTCGCAGGGCTGGCCCTCCACTCTATCGAGGGCCCACTTCAAGGAAGGACTGATCAGTCACGAGAAGTGGACGAAACGTAGATTGAGGGGTTTTTAAAAAAATCATTTGATTCGGCTTTTAGGGGGTACCAGGGAGGAGGGAGGGATTAGGCAATCTATGACTGGGAGTATGGCCAGGCCGGCTGGCGGAGACAGGAAGGAGACGGGTGGGTCCAATATGGGGGGGGGGAACACGGGTTGATTCAACGGAGGGTTTTTTAATCAGAACGGTCGTGGGGAGGGGGAGGGACGATGGGAGACAGAAACATCACCACCGGATGGAGACGCGCGGCTGCTGGCTACAGGCGGTAGCGCGCCCCAACCATCTGTTCTCCCCCCGCGATCTAGGAGGTCAAGGCACACAGAGCCGGGGCCCTAGGCTGATGCTATGTAACACCAGGTCCGTGGTTAACAAAGCCCCCCTCATTAATGACCTTGTGTCAGAGGGGGAGCCGGACTTGGTGGGGATTACGGAGACCTGGTTGGGCCACGAGGGGGGTTTACCTCTCGTGGAAATGTGCCCACCAGGTTACCATGCATTTCATCAGCCACGGGCCCAAGGCAGGGGTGGAGGGGTGGCGGTCATTGTTAAGGAAAGTCTTGAGCCGAGAGAGACCACTGTGCCTCAGACTACCGGTTGTGAGTTCCTCTATGTGAGATGGGGCCTGCGGAGGCAGTTGGGCGTGCTGATTGTGTACCTGGCTCCCCCTATTTATCAGCAGCCCTGCCCGAGCTCCTCGAGGTGGTCGCTGGAGTGGCGATGGAGACCCCCAGTCTTATAGTCTTGGGGGACTTCAACCTGCCATCGGCAGGTGAATCATCCGAGATAGCACGGGAGTTCATGGCCTCCATGACAGCCATGGACCTGACTCAGGTAATTCAGGCCCCCACCCATGTAGGGGGACACACGCTGGATTCAATTTTTGTCTCTGGCCAGTGGATGAGGGATCTGGGTGTAGGGGATTTAGCTATCATACCCCTGTCATGGTCAGATCACTCACTTCTCCAACTCGACTTTCCCACCGCTACACCCCACCGCGGGGAGGCGGAACCAGAATCTCCTAGATGGTTCCGCCCCAGGCGCCTAATGGAACCTGAAAGGTTCCAGACGGGCCTTGGGCCAATATCTATGACCTTGTCCCGCGCCCCGACGGAGGACCTAGTGGCCGCATGGAATACTTCGGCCGCTGGGGTCTTGGATCAGGTCGCGCCCTTGCGGCCTCTCTTGCAGCGCCGAGTCACCCAGTCCCCTTGGTTTACCAAGGAGCTGAGGGAGATGAAACGCTGCAAGAGAGTAGATGGAGATCCACACGGTCTGAATCTGACCGAACACAGGTAAGAGCCCATTTGAAGACTTACCTTGTGGCGATAAGAGTGGCCAAACGTCATTACTGTACCACTCTTATAGCATCCGCAGAGAACCGCCCTGCCGCCTTGTTTGGGGTGACCCGCTCTCTCCTTCAACAGAGGCCGCGGGAAGCCCCTCTGCAGGGCAGAGCTGAGGAATTTGGAGAATATCTGCAGGATAAAATCGCTCAGATCCGGAACGAGATGGTCTCCATGGAAAGTAGTCTAGGGGGAATTCCGGAGACAGGTCTTGAGACTCCTTTTTGGGAGGAGTTTGACTCTGTTACTTCCAACGATATGGACAGGTTACGTAGGCGACTGAGAGCCACCACATGTTTATTGGATCCGTGTCCCTCCTGGCTTGTACTGGCATCCTGGGAGGTCTCACGAGACTGGCTCCAGGAAGTAGTAAATGCTTCTTTGAGTGAGGGGTTCTTGCCCGCTGTCTTGAAAGAGGCGGTGGTGAGGCCCCTCCTCAAGAAGCCTTCCCTGGACCCAGGATTATTAGTCAATTATCGTCCTGTCTCCGACCTTCGCTTTCTGGCGAAGGTTGTAGAGAGTGTGGTGGCACAACAGTTTCCGTGATGTCCCGATGTTTGGAAGCCGTGCGGAGCTGGATGGGAAGGAACAGACTCAGACTCAACCCATCCAAGACCGAGTGGCTGTGGTTTCCGGCGCCCCGGTACAACCAGTTGATCCCATCACTGGCCATAGGGGGTGAACTTCTAGCCCCCGTGGATCGGGCACGCAACTTAGGCGTCCCCCTAGATACTCGGCTGTCTATGGAAGATCATGTGACGGCCGTGGCCAAGGGGGCACTCTGCCAGGTTTGCCTGGTACGCCAGTTGCGGCCCCTATTGGACCGAGACGCCCTTCGCAGTCACTCATGCGCTCGTGACTTCCCGACTAGACTACTGTAACGCTCTCTACATGGGGCTCCCCTTGCACCCGACGACTACAGCTAGTCCAGAATACGGCCGCGCGGATAATTATGAGTACCTCCAGGTACTCCCACCTAACACTGCTCCTGCGCGAGCTGCACTGGCTACCTGTAGCCTTTCGGGTGCGCTTCAAGGTGTTGATTACCATCTTTAAAGCGCTCCATGGCACGGGTCTTAGCTATCTGCGTGATCGTATCCTACCCCACACATCCCTTCGACCGATTCGCTCACACAGAGAGAGACTTCTCCAGGTGCCATCCTCCTGGCAATGCCAACAGGCGGCTCCCAGGGAAGGTCCTTCTCTGTGGCAGGCCCAACCCTCTGGAATGACCTACCCCCCGAGCTTAGATCTACTACGGACCTCCGCTCCTTCCGTCAACAATTAAAGATCCATCTTTTCCAGCAGGCTGGCCTGGCCTAACCTAATCTACCATACCAGCCTAGTTGTAAATATTACCTAATCGGGTTTTTACGTTATAAATTTAAACGAGATATTTTAACACAGGGTAAAACATTTCATTTAGTTTTATTATTTATAATTGTTATATATGTATATGTTCTTAAATTCTTGTACACTGCCCCGAGTCTCTTCGGAGAGAGGGGGCGGTCAATAAATCCAAACAAACAAACAAACAAACAAACAAACAAATAAATAAATAAATAAATAAATAAATAAATAAATAAATGGTCAACTTCCTTTCTCAAAGTCTGATTCCAATCAATATTGGTTGGGGGGGGGGGTACAGCTTGATCTTTCTGCTCAACTTTTGTGGGGATATTCAATTACAGGTAGTCCTTTGCTAAGGACCACAACTGGGTCCCGAATCTTGGTTAAGTGAAGCAGTTGTCAAACAAGATAAAATGTGATCACTTTGCTCAACGACTATAACCCCAATTCTCCCAGTTGTAATTGTTAAATGACCACACCGATTGTCAATCAAGGGGCTGGGGCTGATCCGTCAAGGAGAACGATTGTAAGAACAATGGTATTCTCTAGTTGTTTTTCACTGAATTTGAGGTTTGTTCCTCCAGCGTGTTGAAGGATTTCTGGATATCCTTCTGCGTTAGAGGACCTCATCTCAAATCCAGTGAGAACACTAACAAATGTCATCATTCTGGAAGGCTAAGAATGCTGGCTTCACTAGCCTTTTCTCCTCTGCTCCAGAGGGGAAAATGTTAATAGATGCCAGCACTCTGAAAGGCTGAGAATGCTAGCCTTCACTAGTATAGTCGCTAGAAGGATTTCACCTTCCTTTACAGAAGGGAAGAGAAATCCCTCAATGCATTTGGGGAGCAGACTTGTCAGCATGACGTATTATGTGATAAACCCAGGAGCAAAAACGCAGCACACAGAACCTTAAGACAATTAACAGTGGTTTATCTACAAATGTATACAGGCAAACACATGCAGGAGATAAAATCCCTTACCATTCATTACAGACATAAGGCGAGAACTGAATACACGCTGAGAGAGAGAAACTTCTCTCTAAGGACCACCTATATATAGACTCCTCTTAAAACAGTAAATAAGTTGTGTGGACCCCACCATTAGAGTCTTAAAAGGGTTATACCATAGCTGCAATGAATCATCCTCATTGCATCAGCTTTGTTGATTACAGCTTACAACCTTTCATCAGTTGGCAGCTATTAAATCCTCAGTACCTTGACAAGACTTCAAATGCAACTTGCTCTCCACTTGCAGCTTTTACCTACTCGTTTTCCCATTCACCGAATAAATTAGCAGAGAAGATTGCAAATGGGTGATTGCATGGTAGTAGGGCACCAGTCGCAAATGTGAACAGATTGTACCCAAAATGCAACCCTGGTCACTTCACAAGTTGTCATCGGAAACAATTTATTTATGGAACTGCCCTTGAAGGCCACTGGGAAACTTCAAATGGTCCAGGATACAATAGTGCAGCAGTGCTGTGCCCATGTAACATCTCTGCTTCACAAACTGCACTGCTTAGCTACGCTGGTTACTAGTTTGCTCCCAAAAATGATTCAAAGTGCTGATTATTACCTACGAAGCCCTACATGGCATAGATAATGGTTACTTGAGGGTTTACCTATCTCCCACAATATTTGCCAGACCAACTCCACCTTACAGGATTTGTGTATTCCAGAGTTCAATTAAACAAGCCTTCTCTGTAGCAGCATCTACTGACTAGAATGAGGTCCACCCAAAATCCAGGTGTCCCTATGCTGCAGGTACTTCCAAGGGCCTTGAAGATTGTTCTTTACAGTGGTGATATTCTGCCAGTTCTGACCGGTCCGCTCGAACAGGTAGCGGAAACTGCGGGTGGCCCCGCCCACTCGCCCCAGCTCTACCGCATCCCACTTAGGCGGAAGGTGGAGCACATGCACAGATATGGCTCGTGAGTGAAGCAAGTGTGGATGCGCTCACATTTCCAAACCAGTAGGGAAGGTAAGTCAATACCACCCCTGGTTCTTTACCCATATTTTGGTGACTGTGAGTCATATCCTCTTGGGTTATGCATATTAATTAATTAATTAATTAATTAATTAATTAATTAATTAATTAATTAATAAACCAATTCTTGTCAACTCTTATTTTTTTATGGACAACCTATGGCTCATTGGGTTATTGTTTCAGAAATATTTCCTTAACTAATCAGTAAAACCGAATGGCCAAGGGCAAAAAAAAGCAGTTTGAGTAGCAGCAACTTCTGATTTCTACCAGCTTGACCATAGCTGACAGCGCTTCTAGCAGCTTATAGTGGGCCGATCTACTGGGCTTCTGGAGGACTAGGGTAGGACCGGTCTAATGAGCTCTATAGCCAAAGGAGGTGCCAATCAATTTGGCCTCCAGAAGGCTAGGGCAGGACTGGGCTATTGAACTACTGCATAGCAACATAGCAGCACTGAAGTTTCCACAAATTTGATTAATTTCAGTCCCACAGGAGTCATGGATATCAGATTTTGGATCCATTTTGCAGGTTTTCCCATTTGAGGTACCTTGGTTCAAAAACTGATGCCCAATGATGCTATGCATTCCAAAGGAGACAGAAAAGATACAAAACTGTTCTGTACTCTTAAATATGGATAACCGGTTAAGGCTTTAAACAGCTAATATGACCATTCAGGAATAAAATCTATAACAAGATGATTTTTTTAAAAACCCTACCTGAAGGACTGACTTTAAGAACGTGAGACTAAATCTTTACTCTTTTTTAAAATTATGACTGTTATCTAAAGTTAACCTCTGGTTTTGGCAACATAAAATTACCATGTTTTGCTTTTATGTTTTAATGGGTTGATCAGCATAAGAAATGCAATAGCAGTTAAAGTACAAGAGTGACAGAAAAATGCTACATAAAGTCAGTTATTTTTCCCCAGAATATAGTAATTGCAAGCTGTTCCACTAATAGGATGGTTTAGCCAGAAATTGAGTTTCTGTTCAAGTCATGGAGGAGATTTACAGCAAGCCAAGCTATACAATATAGGTCAATGATGGCGAACCTATAGCACACATGTCACAGGTGGCATGCAGAGCCCTCTCTGCAGGCATGTGAGCCGTCAACTCAGCTCAGCTCCATCATGCATGTGCGTGTGCCCCCCCCCGGCCAGCCAGTTTTCAGATCTCTATCATGCATGTGAAGGGGTGGGATGCACGTGTGAGGGTCATGTGCACATGTGGGGGGATTGCACATGCATGCATGCATGGGGAATGCAGGGTCACACATGTATGTGAGGGGGAGCATGGGGAGCACACAAAAATGCATGGCAGCAGGGCGCACATGGGGGATCACCCACGCATGTGTGGGGTGGGGCACACGGGGGGAATCGCACATGCATTGCATAATGGGTCCTCACACACGCTTTCAGAAAGCGACAACAAAAAGATTAGCCATCACCATGGGTCTGCAAAGTTGGCTCTTTTAAGACTGGTGGACTTCAACTCCCAGAATTCCCAGAATTCCCCAGCCAGCATAGCATAGCTGGCTGGGGAATTCTGGGAGTTGAAGTCCACCAGTCTTAAAAGAGCCAACTTTGCAGACCCCTGGCCATCACCGATATAGGTTCTTCCCTATCAACCTGCATCCTTGAAACAGTATTCTTCCTTGGCTATCCGTTTCCTATCTGGGAATTGTTAAATTAAACCATTAAAGATAAGGAAAGTTTCTGGTACTAACTTGATACCTTCTGAAGTATTAAAAAGTAAGAGAAACTGGTGGCTTCCCTTACAATCTCTTTATTCACGTACATTAATTACAAATTCCTAAAACTAGGAATTATTCTATTACTGTTTCACTTTTTAAGACCTTTCCAAATATTGTTAGATCAGTCTCCAAATCATTTCAGTGTAATATATATATGCATTTTATTCCAAAAGCTTCTGGATTGGTTACAAATAATTTAAAAAATAAAAAGTAAATACATTTCTAACCACCGATAAAAACAAGTCAGCTTTAGGGAAGACAAGTTGACAATAGATCAATACATTATCTTGCTGTTTTACCAGAGGAATACATGCACCCATACTCCTACTCCTTAAATGTTGCTTTCATTGATTTAAAATCAGTCATTGATTCAATTCCTAGAGTCTGGTGGAAGCTGTTTCATTCATTCATAGATCAAGGATTACTTTGCGTAATTTGGATGGTGCAGAAAAACAGAGTTATGTAAGTTACAAGGTAATAGCAGTCTTCTTGCAAATTATCTCAGTTCATAAATAAGTGAAATAGTGCTGTATTCTCAGCTCATCCTCTTTTCAGTGTCCATGAAAAGCTCATCAATTACCATTTAACCAAAGCAGAATCCCACTTAACAATAAATAGCTGACTGCCTCTCATCTTACCAATTACCTGGCCATCCTCTTTATAGCTTTAAAGGTTTTTGCAAGTAATGAAGGTAAGAAAAACTCACCATAAACCATTCTAAAATGAAATCTCTATCTTTTCACTGCCAGGAACAGGAATGGTGGATAAAACAAAAGATATAGATACCATGTTTCCACGAAAATAAAACCTCCCCAGATAATAAGACCAATCAGACTTTTGAGCACATGTGCTAAAATAAGCCCTTCCCTGAAAATAAGCCCTCTCTGAAAATATATAAACACATGTGCAGCCGGTCCCCACCATTTCCTCTGGTTGCTTGCTGCGCAAACAATACAATGTGAGGCTGAAGGGGGGGAAAGAGAGGGGGTACATACTCCATGCATCCCAAACACTCTTATCTAATGGCTGCTCCTGCAACCCTAGTCACCGTGCCCCTTCTGTCATGTTAATGGCCACCACAGAAAGAGCTGCAGGCCTAGTGACACGCCTCCCTGCCACAGCAGTGCAACACAGTAGTAGCTATGAAGTGACCACACTCCCCTCCTCCTGCACCTCAAAAATAATAAGACCTCCCGAAAATAAGACCAAGCGCTTATTTCAGCAGCTAAAAGAAAATAAGACCCTGTCTTATTTTCAGGAAAACACAGTAATCTTTGAGTTGCCACCATTTGTTTAGTGACCATTTGAAGGTATGATACTGAAAATAGTTACTTACGGCCAGTTCTCACAGTATCCCCGTACATGATTTGTACCAGTTGCCAGGTCCCAGGATTATGGAATAACCAATGCTACCTTCCCGGCCAGTTCTCAACAAACAAAACCAATGAGGGAGGTTACATTCACTTCTTGATTGCGGTGAATTCCAGTGACTTGCTTAACAACCGTGGCAAACAAAGGTCGAAATACAGTGCACAAATTGCCAGAAACAATATCCATTAATTATTAAGATGAACAATGCAAATGGATAGAGAATTTTACTTCATACATAACACAATAGCTTTGTAACAATGTGAATCATTAAACTTGACCTGACACAAAGCTGTTTAATATTAGACATGAATAAGAGATGTCAGCTACTTTTTAAAAGGATGTGAATTAAATCTGCCCACAAAGAATATTCAGAAAAACCTAGAGATGAATGGCAACACACCTGTTGGTTGTGCATAAAAATAAAATTTAATCTCACGCACCCATTTGTAATTAAAAGATCTTAGGTAATTGGGCTGGCAAAGGCCAGTGCCTGAGAAAACTGGTTCTTCTGCCCTGTTCAATGAAAGACTATCAATAATACATCTACAAGTTCATCTAGTGCAGTGGTAGTTAACCTGGTCCCTACCGCCCACTAGTGGGTGTTCCAGCTTTCATGGTGGGCAGTAGGGGTTTTGTCCAATACTGAAGCACTTTCCTTTTTTAAATTTAATTGACTTCCCTACTTTATAAATCACCATTATTGTGGAACCGGTGGGCGGTTAGAACATTTTACTACTAACAGAGATACAAAAGTGGGCAGTAGGTATAAAAAGGTTGTCTACCCCTGATCTAGTGGGTCATTTTTTTTTAAACTGAGTCAAGGTAGCAATCTTTTTCACCCTCCCTGTAACATGGGTTATGTCAAAACGTAAGCGATAAATTGTTTTTTGCAACTGAGGAGATTAAAGTTCTACATTTTTGCCCTATGGACATTTATTTCCAGGGATACATATATAAGATCACAGATTTTTGATTTCATCAATTTTCCATAACTTTATCCCTGTTATCCATGCTCAATGCCAGTGATTATTTCAACAGAGGAAAAAACAAGTGGAATGGCAGTGGGGTACGTGGGAAAATAGAATGGCTTGGATGCCTTGAAATGAAAGAAAGGCAATCAGAGTTCAAATTGCTCAGGTAGGGAGAGAGGATTAGGATCAAACAAACTAACTCAATAATCAATATCAATCAATAATTTAATTTATAGACCGCTCCTCTCCCCGTAGGGACTCGGAGCGGTGCACAGGGAAAACTAAAACCACAATACAATAAATATACAAATATAATTAAGAACAAATTAAATCTGGGCCTGTGCTAAAATCCCCTTAACATGCTAAAATACCCAATTAAAACAGCTAGACCCTATAGAGAGAGGCTACCCAAGGCCGGCCAAACAGAAAAGATGAGTTTTTAATTTCAGACGGAAGGAGCGGAAGTCCGTGGTTGTTCTGATGTCGGGGGGAAGGTCGTTCCAGAGGGCTGGGCCCGCCACAGAGAGAGCCCTTCCCCTGGGCGTCGCCCGCTGACAGAGTCTAGTGGACGGCACCCGGAGAAGTTCCTCTCTGTGGGAGCGAATCGGCCGTGAGGATGTATGAGGCAGGATCCGATCCCGCAGATAGCTAGGTCCCGAGCCATGGAGCGCTTTAAAAATGATGACTAATACCTTGAAGCGCACCCGGAAGACGACAGGCAGCCAGTGCAGCTCGCGCAGAAGTGGAGTTATGTGGGCAAATCTGGAGGTACCCAAGATTGCCCGCGCGGCTGCATTCTGAACCATCTGAAGTCTCCGGGTGCACCTCAAGGGAAGCCCCATGTAGAGAGAGTTACAATAGTCCAGTCGCGATGTCACGAGAGCATGAGTGACTGTGCGAAGGGCGTCCCGATCCAATAGGGGGTGCAACTGGCGAACCAGGCGAACCTGGTAAAACGCCCTCCTGGCCACGGCTGTCACTTGATCTTCCATGGACAGCCGGGCATCCAGGAGGACACCCAAGTTGCGCGCCCCATCCACAGGGGCAAGATGTTCGCCCCCTATGGCCAGCGATGGAGTCAGCTGGTTGAATCGGGCAGCCGGAAACCACAGCCACTCGGTCTTGGTCGGGTTGAGCCTGAGTCCGTTACTTCCCATCCAGATCCGCACGGCTTCCAGGCACTGGCACATCACTGCTACGGCATCGTTGGGGTGGTTTGGGGTAGAAATGTACAGCTGTGTATCATCAGCGTACAGGTGGTACTCTACCCCAAAACCACGGATGATCTCGCCCAGCGGCTTCATATATGTGTTGAACAGGAGAGGCGAGAGGACCGACCCCTGAGGCACCCCACATGTGAGGGGTCTCGAGGTCGACCTCTGCTCTCCTGTCAACACAAATTGCGATCGGCCAGAGAGGTAGGAGGAGAACCACCGTAAAACGGTGCCTCCCACCCCCAACCCCCCCAGCCGATGCAATAGGATACCATGGTCGATGGTATCAAAAGCCGCCGAGAGGTCTAATAGGACCAGGATGGAGGAACAACCCCCATCTCTGGCCCTCCAGAGATCATCAACCAACGCGACCAATGCTGTCTCAGTGCTATGCCCGGGCCGGAAGCCGGACTGGCGCGGGTCTAGATAATCAACTTCCTCCAGGTGACGGGGAAACTGTTGTGCCACCACACTCTCAACAACCTTCGCCAGAAAGGGAAGGTTGGAGACTGGACGATAGTTGTTTAAAAGAGCTGGATCCAAAGAGGGCTTCTTAAGGAGGGGCCTCACCATAGCCTCTTTTAGGGAAGCAGGCAAGGAACCCTCACTTAAGGATGCGTTGACAACCTCTTGGAGCCAGCCTCGTGTCACCTCCCAGGATGCCAGTACAAGCCAGGAGGGACACGGGTCCAATAAACATGTGGTGGCTCGCAGTCGCCCACGTAGCCTGTCCATATCCTCGGAAGTAACGGAGTCAAACTCCTCCCAAACAAGATCTGTCTCGTGGCATCCCACTGGGCCATCAATGGGGGCTAGCTCGTTCTGTATCTGAGCGATTTTCTCCTGCAGAAAAGTCACAAATTCCTCTGCTCTGCCCTGTAGCGGGGCTTCCCGCACCCTCTGTTGAAGGAGGGAGCGGGTCACCCTAAACAGGGCGGCAGGGCGGTTTTCTGCGGATGCTATGAGAGTGGCACAATGATGACATTTGGCCACTCTCAGCGCCACAATGTAAGTCCGTAACTGGGCTCTTACTTGTGTCCGGTCAGATTCAGAACGGGTAGACCTCCATCTTCTCTTAACTGTGAGGAAGGGGTTAAAAAATAAGAAATACTACTTCCCCATGCAGTTAAAAGGTAAAGGTTCCCCTTGCATATATGTGCTAGTCGTTTCTGACTCTAGGGGATGATGCTCATCTCCGTTTCACTGTCCAAAGACATCTCCATGGTCATGTGGCCGACATGACTAAATGCCAAAGGAGCACAGAACACTGTTACCTTCCCACCAAAGGTGGTTGCTATTTTTCTACTTGCATTTTTTATATGCTTTCAAACTGCTAGGTTGGCAGAAGCTGGGACAAGTAACAGGAGCTCCATGCAGTTAGTCCTCACTTAACAGCAGTAATTGTGACCAGAACTTCCATAACTAAGTGACACAATTGCAAAGTGCGAATTCACATGACCACATTGCTTTAGTGAGGGAAACTCCAGCATTCTAGCTGCCATTAATAGAATGGCATGATTACTATCTGTGACCTCCTGCCAGCTTCCCCACTGATTTTTCTTGTAGCCAGCAAAGAAGGTCGTAAATGGCAACCACACAACCATCCTAAGTACAAAGACCAGTCTTAAATATCACTTCTTCAGTGCCATTATTAAGTTTGAATGGCTGCTGGGTGTGTGGTTGTTAAGCAAGGACCACCTGTTTATATTTCAATACACCAAGTAGCTAATCAGATTTTCCATCTTGTTACAATCACCATTAATAAATTTACCTCCATAACCAGTTCCCACATTTCTTGTAGCTCCTTGGCAGGAAAAACACTGCAACAGCATTGAATGGAAAGCACAATGGGAAATATATAATAGGTCATAGGGAAGAAAAGAATGAATGTGCAATTCATTTGACAGACTATTCTCTGGCTTGCTTTTAATGTCATAACTTATTTTACAATGCGTACATGCTGTTACCATCATAAGGCTTTAGGCAATACACAAAAAAATTCCTTGAAGAAATAATATGTCACATGCAACAGGGAGCAAGTCACTGACTCTCCCCCTTGTTTAAACTGAACTAGATATAGCAAAGTTTTAAAAGACAAGAACAGAATCCATGGAAGGGCAGAGATCCCAACAGATCACATCGATAGATTCTCTACTCTTGCCAGATAACAGATGCAGTACTAAACCTGTTGTGTAATCCTATCTAAGTCTACACTGAAGAAGCCCAAATATATCCCATGGAACTCACAAAAATTGGGAATGCAATTGTCATTGTTAAGCGATGGGGTCATAAAGCATGATGTCACATGACCACACTGCTTAGCAATGGCAATTCAGGCTGTCTTTGTTACAATCGTAACCCCAGGATGGTTCAGGTCATTAAGTGGGAAGAGGTTGGAGTCCTAAATAAGGAGCAGGGTGGAATACCCCAGGCAGGCACTGGCAGTGCAGGTAGGCCAATGAAGAAAAAGGATGATTGGTGGGTGTTGAGAAGGGTAAGTAGGTCAGTGAGGGCCAGAAACAGGCATAGGGTCTTGTATTCTACAGCGGAACTCTGAAATGTCACAAGTTATGAAAGAAAAAAGCAGCAGGAGCGACTTAGGGGAAAATCTCTCCTTGTGTGAAGCAGGCAAGAAAGGTTGCAAATGGCAATCCCAAGATTGCAGTTTACTGTATGTTCGTAATCATAAACTGGGTGTCAGAGCACCCAGAACAAGGTCATATATATGATCATGGGGACCCTGCAATAGCTACAATTTCACACACAAGTCACAAGTCTACCTCATTTTGAATGGTTGCTAACCTAGGGATAACAACTTGATAAATACCTGTGTGTAGAACTGTTACCTGAACGATCCAATACATGCCAAAAAGTATAAAGATCCTTGCTGCAAAAGAAAGCAACAAGTCTGCCTTAATGGGAATCAAAAGATAGCAGGGCTTCCCTTTGAGAAAGTCCAATATTGATGTCATCCAGCCAGAAAATGTGTATGTGTTGAAGCAATAATCTGGCTCTTGAGAGGAATTCGGATGCACAATTCTGCCCTAAATACATTAAGAACAAGGTAATCGCAGACAATATTTGTATCCATTGCTAAATAAACTTAATAATAATAAAATCTACTTCAAATTCTCCAGTTATAAATCTCCAGTTCTGCCTTACAAGGAGCTTTTTCTTAAATTTACTCTTTTCCTTGCCCCTTTTCAAATGCAAAGGAAAAATGAGCAGTTTCTCTGCTGTTATTTTTAGTTTTATGATTCAAAATGTGTAATGTTTTGTCAGATCTTAAAACAGGTTTTTCCTCCTGTTCTTCTTAACTTTTAAAATATATAGCTCCTGTACTATGCTGGATGTTCTCCAGTACTGCCTGTTTGATTTTACAAGAAAAAACCTTTCACTGCTAAGTGATGTGATAGATCATTAAAATTATATTCAGCTATATAAAAATGTAGATTTGGATCCTTCATACCGATAAATACAACATTACATTCTGCAAGCTAAAGTTAATTTATTTTTGAAAGAAAGAGAACACTGCATTGTATTAAACAAAATACTAACATTAAAATAGGACAGTTATGGACTGTAGACATTTGAAAAATTAATAACTTTAGCGCTAATGTGTACCTTGTGTACTAAACATTCTCGGCCTTTATCTAATTAAATATGCATAAATCTGTTCTCATTAAAATAATGCAGGAAAAAGGGATATAGTCTTATTCTTAATGTTAGGCATCATAGCAGGCACCCTTAGAACCTCTCTAAGGTGAGAGAGAAGCCTTTGGCCACATACAGATTTGTGACTATTTTGCTTCATCTGCTTTCTGTGCTGCAGATTAAATACAAACAATGAAAAAAGAATTTGACCCTGTAACTGAACATTATAAACATAGTTTTTTGAGAAATACAAGGTGCATTATCAATATTAAATCTGAAAATGTCCTATGCTCTTGGAAACAATATCTTTTCCATCATTTAGACACCTATGAAAACATGCCTCTGGTCTGTTAGAAGTTATATAACCTTATGCCTAAAGTGTGTTTGGTTTTAGTAGTGCAAAGCACTGCTATGCTTCCAAAATAAAGATATATACTGTCTGTATCAATGTTAGAGACATTTTTAAGGTGTAAAATACCATTACAGTGATCACCATCATGAAAGTTGTTAATTCCACCCTTGTCCTCATTCGCTTTACTTAGCATATGTATAGGTTTGCTCATCTCACTGAACATATCTCTGGACAGTGTACAACCAATAATTAAAACCACTATAAACTTAATAAATAATTGTGGGAGTACATCCATATAAACATCACAAAGGCTTCCCAATCGTGTGGCTGCTTAGGTATTGCAGGAGTAAACAGCTATTTCCCATAAATGCATGGTTTCTTAGAATTATGTGGTCCTGAACAAGTCACAACAATCTAGCTACTGTGGTAGTATGGAGATGCTAAGCCATAAATGAGCTAAGACATGGGTTACATGGTAAATTGATCAGCCTGGATTTGGCTACACAAAAGAATCACAAATATCACATGGCTTGATTTGCACAACAACAGCCATAAATTAGAAAGTCACCCTTCGGTTTAGCATATTTGCAAACCCAATTCTAGTTGGAAATTAGGCCAAATATTATACTATGGCTGACTATTACATTTTATTATCTTGTATTTTCATCTTTAAATGTAAAAGCATACTAAAAAGTATAAAAACCATACTTAATATGCCATAGAAAACAATACAATAAGAATTTGGGCAATAAGAATTTCAGCCCAATTCTATACCTCTAATACTGTATAAAATGTCTTATGAACAGACTGGTATTAATTTAAAACAGGATCTATTTACTAGATCTCCTGTTCCTAAAGGTGTATTTTAGGGGTGAAGACATAGCTTGCATCATTCATTCAAGAATCGTCCGAAAGAGCAAATTGGTGTAAGAAGACGAGAGACACCCTACTCACAACTCCCATTCCTGCCTCCTTTATTTCAGAGCCTCTTCCTTTATGTAACGGTGCCACTAGCTGAAGAAACCAGACATTTTCTCACACCTTTAAACCCTTCGCCTTCTACCCACGCCTCATTCTCACGACCCGTTTGACACCAGGCTACACGTTTACCCGTGGCTAACTTAGCCACCACCATGGCGCGCCAAACCAATCCAGGAAGTTAGCAAGAGCACACACATCAAGTCAAACTAAGCCGCCCGCCTGGGTTTCCCCAAAAATGCGGGTGAGGTCCGGGAGAGGCTCGGTGGGTCGTGGGAACCCCAGTCCGCCTTTTGCTGTAGCCGGGTCAACACTGAACTCCTCCGTGTCCCGTAAAGCCCAGTGCAAGAATGCGGCACAGTCGTTTCTCAGTCGGCTCCGACCTCACCTGCTGCTGGGCTCCACCACCAGCCGCTGTCGCAGCACAAGAACGACCCTCGAGACCTCCGACGGTCCGCACTTCTGGGATCTGCAGCCGGGCAGGGCGAATCCCGCCCAACCTCCTGTCTCTCTCCGGCGCTTTTACCGCAGCCACCGGCCGAGCACCGAGCCAGCGCGTGGGGGGAAGGCGCCGCGGCCCCGCAGTCCCTGCTTCCACCTGCCCCGGGCGCCGCACGTAGCGACAAGGCTGCGCTCGCCTACCGCGCGAGGTCCATTCGCCTCCTCCCCATTCAACCGGGGCGGAGCTCTGGAGCCGAGGAGAGCGGGAGCGGCGAATTACTCGCCCCCGTTTTTTTGTCGCCGCTGCCCTGATTGGCCCTCGCCCGCCGGGAGCGGGGAATCGAAGCTCGCCCCGCCTCCCGCCACCTGGAAATCTGCTTGATTGGAGGAGGCGGGTGTCAATCTGAGGCTGATTGGCGGCTCGAAAGGGCGTTTTACCACGCGCGGTAGCGCCCGTTAAGCAGTTGCGGGTGGACTTGTGGAGATGTTGGGTTTGTTACTCAATGGTCTGAGTGGTTTTTTGTTTTTTTTAAATAATTGGGACATTTCCTTCCACTTACTTGTAGACGCGAAAGCATAAAGAGAAGCGCGTGTTAAGTTAGAACAATCGATTTCTAACCCTGCATCTAGTTCTAAATGTTTTTTATTTATTTTTATTTTCTTAGCTCAGGGGTCTGCAAAGTTGGCTCTTTTAAGACGGGTGGACTTCAACTCCCAGAATTCCCCAATTTTGGGAGTTGAAGTCCACCCGTCTTAAAAGAGCCAACTTTGCAGACCCCTGTCTTAGCTTGTCAGTCATGTACAAGATAACAGGAATAAGAATAACAGGAATGCTGTTGGTTGTGGTATATCGTATATACATTAATAAGATTTTTTAACTGCTTCTCATCCTAAATTTCAGTGCAATGGGTAAACGGGACCCTGCAATTGAATAAATTTACTTTACTATGAAATACTATGAAAACAATGGATGTAGCAAAAAAGGGAGAGAGAATTTGTTCAACTTTGTTGAATTTTTCTTAAAGATGAGGCAGAAACCTCATAAATAACCCTGAGAAACCTGAAGGTGAACTATCTTTTCACAAATCCAGTAGTCTCT
This sequence comes from Rhabdophis nuchalis, assembly GCA_039707465.1. Classification (NCBI taxonomy): domain Eukaryota; kingdom Metazoa; phylum Chordata; class Lepidosauria; order Squamata; family Natricidae; genus Rhabdophis; species Rhabdophis nuchalis. Next base: position 26,387,479 of record CM077647.1, on the reverse strand, counting down.
CACAATTGGTAAAATAAATTCAGTATGAAACATATTCTTTTGAAACTAGACGGGTCTAGGGTTTATATGGGAGCAGATGTGCACCACCTAAATCTGGATTATCACCAGAGGGCAGCCAAGAAGCAACAGCTACAACAAAAACTAGTCAAAATATTTTCCCTAAAGAGAGAAGTAGAAACTCGAGAGGCAGAAACTCAGCAGCCCCCACCTTTGTCAATGGGCCATTAAAGGCCTGAGCCAGTCTTTTCTTCATAACAAAGGTAGGATTGACCCTCTACAGATCACACCACATGGCATCTTGGAAGAAGCAATGCTCAATGAAACTTTGACTCAAAACAGCCTACGGAGTTGCCCCTGCATGGCCCCATGGGAGTCTGACAACCAATCAGCATACAAGCTCAGGTTCAAAGCCCAGAGAGGGCATAAAACCAGGGGCTTTCAGCATCTCTGCCCTTTTTCTTCTTCACTCAACGTCTTGAAGCATGGGGTCACCTTTTCCCCCAGGACTCAAACCATGTGATCCTGTCCACCATTAAAACCATCTTTCCAAGCGGCCTCCATTTCCATTGTCTTTTCCCCCTCAGAACTGAACCCAGAAGGACATTTCTTCCATCAAGTGAATGTGTAGTGTTTTCTTTAGTCATTCACCGTGGCTACTTGCTTTAGTGAGAAGCTGCAAGAATAAAAGGTTTTGACTTGGATAAATTCCATTCAACTTTTTCAAGTTGTGTAATTCCAATTGAAATTTGGGAAATGATCAGAGAGTTGCCTGAGGAATGAGGGCTGCATTAGTGCAATGCCCAAAGCTGGATTGTGATTTTTCAGCTGGTTATAAGTATTGCTAAAACTAATACAGAGACTAAGGAAGAGGAAACAGCTAAATGAGCTGCTCATTCCCTTAGTTATACATGAAATATATTACTGAGGTGGTATTCACAGGTTCTGACCAGTTCTGGAGAACTGGTAGCGGAAATATTGAAAAATTTGGAGAACTGGCTGAATCGTGGCTGGGGATTTTAATCAAGCCAGTCTAAAGTCTGTTCTTCCTAAGTTTGTACAGTATGTGCAGTGTACCACCAGAGGTAAGAATACTCTAGACAAGGGGTCCCCAACCTTTTTGGCACCAGGGACCGGTTTCATGTTAAAAAAATTCCGCGGACCGGTGGCCATGGCGCAGAGGGGGAGCAGGGGGGGGGGGAGGAACAGGTGGCGCATGCGCACGTGGTGTGTGTGTGAGTCGACTCACTCCTCTTGGGCCCCCAACAGTGCGAGCGGCCAGGCCTGCGCTCTCCCGCACGCTCTGCCCAGGGGGCTGCCCCCTCCTCCCTTCTCCTCTCTGGCCCTTTCTAAGAGTTGTGCTGCTCACTGCGGCCCGGTTCCTATCAAGCCACGGACCGGCACCGGTCCGCGGCCCAGCGGTTGGGGACCCCTGCTCTAGACCATATGTATTCAAACTTAAGACAGGCATATAGAGCAATCCCCCTCTCCCATCTGGGTATGTCTGACCACATCTCTCTGCTGCTGTGCCCAAAGTATATCCCTCTCAGGAAAAGGATACGACCAGTCTTGAAAACCAGACTTGAAAACGGTCAAAATCTGGCCAGAGGGAGCACTCTGTCAGTTACAGGACTGCTTTGAGACTACCGGGTGGAGTATATTTGAATATTTGGAGCTGCAAGAATTCACTGACACTGTACTCTCATACATTAAAACATGTACAGATAATGTAACAGTGAATAAGCGTATCAGAGTTTACAGCAATCATAAACCCTGGATGTCAGCAGAGGTACAATCACTGCTGAGAGCCCGAAACCCCACCTTCAAAGCAGGAAACAAAGACAAATGTAATGAAGCCAGGGCAAACTTGAGAAGAGGCATTAAACAGGAATACAAGCTAAAGGTAGAGAAGTATCTGGAACATAATAACTCAAGACAGGTGTGGCAGGAACTACAACACCTAACCAACTATAAGGGCAATTCAAAAAAAAAAAGCCAATGCTGATGCCCTGCTAGTAGAGGAGCTAAATAGCTTCTTTGCCCACTTTGAGGTAAAAAGATGAGTCTCTGTGGCTTTAGCCCAAAGGCCCTCTAACATCCAGCCACTCACCCTGGATGAACATCAAGTGAGAGCTGACCTGAAGGCTGTAAATCCCAACAAAGCTGCAGTTCTAGATGGGGTGTTGGAGAAAGTGGTAAAAACCTGTGCTGACCAATTAGCAGGGATTTTTAACCTCTCCCTGCAACAGGCTAGAGTCCATCATGCTTGAAAGCAGCCACCATTATCCCAGTTCCAAAGACAGCAGCCATAAAAGCTTGAATGACTATAGACCCATTGCACTGACGTCTATAGTGATGAACTGCTTTGAAAGACTGGTCCTACAACACCTCAGGTCCTGTCTTCCACTAAATTTTGATCAACACCAGTTTGCGTATAGAAACAACAGGTCAACTGGGGCCATCACCACTGCTCTACATATCGCACTGAGCCACCTTGAGAAATCTGGGAATTACATCAGAATGCTTTTTATAGACTATAGCTCGACCTTTTAACACCATCTTACCAGGCATTCTCATTGAAAAGTTGACTGACCTGAATTTTCCTCCCCTCACTTGTGAATGGATCAAAGACTTCCTGACCAATCATCCACAAACAGTAAGGGCTGGGTCCTTTACATCTTCTATGCTGAAGCTCAGCACAGGCTCCCCTCAGGGCTGTGTGCTCAGCGCCTACCTCTACTCACTGTATACATATGACTGCATATCTTCTGATCCATCCAACATCATAATAAAGTTTGCAGATGACACAACGGTGGTGGGTCTCATAACTGGAGGGGACAAATCAGCATACAGGGAAGAAGTCCAGAAGGTATCTGCATGGTGCTCAAGAAACAACTTACATCTAAATACTAGCAAGACAAAGGAGATGGTGCTAGTTTTCCAGAAGCACAGAGAGGAACCTGCCCCACTGTATATTGAGGGGGGCTGTGTGGAGAGGGTTTCCTCTTTTAAATTCTTAGGAGTGCTTATTAGCCAAGACCTCACCTGGAAAAACAACATGTCTCTGGTGATTGGAAAGGCCTAACAGAGACTTCATTTCCTTAGAGTCCTGCGGAAAAATCAGGTGGAACAATAGCTGATGACCTCTTTCTATTGGTCCACCATAGGAGGTGTCCTCACATATTGTATCACAGTGTGGTTTGCTGGTTTAACAGTTGCGGAGAGGAAGGCACTACAGAGAGTGATCAATTTGGCACAAGAAACCATCGGTTGCCCTCTGACATCACTGGATAACATCACCAGATCTCGCTGCGTTAGCAGAGTAAAGGAAGATTCTCATAGATGATTCACACCCTGGTTGGTATCTCTTTGCACTTCTACCATCAGGCAAAAGATATCAAAGTATAGCCAGCTGAACAAACAGGTTTAAAGATAGCTTCTATCCTTGGGCTGTGAGACTTTTAAATACAACCACAATCACTCCATGCACATGCTAGTTTTTTCTTTTTTCTTTTCTCTCTTTTTTTGTTTCTGTTATAATTTTGCACCAGTGAAGTTAAAACCAATTTCATTGTAATTTTAGTGTAATGAGAATAAAGGATATTATTATCATTATTATTATTATCATTATTCTGTGGTTAATCTTTGGTGAGATTCACAGCCTTTAGGGCTGGTTGGTAGCTCAACAGCTCGAGTTCTAGCCAAGGACCTAGGAACTGTCAAGGTAACATCGGAGGATATAAGCTGTTCCAAGCAGGGTGGCCCTTTGTAGAGTCAGAATGCTCAAGTCCGGCAAACCTAGAACCTCCACATAGCGAGGTAGTCCCCTAGGTATTGCTCCAAGGGCTCCAATCACAATTGGGACAACACACGACTTTCTCTTCCACAGTTGCTCAACTTCAATTTGCAAGTCCCGGTATTTTGTGATTTTTTTCTTGCTGCTTATTTTCAATTCGTGCATCACCAGGTATTGCAATGTCAATGGACCATACTTTTTTCTTTTCAATGATTGTTACAGTATATCAGGTGTGTTGTAGGACAAGTGCCTGTCAGTCTGAATTCTGAAGTCACACAACCTGATGTTCCCAGTGATTTTTGCTGTGCTCAAATCCAAACTTCTGGCACAATTTCCAGTGAATGATCTTAGCAACACGGTCATGGCGTTGTAGGTAGTCAGTTTGTGAAATTTTGCTGCATGCACTGATCAGTTGGTTGACTGTCTCATCTTATTACAGAGGCGACATTTGCTGTTGGTGGTAACATGTTGAATTTTTGCCTTCATGCAGTTTGTGGCTAAGGCTTGTTTTTGAGCTGCCAAAATAAAGCCTTCTGTTTCTTTTTTCAGTATTCCCGATCTTAACCAGTTCCAAGTTAGTTTTTGGTCAGCTTTGTCTTCAATACTTTTCAAGTATTGCCTATGCATAGCTTTGCTTTTCCAATTTTCAGCTCGTTTCTCAGTTATTTATTTCTTATATTCAGCTTTTGACTTAGTTGTCTTTAAAAGGCCTCCTTTATTTACTTCCTTAATCATTGGTTCTTCACTTTTCTGGATGTAATCATTCAAGCTATGTCTTTCTTCTTCCACAGTCTGCTTTACTTGTAGGAGTCCTCGACCACCTTCTGCTCTTGGTAGATATAATCGGTCAACATCACTTTTAGTGTGCAAAGCATGATTCATTGTCATAAGCTTCCTCATTTTTCTGTCCAAATTGTCCAACTCCATCTGGGTCCAGTCAATTATTCCTGCAGAGTATCGAATCACAGGTATAGCCCAGGTATTTATGGCTTTTATTATGTTTCCTCCACTCAATTTAGATTTTAATATCTTGAGGATTCGTCGAATGTACTTGGTTGAAGTTAATTCCTTGACTTCATTATGCATTAAGTCAGAGGCCTCTAAAATCCCCAAGTACTTGTAGCCTTCTTCTGGTTTTACTGCCTTTATCATTTCTTCATTCTCAAGTTCTATTCCATCATCTTCTATGACCTTGCTGCTTTGGTTGCCATTGTTGCACATTTGTCAATTTCAAACTACATACCAATGTCTTGGCTAAATTCTTTTGTGCTTTCAATTAATAAATTCAATTCAGCTTTTGTTTTACCAAGCAGCTTCAAATCATCCATGTACATCAAGTGCGAAATTTTCAGTCCTTTCTTTGCAAGTTCGTATCCACAGTTCATCTTCTTCAAAATGATTGTTAGTGGTATCATTGAGAGAATAAAAAGAAGGGGTGAAAGGGAATCACCCTGGAAAATGCCTTGTTTAATTTCAACTTCACCCAGTTCTTCTTCATTAGCCATAAGTTTTGTTTTCTAGAGATTCATTGAAATTTCCATGAATTTTTGTATGTTACTGCTGATGCCAAAAATTTCCACGCATTTCTTGATCCAGCTATGGGGAACTGAATCAAATGCTTTCTTATAGTCTATCCAAGCCATGAACAGATTGGTTCGTCTTTTCTTTGAATTCTTTAGGATTAGCTTGTCAATCAGCATTGGTCCTTTGTTCCTCTTGAATTTTTGCAGCATCCTTTCTGTTCCACAGGAAGCAAGTTATTTCTTTCCAAGTATCCATAAACTTAGTTTGCAATGATATCAGTAAGGAGCTTGTATGTTGCTGGCAAACAGGTGATTGGCCTATAGTTTCCAGGGTCCTTTCCTTTTTCATTTTCATTTTCATTATTATTAGTAGTAAATACCACCTCTGACTGGCCCTGCCTCCATCTATTCTCTGCCTCCCGAGTCCCAGCTGATTGGGAGGGAATGGGGATCTTGCAGTAACCTTCCCCTAGAGTCAGGTGAGAATGGACATTTTACAGTATCCTTCCCCTGCCATGCCCACTAAGCCACACTCACTGAGCCATGCCATGCCTTCCAAGCCATGCCTACAGAACCAATATTAAAAAAAATTGAATCCCACCATTGATTGATATTCCCTCAGATGCCACACTTTTTGCCCACCCAAGTGTATTACTTATTAATATACCAATAAGTAGCTGGCAAAACAATGCACTCATGTAATGCAGTAGAAATATTCTGGTGCATAAGAAATCTTAAATGTCATGTCTTTGACTTTACTATGTCAGACTATTTTAAATGAATTACAATAAAAGTCCATTAATGGTCTTAAGCACATGTTCACTTCAGCCTATTTGTAAGCCATCTTACAATATATAGAGTCAATAACGCGTGGTTTCAAGCAAAATCAATAAGATTAAATAATAAATATTGATCCTTTATGTGGATAAATTCAGTCTGTAATAACATCATGTATTATTATAGCATCAAGGGCATTTAGAGAAGGGTTACAACTGTAATTCAATTACTGTATGTTGTATTGAATTACTTTTATGACTAAGATTCAAGATGGCATTTGGCATTATTCCCCACCGCAATAAACCTATGAGAACAGTGAGATTTCATGGCTGAGAAACTTCAATTCTAGCCCAACGCCATATCCATTATACCACATTAGTGAATTCAGGCCACAATATGGCACTGTTTGGATTCCTGCAGCATGCCCTGCATTTGAGAACTTCAGGCGGTACAAAACGTGGTGGCACAGGCAGATACGTGCACCAGTTGCTTAGCACATGTGACTGTTCAAGCTGAATTGATTATGTTATATTTCCAGATATAACAATACCTTTAAAGCCATCATTGCTTGAGGCCTGGCTACTTATGGGACTGTCTTTCCCCAATAATGTCTCCTATCCTATCAGATCTGGCAGGAAAGGCATGCTCTAGGTCCCTTCTATAAGAGAGTACTGTCTGGCAGGGTCTACGACAGTGATGGATAACCTTTTCGCACCAAGTGCTGAAACGAGTGTGCATGCCAGCACCGGAATCTGGAAGAGAGCAGATAGCCAGTGCACATGTGCATGGTCTCCAGCTGCTTTCTTCCGGGTTCCATTGGGCATATGCATGCCAGCCAGCTGGTCTTTGAGAGAAGACCAGCTGGCTGGCGCACATGCGCCTGATGGAACCCAGAAGAGCAAAGCCCACAGAGAGGGCTTTGCATGCCATCTCTGGCATGCATGCCATAGGTTTGCCATAATGGGTTTAGGAAGAGAGCTTTCTGGCCTGGGACCTGCCCTTTATGACATTATTCCTCAGAAATTAGACTTTCCCTGACCTATCCTTTCACAAGATATTAAAAACCTGGAATTTGCCATCAAGCCTCGTGCCATGATAGTATACATGAAGTTACTTCTTGATCTTGGTTGTGTTAACAGTTTTTCAGCTGCTATGTTATATTATTTCTGTCTTTTTAAATTTGGCTGTTTTTTAATTAACTTATTTTGTTTTTAAGTATTACTTGCCAAATTATGCAAATGAAATGGGAAGCCATATAAATTTAATAAATAAATAAATAAATAAATAAATAAATGTTGTGGTTACATGTCATATTATCAGCTGGTATATGCCTATCATATGCCTTCAATAAATTGAGCATGCAAACTTAATGGCCTATTATCTAAGAAAAACAATGGAGAGATACAAATAATGATCATAGTAGTTGAGGGACTTTGATGCTCAAGCATTCTTCATTTAATGTATGCATGGTGAGGGATGTGTAAACCTTGTCAGGCTGAAGATTGCACTTGGGTCGTGAATCACATCACATACTGGTGAATGCATGCCAAGAAAGGGAACAACGCCAGGGCAAAAATTATAAAAAGTGTTCCATTAAGTACAGATAACTGGATTATTTTGTCTACATTTAATTTGAAGGCTACCATTCAGCAGCATTTGAAACCCACATACACTTTGGTGGATCCAGGTTTGGCAATCTTAACATAGAATACGTCAAGCTCAGAAGTAATATTGGCTAGCCCCCAAAGACAGGGGGCCAACAGATGACTCAGGAGGACACACTGTTTTAAGGACAATTCTGCACTGCAGCCTCAGCTGCTGGTCTCCCCTGCTACATCTTAAATCTACTTCAGAAATTTGAATTTCCAGGGCAGATTGCAGTGGGAGGATGCTGGGTCCAAGCAGCACAATACTATGTAGGATTGGCTGTTCCCCCTGCTTTTTGGCCTTACTTATTCATTCAGGAAAGCAACCCTAATTGACTGGCTTCTGTGTGGACTGCTCTACCAGTGTGTGTCTTTTCCATTTTAGGGATTGTTCTTTTCTGACTAGTCCCTGTTGTTTACTTTGCTTTCCCAGTTATTTGCACACATGGATGCATTCATCGCCCTTTCCAACATTTATCTCCGTTGACACCAACACAGACTCCCTCCCTTTTTCCTAATATATCATCCTAGTTGATACAATAATCAAAGCATTAGGGAACAGGTTGTTCTTTGATGCTTCTGTAAGTTAATGAAAACTTTCTAGCAAGGAAAAACCTCATAGAAACAAAGCAAGAAGTTTGTTGAGACCTAAAACTGTTTGAGAAGATAAAGGGAAGCTTTGTGGTACTGTGAGTGTGGCATGGGAGAGCAAGCTACTTCACCCCACCTGAGCAGAAACAGAAAGCATGAGTACAGGGAAATAATAAGTGAATGACGTATGGCCTTCTAAGTCTGAGAACAAGTTATTGACTCAATAATGCATCCTTGAAACCTGCAAGTTTATTTTAACTGTAGGAAACATACCAGCCCAGCACAAAATGGATGCCCAGGTGTTGACTAGCCCACTGGAGGCGCTGGAGCCAATCAGAGCTGAGCATTGGAGACCATTTACTCTGAAGAGCTGAAGACAGCTAAATGGAAAAACAGCAGTTTTGAAGCAAAGCTGGGGGGGAAATGGACTGGGAATGGGAAGAGGAAAATATCATCCATTCCTGCAATCAGGAAGTTATGGGTGACCCCGTATTAGTCAGGAAGTTAAGAAAAATTCAGATCTTACTCTAGGACTCAGATGAGTTTCTGAATGAAATTCTGGACCATCTTCAATAAGCTGCTAAGAAGCATGGAAGCTAAAAATTGTTGTTCTCTTCAATATGTTGGCATTCTAATGAAAAATAATCCAAACATTATCCTGTGTTTATAATGTATTACCGGAGAATAGAATAGAACTACTGGTATGCCTAAATTCACAGATTGTGTTAAATGTGATTTATTTAAGTGTGATTTATTAATTAAATTACACAAACTAAGCCATAAACCATGGCTTGCAAATCACAGTGAATAGATTTGCAAAACACATTAAGTCAAACCAAACCAACCATCTATATTTAGTGATCCAAAATATATACACATACCTAAGCACCTTATATCATGTGCGTTTTACAGGACACAAGCCCTTGAGGGAAGGCCTTTTGGAGAGGAGAGATTAAGCTTGTCAGCAAGTGATTGGTTAACTTATTCCAGTATCATTTTACAGTCTATCCATGTTTAAATTCTACTGAAGGCTGTAGAGCTTAAGAATGTGTGACTAAATTTGCAATCGGTGCTGTAAATAAATATTTGGGTTTCTTTTTTTCTTTGTCAGTAAGAATTTCTTGATTTCAGAACGAAGCTTGGAACCTTTGTTTGCAAGTGTATGCTTGGCTCTGGAATGTCTTTTTTCTTTTTCAATGGAGATAATGTTCTAGACCCTATAACCTTCCAACTCTGATGCTTTGGCAGAGCATAACTGAGATTCTTGCATAATTAAACAGTCAATTCTCAGGTGACACTCACACTATTTAAGTGCATTCTTTGGGCTTTCTGCTTGCAGCTTGGATCAGTTTACATTTGAAAGGTTGCTGAGAAGTAGGTTTTCTAAGGTCGCAAGGAAAAGCAAAACCCTTGAAAAAGAAAGTGCTTAACCTGACACTCAATACAGCTGCAGTTCAGACTCCAGATGTGAGGTCAGTGCTAAGGAAATATGAAGCACTTGGACCCTAGTTATGTGCAGGTTTCTCTTCTTTGACTGAACTTGCTATTCTGTAATTGATCATTTTCATTCCAAAATTCACTTCATGCATTAAAAAAAAAGCAGTTTATACTAGCATAGTCAATTTGCACCAAAGATCTGGAAACAAACCAAAAATTCTTCCCACCAAGACCCAATTCTGCTCTCACTCATGCATTTACCAACATGATGTGTGTTTGTATCTAAGTTGTGCATCCTGTTTTCCAGTTAAATACTTGTAATAGCTACTACTGTTATTGTGAGATCAAAAGGATAATCAACTCTGCACCTGCTTTAGAAATTATATCCTATCCAGGTACATATTTTTTCAATGACAATCTGTCCCAACCTGGTCTCTTTAGGTCTTCTAACTTATGATTTTGATGATTACATAGGATAGATCATAGAAAGGAGAGTAATATGATGTAACTATAGAGAGAAAGGTCAAAATATATTTGTACTCATAATGGCTGTGAAGAATATTGGAAACTTAAAACTTTCTTCCTTTCTGCTGTCTATTAGTTTGTGCCAATTGGTACCTTGTTTTTAAAAGATTTTAATAAAAACTGCAAAAAAAGTGAATTAGTAAAAAAAAAAAGAGAAACATTTGTTAAATGAATTTTGCCCCATTTTACAAACTTTCTTGCCAGAGTTGTTAAGTGAATCATTGCAGTTATTAAGCTAGTAACACAGTTGTTAAGCGAATCTGGCGTTGCTTGTAAGAAGGTCGCAAAAGATGATCACATGACCCCGGAAATTGCAACCATCATAAATCTGAGTCAGTTGCCAAGCACCCATATTTTGATCACAGGACTTTGGGGATGCTGTAATAGTTATATGAGTGAAAAATTTTGTCTTTTTTTTTTTCATTGTGGTTGTAACTTTGTATGGTCACTAAAATGAACTGTTGTAAATCGTGGACTACCTGTACAGTGTTCATCCTGAAGGCCAATATCTCAATCAATGAATGAAAGGCCAGGTCTCAGAGACATAGCTGCCTCCACAAATCAGAGTCTTCACCCTGTAGCAAAACCCAAAAACATAATTTTGTTTAGGTGAATTACAATAATTCCATGAGCCTAAACTGGCACTAAGTCTACAGCAATCCTATGCTTCTGGCAACTTCCAAAGCAAGGTGGACATTGAGAAGCATCCTTGCATCCAGGGGTGGGCTGCTGGGGGTTCGCACAGGTTCAGGCAATCCTCTAGCTAGGATTATGCCCAGTTCAGCGAACTCCCAAATGTCACCCCTGGCTGGCCATGCCCACCCTGCCCCTCCTTTCCCTGGAGTCTCCTTGCGGCCCGTTCATCAGGCCAGGTAAGTGCAGGGCCCATGTGAAGGCTCAGGGAGAGGGGGAAATGGGCTACTAGAAGTTCCTGAAACGGGCCTGTTTCCCGCCTTCGGAGACCCACTGGAGCCCGGGAGAAGCAGTTTTTGCTCTCCCGGAGGCTTGAGGTAAGCCTCTGGAGCCTGGGGAGGGTGAAAAATGCCTCCCCCCAGCTGTGGTGCAGGAGGCCAACTAGGCCACACCCACCATGGCCAAGGCCATCCAGCAACAGGGCAGCAAACTCATTGCTGCAATTTTTGAAGCCCATCCCTGCTTGCACCCCATTTAACAACAACTAGGAATGATACTGCATTCTGTACTGTCAGCAAGGGCAAAACTAAGAAAGAAAAAAAAGTCAGAATGACAAAATTCTGCTCCTTTTTCATGTGCACCAAAAACCCTGTTTTATTTTACAGCAGAATTCCATATGTTCACTTAAAATCTCCATGTTTTGCTCTTTCTATTCCCACCCCGTAGTGTTATTTTTTGATATTATAATAATAAGTAGCCACTAATCTAGCCTCATATCATTTTATACCCATTTCCCATCGCAAGAAGGAGGGATATTTTTCCTTATTTATTTTTGGCACACCACAAATCCCTCTGTGTTTTAAGTATTGAAAATTTTTTTTTTAAATTAGAAACTGGCTTTTCACTTAACATTAGAAGAGACTTTCATTTCTACACCAGCAATCGGGGACTGCTATGCTGAGATATGAATGGAGCAAGCTCATTTGCTTTGCAAAATATTTAAAAGACCAACGCTCATTCATTATGTTGCTTCATGTTAAATTACAGCATAAAATTATCCATGAATTAGACATGACACTACATGCGCACCTCAAATAATACAACAAGTACGTGGAAAAAAAGCTGTTCCTTTTGAGCCCTGTTTCTCAACCGTGGCTCTGAGAGTTATGGACCCTGGGCATGCTGGCCAGGGAATTCTGGCAGAATATATTAACAAGGATGGAAAAACCTGCTTTTGAAAATTATGAACTTGCAGCAGGGAATAATTTTGCATTTAAGGTTCAAAAGTGAAAAAAATGTGCGCCGAGAATCATTTTATGAAACAAGTAAGCAGCTTCAGGTATTACGATTAATTCTAATCTTTATTCCCATTTTTCCCTATATCCAAAAGCTATATTTTGTTCAAACATGATTCTCCATTAATCACAACTAGCTGTGTTCACACAGTTTGTGAAATGTTATATGCTGGCTTACAACTAAAAGGGAGAAGTTCACGAAAGAAGCTGAATCAAATCCAAAGAAACTAGATTATGTCTTAATTAAGTTTGTGAGTCAAGCCATAGCCTGGGAGAATTGTCTCTTTTCATTTTGCAAACAGCTGAGTTAATGAGGTTTCTTTGTAGGTCAGTAGCCTACAAAAATTGAAGATGACAAGAGATTTTTTTTTTAAAACAGAAATCAGGGGGACCTTTTATGCAAAGATGTGTACAAGAAAAGACAAGAAGTAAAAAGATACAAATAAATTTTATTCAAGATATATATAAGTATATTAAAATAAAAAAATATGCAAAATTGATGATACTGAGTTAGGGCCAGGCATTCTGGAAAGGGAAATGAAATAACTAAAATGCAAGATTATGAAATATTAGCAGAACTGTTTAAAAGCTGACAAGATAGTGCAGTTAAAATACATGCTAGCTAGAGAATTGTGGTTTTTGAAGTCTGCACATCTTAAAGTTGTCAAGATTGAAAATGTTATTAATAACATTAATAACAATAAGCTGCAAGACGATGAAATACTAGCAAAGCTATTTGAAGATGGACAAGATAATGCAGCTAAAGTGCAAGTTAGCTAGGGAATTCTGGTTGCTGAAATTCACAAAAAGTTGCCATGGTTGAAAAATAGTTCTAGATTGTGTAGAGGAAAACAATGCTTTTGGTACATTGTAAATGAAAGTACTTCATATTCTTTTTTCTCATTAGAACGTCTAATTAGTGTGAAACCGTGCCTCTTTTAGTGAACAACACTGTGAGCAATTTTTCTCATTATAAGCCTCCCTGCTGTAAACCAATTATTCAATTTTCAAGGAGTTTTGGCTTGCAAAATGGTAATGTGTTTGCCTTAGAATTTATGGAATGTCAATGATTCCTCTAAAATGTACAGGAAAAGGTTATTAAAATAGAGGAGGGAGGAATTCTGAAAAAAGTCATAGGGTAGATTGGGATCCAATCACAATCAGAGTGAAATTAATAAAACAAGATTATTGACTCACTGTTTTTTTGTTTTCAGGGTGTGTGTTCAGTAATTGCTTTTATAAACTAGCATATCAGGATAAGCCTGATTCCAATTGGCTTTTACCTTGTATTCTTGCTTTGCCTGGAAAAACTTCCATTAAATAAGTGCACACCTATTTGTGTGTTGTGCAGTTTGTAATCACAGGAACTGTACCTGTAGTGTGTCTGCATTTTTGGAGCTCTACTTAAGACACATCTAGAATTGCTATAAATTGGACAGTCTTCCCTATTTAAATTATAAATAAATATATTCCAGGAGTCACCTAATAGGTGAATCAATATTCCTCAGAGTCACTACTGTAGTTTCATGAAGCATTGGCTCCATGCAATGCAATGATAACATTAATTGATCAAAGATTATGTTCATCATAAAAAGGAGCATTTTCTGTCTTTTAAATCAAGAATGATCCTGTCATTGTCATCGATGTTTGTTAAGGAATTTAGTGATGGCCTTAGTATAACAGAGCCATTAAAGCGGGGACTTGAAGAAGCTCTGACATATTATAATCCACAGCTTGAAGCACATAAGAGCAATTAAATTCAGTTGAATGAAATGCAGCCGTACACCAGTACAGCTCATAAGCAAAATAAAGTTTAGGACAGAGTTAACATACATTGGTAAAATAATCTAACTAACATTGATAAGTGAGGTTCAAAATGTAGCCTATATTAATTAAAATATAAGCATTAAAATTGTATTAAATATGATCATATACCAAATTACAAAAAAGTAATAATATCTAAAACTATTAATATGAGCAAAGTGTTGTGGTATCTAAAATTTAACTAAATTGTAGTTACAACGAATGCCTTGTAGGATATTGGCCTATTGTGGATACATGTTCTGCAACTAGAGGTACTTCATCTACAAATAGCATCTGGACATAGGCCAAACCATAGTGATCAGAAACATTAGGATATGTACTAATCAGAGGTAGTATGAATCTGGTTCGGATTCCTTCATAAAAAGAGCACAAAGAAGAGCAGAATCAGCAATAGCATTTAGATTTAAATACCACTTCACCTCCCTCTCTCTAAATGATTTACAGAGTCAGCATATTGCCCCCAACAATCTGAGTCCTCATTTTACCAAACTTGGAAGGATGGAAGGCTGAGTCCACCTTGAGCTGGTGAGAATCGAACTGCCAAACTGCTGGCAGCTGGCAGTCAGCACAAGTAGCTTGCAGTACTGCATTCTAACCATTGCACCACCATGGCTCTGGCAAAACCTTTCAGCCAATGGCATTTATTTATAATTACCATCCAATTAAGGATGGACAAGGAAGAGCATGGTATCGGGCAAGAGACAAAGCTTTCCAATAGCTGGGTGTTTTTTAGTTGTGTAAGGTACTGGCAGCAATGACAATATATCTGTCATATACTGATAAAAAGACCGACAGAGCTTTCCAGAAATTTGCTTACATCTCTATATCATTTATTCTTTATTTCAGGGTTAGTGTCACCTGATCATATTCCATATTAAGAATGGAGGATTGAGGATACCTTTGATTTAAAAGATGAGATATAACAGCTTTGATCCAGGTGGATTGAAAATTGCCCTGAAGAATTAATGGTGTTAAGCTTTGAGGATAGAAGTTAAGCTTCAGCCGAAGGTTCATAGAAGTCACCCCATACTCTTGAGTCAACTTTTATTGTACTTTTCTCCAGTCATACAGTAGATGTGTGCTTGAGACACAGCCAATATCTGAAAAACTTTTATGAATTTGTATTATACCCACTTCAGGGAGGTGAAAAATTGGGGGGTGGGGGGGGAGAGAGAGACACAGCTGAAGTCCCATAAAGAAACTGGCCTAGTGGCTTAGCCTGAAATAATTTAAGTGCAGCTGAAACGTAATATCTTCCCTTGGATCAAAAAAACCTAAGGGTGGCTTTGGCAGATATTTTACCCGGTAGCTGGAAGATATTAACAGTAGCTTTCCTTGAGCCAGTGGAAATCATGACTACTCCTGAGTACTTAAAGCTAGTTACTTGTTCTATTTTATTCTATTCTATTTTATTCTATTCTATTTTATTTTATTTTATTATTCTATTTTATGGCTATTAATACTCCCTGAATAGAGTTTTGGGCTTTTGGTTTTCTCCTTTAAGGTCTATTGGTGTTTGGAAAGCAGGAATGTCAAACTCATGGCGCACAAGCCAAATGCGTCATGCGCTGGCCACTCTCATGCCCGGTTTAGTGAAGGGAGGGGGGAAAGTCGCAATAAGTTACATGGCACTGCCATAATGATGCAAGTTTGACACCCCTGAACTAACTTGTCGTTTGAATGGAGCACCAGGGCTATTCTGTGATCCCCTAGTTCAGTGGTAGTCAACCTGGTCCCTACCGCCCACTAGTGGGTGTTCCAGCTTTCATGGTGGGCGGTAGGGGCTTTGTCCAATACTGAAGCACTTTCCTTTTTTATTTATTTAATTGACTTCCCTACTTTATAAATCACCATTACTGTGGAACTGGTGGGCGGTTAGAAAATTTTACTACTAACAGAGATACAAAAGTGGGTGGTAGGTATAAAAAGGTTGACTACCCTGCCCTAGTTTATGGGAAAGCAAACAAGAGCAAAAAAATCACCTTAATTTTGATAGCCTAAAAGAGGACAGGGAGAAATAAACTTTCAAGTTTCTGTTATGTTATGTCCTATAATAAAACATTGTAAGTCTCCTTCTCTTGACCTCGCTTAAATTGGAAGGCTGACAATATATTTCAAAAGGATATACAAAATCTATTAGATTGCATACACATTTTAAAAATCTAAAAGACGTTTATTTGCAATTCAGAAATGTAAAAAAAAATAGTTTGGAATAAATACAAAGAATTTTTTTTAAAAAAACCTCTTTGGGTGTCACCTTTTTAGAAAGAAAGTGACACTGAGCCCTAATTGGTGGGTTTATGGTGAAATAATAATATATTTTGTTCAAGGTGAAGCTAGAAGGTCATATATGTCACTGGTTTATTTATCTAGAGGTTGGTTTTTTTGCTTTGAATAAGAAAAGTGTTGTTTTGTAGTTGCTATAAATGAATGGGAAATGATACCGTGTGCTAATGTTGAACATCTGATAGTTATGGCTTATAAATGTAACTATTAAACCTAGAAAGCGGATATGCTAAACATTGTATGATTCACTGGGCAAGAAATTTTGGTTATAATGTCAGAGGATGAGAAAACAAGTGGATTAAAGACTGAACTTCATATTGAATTATAAACTTAAAGAGAATGTCTACAAAATGATGTATTGATGGTATTTAATGCCAAGTAAACTATGAAAGATGTATAAGGGTGTTTCAAATGCTTGTTGGAAATGCAAGGGTAAGGAAGGTACTTTCTATCACGTGATAAGGCAAAGAAGTGTTTGATATAAATCTATGGTTTAATTCAGAAAAGTTTAAAAATGGGTTTACAATGCTAACTAGAAAGTTTGTTTCTAGTACTATTAGATCAAAAAAATGGGGGTTGGGTGGGTGGTTTTAGAACTTAGTTGCTGTACATGTTGACAGCTGCAAGAATTCTATATGCTCAGAAATGGAAAGAAGCATTAATTCCACAATGGAGGAATGGATTGAAAAGATTGAATTGATGGAGATGGTGAAATGGACCACACTACGTAAAGGTAAAGGTTCCCCCGCACATGCTGCTAGTCGTTCCCGACTCTAGGGGACGGTGCTCATCTCCGTTTCAAAGACAAAGAGCCAGCGCGGTCCGAAGATGTCTCCATGATCATATGGCTGGCATGACTAAATGCCGAAGGCCATGGACCACTGTTACCTTCCCACTAAAGGTGGTCTCTATTTTTCTACTTGCATTTTTACATGCTTTCGAACTGCTAGGTTGGCAGAAGCTGGGGCAAGTAACAGGAGCTCACTCAGTTACATGGGGCTAGGGATACGAACTGCTGAACTGCCAACCTTCTGATAAACAAGCTCAGAACCTTAGCCACTGAGCCACCGTGTCCCTTTGCCCCACACTAATTAGGGACAAAAATGTAATAGTGTTGTGGTTACTTGGAAGCTACTCCTGGCCTTTTTGCATGAAAGAGAAAAATATGAAATTTTGACTTTGGGTTTTGACAATTAAGCAGCATACTGCTGTAGAAATGGCTAGTAGTCATTATTTGATATAATTAAAAAGTTGAGACTACAATTATTACTGTATCTGACTGCACCAAAAATAATAATAATCAGAAGTTACTGCTTTTTGTTTTTATTTTCCCACCCTTCCCTCGCTCTCTCTCCTCTACCCCTTTTCTTTCCTTTGTATTTTAAGGGGGGGGAAAAAACTTTTGATAAAAAGTATATTGAAAAAAGCAGGGGACAAAGAATTTTTGGAACACATAATTAAAAAATAAATAAATGGAAGGGTTTAAAAAAAAAAGATTATGTATATCCTGTTTATTATTTTTTATAAATAATCAAGCAAACATATCTAATGCTCCTTTTTCCTCCTATTATCAATAATAACCCTATGAGATGAGAACTAACAGTCTCCTAGTTTATAGCCTGATGGCTTAACTATTACACTAGGCTGGCTCTATATATAATAATAAAATGTTCAAAAGTTACAGCATTTTTTAAAACAAAAATCTGTATAAACAACCACGGTTTCCAATCCTGGTAGATAATATTAATTCCTTAGTCAGACTCTTGATCCTAAATTTAACTCTGAGCATTTTCCTGTTCACTGCTTGATTCTCTTTCTGCCCTTGAGTAGGAAAACAATGTCTTTCATCTGCACACCTACTTCTGCCTAGGTATTCCCCCTGGAGCCTTCAAAGTGTCGCACCTGGCTTTGCAGTTTTGTATATTCATATCCTGAGGTTAAAGGCACATTCAGTTGGTCTTTCAATTATGTAATGCATTCATGTTCCATAATTATAGTAGCTTTATAGTCTTGCATTTATTCTGCTTTTAACTCCTCCCTCCAAGTGATTTCAAAATTGTTTGCTCTATCCCTGTGCTCTACACTTACCTTTTATTTTTCCCAGCATAGTTCATTCCACCCAGAGGTGGGTTGCAAATCCTGGCACTACTGTTCACTCGTGCTTGTGCGTGTGATGCTTCTGCGCATGTGCAGAAGAGTCCGAATGGATGGGCAGAGCCTCCCGCCACAGCCACCACTGCTTCAGCTGATCTGAGCTGAACCAGGAGAAACCCACCCCTGATTCAACCAGTGTAGTAATCTTTTGGCTAAAAAGCCCAGGGCCTTATTAACTACCAGAGGATCTTGCTTCTACATTAGCAGTTCATATTGTGATGTCCGGCTTATTCATATGGCCAGGGGTAGGCTTCAAAGATTTTAGCAAGGGGTTCTCTGCCCGGTTGCTAGGTGGGGATGGCCATGGTGGATATGGCCTAGTTGGTCTCTTGCAACACAGGGTCGGCTTTTGCCCTCCCTGTGGTCCAGAGGCTTTCCGTGAGCCTCCAGGAGGCTGAAAATAGCCTCCCCAGGCTCCAGAAGCCCTCCTGAGGCCAGAAACAGGCCCGTTTCCAGCCTTCCTGATCTTTTTGGTAGGCCCATTTTTTGCTCTCTCCAAGCCTCTGTGTGCACCCTGCACTTACCTCCATCCAAAATGGAACACATGGGGACTCCTGGGAGGGGATGGGTGGTGGGACAGCCAGGAGTAGAATTTGTAGGTTCTCTGAACTGCACAGAATCTTAAGTAGCGGTTTTCCCGAACCCCTGTGAACCCTCAGCAGGCCCCCTCTGCTCTATGTTTTATTATTATTCCTCTCTCATATGTTTATATCACAGAGTTCACCTCTTCCCATATTCAATTCTTTTCAATCAGCAAATTCAGAAATCATTGAGTCATTTGTATTTGTATTCATCAAAAAGCCCGTAAAGGGTTTCCAGTCTTTTAAGAAGCTACTTACTGTTTTGCCTTGATCAAACTGGCCAATTTTGTCATTTCTGCTAATTCTATAATATTTACAATCCAATCCTCCAATGTGAGTAGTTCTATATTTTTCTTTCTTTTGCATGTAGTTCCTTAATTGCAATTACCATATATAAAACCAGTCCTCTGTGCATCTTCTCTTCTAAACCAGTTTTACCAAAAGCAAGATCACGAAAACCCCTTCTTTATTTACTTTATTTATTTAATAATAATAATAATAATAATAATAATAATAATAATAATAATAATAATAATAATAATAATAATAATAATAATAATAATTTTATTTGTATACCGCATCCTCTCCCCGAGGGGACTCGGAGCGGTGCACAGGGAGAATTAAAATAGCTATAAAATACATAAATAGAATAGGTAAAAACAAATTAAACTAAAAGTATCCCTGAGCTAAAATCCCCAATTATAGATTGACTAAAATCCCCTAAAATCCTAATAGACGGAGACTAACCCAGGCCGGCCAGACAGAAAAAGTGTGTTTTAAGTTTTTGACGGAAGGAGCGGAGGTCCGTGGTTGTTCTAATTTCGGGGGGAAGGTCGTTCCAGAGGGCTGGGCCCGCCACAGAGAAGGCCCTTCCCCTGGGCGTCGCCCGCTGGCACAGCCTGGTGGACGGCACCCGGAGAAGTCCCTCTCTGTGGGAGCGAATCGGCCGCAGGGATGTATGGGGCAGGATCCGATCCCGCAGATAACTAGGTCCCGTGCCATGGAGCGCTTTAAAGATGATAACTAACACCTTGAAGCGCACCCGAAAGACGACAGGCTCGCGCAAGAGCGGTATTATATGGGTAAACCTGGAGGTTCCCATTATTGCTCGCGCGGCTGCATTCTGGACAAGCTGAAGTCTTCGGGTGCACCTCAAGGGGAGCCCCATTAATTACAGTAGTCCAGTCGGGATGTCATGAGGGCATGAGTGACCGTGCAAAGGGCATCCCGATCCAATAGGGGGCGCAACTGGTGTACCAGGCGAACCTGGTAAAACGCCCTCCTGGCCACGGCTGTCACTTGATCTTCCATGGACAGCCGGGTATCCAGGAGGACGCCCAAGTTGTGCGCCCCATCCACAGGGGTAAGATGTTCGTCCCCTATGGCCAGTGATGGAGTCAACTGGTTGAATCGGGCGGCCGGAAACCACAGCCACCATTTATTTTATTGCATTGCATTCACCCACCGAAAAGTCCGGACAAGGGAGTTAACTTGGTGTCATCTGAAAATGTAATGAGTTCCACTCTTTATCCTCTCGTCTAATTTGTTTATGAAGATGTTAAACAGTACTGGGCCTAAGACAAAACTTTGAGGGACCCACTGCATATTTCCCTCCACGTAGATATAATTCTATTGAGAACTACTTGCTAACTGTGGTTGGTCAACCGATTGTGAATCAATCTGATGGTTGTAATGTCTATCCCACATTGTTCTATATTACCAAGAAGTAGGCTGTGCTCTACTATTCAAATGCCTTACTGAAGTCTAAGAAAAATATGTCCACAGCATTTCCCTTATCCACTAATTTAGTCACTTTGTCAAAGAAAGCATTAAGGTTTGTCTGGCATGTTCTGGTTTTGACAAGCCATGCTGGCTTCAATCAAGTTCACCCTTTTTGTTTCTCAGACTTCAAGCATTATTGCATAGACATCTGAGTCCTTTATGGCTGATCTCCTGTTTATAACTGTATACAATATCTATGCATGATACATCTATGCTTTAAGGAAGATCTGAAGTCACTTACTTCTTCAAATATTTTTCTTTTCTTTGTCTACTGTTTTTCCTCTTTCCCTTTCTGTTAATTATTTTTCTATTTCTCTTTGTTATTTTTTTAAAATGTTTAAAACATTTCTAATAAAATTGTAATTTAAAAAAGTTGCAACTTTTCGGAGCAGGTTATCCAAATGAAGCAGTTGTATTTTATAATTCCTGGTTCAGAGTTACGGAATATGAAAAAAATATGACTGTGACTGTTCAACTCCGCCTGTTTCTCTTTTGGTTCAAACACTAAGAGTTGATCACACAGGAAACAATCTGTTGCTTTCATTAAATCAGGGCAACCAAGCAGCGGTTTCTTTTAGACGGAAAAAAAACCCCTCTGATACAACAGTGCCTCAGAAATAGGAGCAGCCAGTGTAGTTCATTTTCTGAATTATTTAAGTTGATATATTGGGAGTCAGTCCTGTTTCAGGTGAAAAGTTCATTCTCTGTTATTCTGTGATCCTGTTCAATGTTATACTAAGGTTACAGGCACTACATAGTAAACAGAATAGAGGAGACAGTGTTAGCACACAAACAGCATATGGTGACCGAGACAATGTCACTCACTCTTTCACATGAGCCAGAAAGAGGGATGGCAGCCAGGGGATGGTTATGGCAGACAGGACATATCGAATACTGGTTTACCTAGGAATTGATGCTGAAACCTGAACTAATTTAGTGAAGTAGAAAACCTGGCATTGGTGGTGGAGAGTTTTGGGGGGTAGGGATGCAGTCTGAACTATGGTTGCACAGCTGTATTCTGAAATTGGTAGGAAAAAGGTCTGTAATCAGAAGCAAAGAACAGGAGAGAGACAGAAAAGGGTAAATCAGTGGAGACTGCAATTATTTAATTATTGTTAGTAACAAGCTCCCACCTTGTTTAAAGCTGGCTGCCATTGACAGCCATATTATTTCCTTTAAAGCAGGGCTGTCAAACTCGCCCCCCACGGGCCGGATGCATCACGTGCTGGCCATGCCTGGTTTAGTGAAGAGTGGGGGAGGAGTCATGACATGTCACATGACGCCACTATGACAATGTCACATGACGCCACTATGACAATGCGAGTTTGACACCCCTGCTTTAAAGTATCTGGGAAAAAGCAACGGCCACACCATTTTGTTCTCTGAATGGCAACAGCTGTTTAAAGCCACACCACTTGCCTAAGATCTTCTTCAATGGGAAAAAAAAGATAATTGAATACCTTCATTCAGCAATGGCTCTTGGAGTAATGGGAAAATAATTATAAACTTGTATTTAAAAAAAATATTTTTTCAGGTTTAGATGTCAACAGCCTCTTTCTAAGCATTTCTTCTCAGGAACAGGTACATTTTTCTGGTCAATGGGCAGTTCATAAATCTCACACAGCTGTAGTTTATTTAATGATGATCTAACCAAATAGCCATATTGAAACAAACAACTAAAATAAATAACACACCACAATTTGCATAATACATTTGCATTACACCGTGTGCTAAATAAAATCCAGGCAAAAGCTGGATATGAATGCTGCTTTTGCCATCCTGATAGAATCAGAAAAAGCCTATAAGTCATATAACAACATTCTATGTCATTATTATTTGTTTAGAATTTTATGTAGTTTTCTGTAAAGGCCAAAGAGCTCCACAGCAAATTAAACACCTTTAGAATTTACATTTGGTAGGTCAGTTCTTAGAATCCTGATTTCTGTCCACTTTAAGAGTAGTTAATGTAGGGCTAACATATTGAACAATTTTACCACATTTCTTGATCAAGTTTGATTCTTGCACAATATTCTGAAATATGTTCGAAAAATGCTTTTCAAATTATGTTTTAAGAAAAGCACCTGCTATTCTCGCTTGGACAATATCCTATGCTCACTGATAACTACTACTATTTTAATATGGCCACAGATGTTCCACACTTCCTCAGCCTGTCAGCATATCTGTTCTACTCCACCTTCATCTTCCTTCCTATTACACATGTCCTGTGGAGAATAAATGGATAGAAATCTGTGACGGATAGCCTGAATAAACATAGATCTTTTAACCCTAACATTTAACTTCATATAAATTTAAATGAACGAATAGGTAGTCCTTGATTTATGGCCATAACTGAGTCCTACATTTTTGCCCTGTTTTGTGACCTTCCTTGCCACAATTGTTAAGTAAATCGCTGTAGTTGATAAGTTAGTAACATTATTGTTAAGCGAATCTTGTTTCCCCTTGACTTTGCTTGTCAGAAGCTGATCATATGACCCTGGGATTTGACATAAATTCATGCCAAGTATCCGAATTTTGATTACATGACCACACAATTTAACAGTCATGTGAAAAATAATCATCAGTCCCTTTTTTCAGTGCCATCCAAATGGTCACTAATCAAATGGCTGTAAGTTGAGGAGTATTGGTATATATCAGTGGTGGGCAAACTCATTAGTCAACAGAGCCTAATATCAACAATACCATGATAGAAATTTCTTTTGAGAGCCGGAAGGTGTGGCCTGCTTTGTGGGAGTGGCTCAGCAGTCATGTGACTGGGTGGGCGTGGCCAACTTGGAAAATGCGAAACTCACTTAACAATGGTCTTGGTTAGCAACCAAATGTTTAGGCTCAATTGTGGTCATAAGTTCTTTCTTTCTTTCTTTCTTTCTTTCTTTCTTTCTTTCTTTCTTTCTTTCTTTCTCTCTCTCTCTTTCTTTCTTCCTCTCTCTCTCTCTCTCTCTCTCTTTCTCCATTTCTCTCTTTCTCTTTCTCTCTCTCTTTCTTTCTCTCTCTCTTTCTTTTTCTTTCTTTCTCTCTTTCTTTCTTTCTCTCTCTATCTCTGTCTCTCCTTCATCCGCCCATCTCTGTCACTCTGTGTGTGTGTGTGTGCCTGTCTCATATTCAAGCACTTAATCACTCATTCTGTGTCTCTGTCTATCTTTCTCTCCCTCCCTCCCTCTCTCTGTCTCTCTCTGTCTGTGTGTGTGTGTCTGTCACTCTCTGATTCCCCCCTCCCTCCTTGTCTCTCTCTGTGTCTGTGCCTCTCTCTGTCTGTCTGTCTGCCCCCACACCCCGCGGAGCCTCCTCAGCCCAGCCCGCCGCGCTTACTCACTCGCTCGCCTTAGCCTGGCTGCCCCCGGCCACCCGCTGCGCTTGCTCGCTCGTTCCAGCTACTTCCAGGCTCTATGTGGGGGGGAAAGGAATGGCGTTCAGTGGGTGACCCACTGGACGCTGGTTCCCTCCAATCACCCTGGAAGTAGCCTGGCTCGCCCGCCCGCTCGTTCGCTCGCTCAGGCTACTTCCAGGGTTGAGAAGGCTCCGTGTGGGGTGGGGAAGGAACGGCGTTCAGTGGGTGACCCAATGGATGCCTGTTCCCTCCCCCCGCTCGCGGAGCCTCCGCACCCCCTGGAAGTAGACGAGTGGCTGGCATGCCGGCTGGGGAGGCTCCGCGGAGAGAGGGAGGGAGGGAATTGGCGGCCGGTAGGGAGGGTTGCTCCGGCGGGTCCCAGGAGTCACACTGTCGGCGAGGGTGGAGGAAGAGCTGCCCTCGAGGGGCCAAAAAGCCACATGCGGCTCACGAGCCGCGGTTTGCCGACCACTGGTATATATCTTTCAAAATATATTTGAAAATGTTATATGGTAATAACATTTATATACTAATCTCACCCCATACTGCAGGACACCTCTCATCTTATGCTAGGCAGTACAATACAGCATATTCTTTAAGAACATGTATTTTGATCTTTAACTTGTTTACAATACACCACAGCAAGAATTCTGAATTCCATTTAAGTGTCCAGTCAAAAGCACATACCATATTTTTTGGAGTATAAGATGCACCTTTTTCCCTCAAGAAAGTGGCTGAAAATCTGGGTGTATCTTATACACTGAATACAGCATTTTTGGCCTCCCGAAACTCCTTTGCAAAAAATGGATGTGTGTAGCCTTTAGGAGCCTTCCAGAGTGCTCCTGGGGGCTGGGGAGGGCAAAAATGAGCAAAAAGCAGATCCTTTTTTACTCATTCCCCCCCCAGCCCCCAGGCGCACTCTATAAGCTCCATTCATATTTTCTTTCATACTATTCATATTTTTCATTATTTCCCGAAACATTTCTACAACCAACGGGTCCTTTGAGCTTTCTCCAGCAGATTCTTTCTGTAAAAATGCAGGGATTTTCAACATTGCAGTTGGGCTGGAGACAGCAGAGGATGGGGCAGAAGCTGATTTTCCCATTGGTGGCTTTCTATAAGCCATTGTATCAGTTCTAGCTTCTTAATTGACAAAGAAATGGCGCTGGAGAAACGGACAACCGAGACAGTCCGAGGTATCAGAGAGTCCGAGTGAGAGTTCAGTCTTAAGAGTCTTAAAAATTCACTATAAAAAAGAGAAATCTTACAGTCCAAAACCAGGAGTCCACATATTAGGAGAGACTTGGGAGCCTCTGGGAGGAATGTTTGAAGTAAAAAGTTTATAATCCTTCTTTGGTAATTTTGGAGGGAAAAAGCTTCACCACTGTAGAGGAGTTATAAGCAGAGAACAAAGAGAAGCCATTTTGCCCCGCCTTCTATCAGGAAGAAAAGTGAAAGTTTCCATTTACTTTTTTTTTTTAAAAGAGCTCCGTGAAAGATTGTTGTAAATGCGATACGATACAATTCTTTCCCATAGTTTATTTAAATAGCAAGTTAATCCTTCCTCTCTCCATTTCAAAGGAGAGGGATTGCTTAATAACCACTTTGTCCGAGGGGGGGTTAAAAACTCCCCCCTCCAATCTCCATTCTAAGTTGGTTGAATTAGCACTTACAGTGATTTATCGCTTATCCTTCATCTGCAATTCAAAAGATTAGGGAGCGTCTTTCACCTCCGGCATTTCTGCTACTCTTCTTATTCTGCTAATAGCTCCCGAGTTCCATCCGGTGAAGAGGCAACCCCCCCCCCTTTTTGCTCCCCAGCTCCTAGAGCGAGGCTGAGGGGATTGCACCGGCTGCCGCCAGGCTGGGGGCTCCCAGCAAGCAGCTCCTACAGCAGAAGCCCCTTCCTGGAATCTTCCGTGCTTCCGAAGAAGCCCACCGGTACAGCAAGTGGCGGACAAAGCACGTCCGACGCCTTCAGAAACCGGAAGCAAAGTCGGAAAGATGGTTTTAATAGTGGACAGGATCACAAGGTTTGAGGTCCTGGGCAAAAAGGGAAGAGATGCTGAGAGTGCCTGGGTTTTATGTCCTCTCTGGGCTTTTGAATTTGAGCTTGTGTTCTGATTGGTTGTTGGACTCCCATGGGGCCATGCAGGGGTAACACTGTAGGTTGTCTCTGTCCCAGGTTTGGTTGAGCCTTGCTGGGTGATGATGTAATGAAAGGGCTTTGGG
Organism: Rhabdophis nuchalis; assembly: GCA_039707465.1. Lineage (NCBI taxonomy): Eukaryota > Metazoa > Chordata > Lepidosauria > Squamata > Natricidae > Rhabdophis > Rhabdophis nuchalis. The sequence goes on along the minus strand of CM077647.1, from coordinate 26,361,054 downwards.
CAATTCCTACTATGCTCTGCCTGAAGGAGGTAGATCTCTGTTCAGTAGAATAGACTGACCCAGGCATTAATGGTCCATTGACAAAGGTGTGTGTGTGGGGGGGGTGAGTTTCTGCCTCCCTTTTAGGGGAAATATTCTGCCCTTTTAATATTTCCTAAATATTTCATTTTTCTAGGAAAGGGGTGGGTGCTGACTTCCCATAATGTGGTGCAGAATCCTGGCCATAAATCTGACCCACGTTATCAAGGACCCAACACACAGAGGTGGACAAATGCTTATTCTAGTTTTTTTAAATTTATCTCAGGACAGTTGCATCATGATCTTAAGGTGGAAGAGATTTTCATCACTCTTTATCCTGGTCAGATCACGCCCTGGCTACTTTTTGGCTTGTTGATTGGGCTGTGTAGCTCAATCAAGGGCCCAGAAAGAAATGAATGACTTGGACCAGTTTCAACTGAGTTTCAGAAAAGGACATACGGTATATGGAAAGGGATTTGATTACGCTTATTGATGGCCTTTGGAAAGCAAGGCAGGGGTGATACAGTAATGCTGATTCTTAATCTCTCAGCAGCTTTTAATAGTACTAAGCTTGGAGTGTTTAAAACAGTGATGAAATTCTATTTTTTATTACTATCAGTTCTGTGGGCATGGCAGGGGAAGAATACTGCAAAATCTCCATTCCTACCCCACTCTGTGCCACCTCTGCCAGCCAGAGGTGGTATTTGCCAGTTCTTCAAACTACTGAAAATTTCCACTACTGGTTCTCCAGAATCTGTCAGAACCTGCTGAATTTCACCCCTGGTTTACAGGGTGGAAGGCAAGGCATGTAATGGCTTTTCTTCTGTGCCCCTGGCTGGTTCCAGTCAGTGTTGATAGGTGACAAGATGTACAGTCCAGACAGGTACCTTAGGACTCAACAATTTTGCTTTTCCCATTTAACAACTACATGAAACTTCTCAATGAAAATGTCCATTTATATGGGATCAAGAATCAACTGCATATCTCAATTCATGGTGATCAGGTGATAATGTGGAGGCCATGTCCCAGTGCTTTGAGGTTGTTGCATCTGTATTGGTGATGGTTGTTGTAGGGAGAACAAACTGGAAGTCAGTCTTGACAAGTCTTGGCTATGGGTGTATCATTTTTGTGGAGTTCCATCTTTATTCCATCTTTGGTTTTAAGTGGAATTGCATGCCATTCCACTATTTAGAATTGGTATGTCATTTCGGGATGTCACAGCTCCTGCTCCAAGAGCAAATGGCATCTATAACTAGGAAGGTTTTCATCCAGTTTCATCTGGTGCACCAGTTGTACCCATTCATGAACCAACAATCACTTATCATAGTATCTTATGCCTTGAATTACTCAGTGTGAATTATAGGATTCTACATGGGGCTTACTTTAAAGATTACTTGAAAGCTACAACTGATTGTGAAGGCAACAGCATTAGCAGTTATAGGCACACTTCAATTTGCACATTGAACACTGCATCTATCACCACTGCATTTCTCGATACATTTCAAGATTCTCATATATAAAGCCCATCATAGTGAAAGGGCTGCCTATATGAAGACTGCCTCTCTTCCACCATTTGTGCCCATTGTGTAGGAGTGGACATAGCAGGCACACATTGGGTCCTCTCTGTCACCCAAATTCATCTGATTGGACTTAAGAGGCATACCTTTTCTGTCAAGGCATCTGTTTTCTGCAATAGTTTATCCTCAGAGGTTGAGATCATTTTGTTTCTGCCAAACTGTCTTGAAAAACTTGGCCTTTGCCCAAGCCTCTGGGATAGGTCAGGGTGTACCCATCTGATAGGTGATGTTTGTTTTGGCTACTTTCCCTGTTGTAATTAGATTTATCATTGTGTTTACTTTCGTTCACTTTTAGGAATTGTAAATTTTTAATTTATATGCCATCCAGAGTTAATGCTGGGTTGGGCAGCTTTATGAGGGTAAATTATAAATAAATAAGATTAAAAAGGCTGCTCAATTAATATATTAGTTCCTCAAAAATTAGATAGTCATAGGGAGAAGCAGAGTGCTTCAGTGAGGGAAAACTATTGCTGAACAGGCCATTACATTTGCATATCATGTCAAACCATAATCTGGTTTGTTTGACTTACATGTAACTTGGCAATTATTTTTATTCAGTAAATGATAATTAACATACATAGCAGAGGTGGCATTCAAGTTTTGACCAGTTCTGGAGAACTGGTATCAGAAATTTTTAGTAGTTCAGAGAACTGGTAAATACCACCTCTGGCTGGCCCCGCCCTCATCTATTGTCCACCTCCCAAGTCCCAGCTGATTGGGAAGGAATGGGGATTTTGCAGAATCTTCCCCTGCACACCCAAGCACACCCACCAAGCCACGCCACATCCACCAAGTCACGCCCACAGAACTGATAGTAAAAAAAATTGAATCCCACCACTGATACACGGGTATAATTTCATAAGTTTAAGGCAGTGCTTCTCAACCTCTTGAAGATGTGTAGACTTCAAGTGGCTGGGGAATTCTGGGAGCTGGAGTCTGCCATCTGAAAAGTTCATAAGTTGAGAAACAGTGCCTTTAAGGCCACACCAGGCTTTCTATGCATGTTGTGTGTTGCAAAATGGACAGGGGGAACAGCTCAATTTGATTTAATGTGTATCTGTTTCACATAGTCACATCTAAAGCAACGTATCTGAGGAGTGGATTCTCTGGGAAACAGCTTGGAATTCAACACGTTCTGATGATTGAGGCGGAACACCCTGAATGCACTCATATATTTTTTTACATCAATGTTCCCTTCAAACACCAAAGCAGCTTTCCTATTTAAACAGACAATGGCTCCCCTTGAATTGCCAAGAACAAAGAGGGTACCCACCCAATTCCCCCCTCCCTCACTCCGTGGCTTTATTTCCTCAAGGTTAATGAGTTTCCTAACAGCGGGTCAAATCCTTTCACATGTTATTGTGATAAGCTGATATTTATTTCCTGTCTGAATGGAACAAATAAGCTTCCTATTGACGTGCTATTTCTTTATGTTTACAGGTAAATGTGAATCATTCTGACTTCATATTTATTTTATTTTATCTTGCTTTCAGAGTTCTTGCATCACTGAACAAGTTATAATTTAAGACAGTACTGACAGAGTACAATTTATTGTGAGTTTGATAGAGTCATACAGATGTACTCAATAAAGTCCATTGTGAATTATGTCAATATCTTCCCCCACCATAACTTTTCTTTATAGAGCAGTGACTATTACAGCATCCTATCACCCCAACTATAGCTGGATGCCTATAAAACAACAACACTATAAAAAGCCATGTAAAGAATTGCTGCTGGAACTGCTTTGTAGTACCCGGCAGCTGTTAAGCACTGCACTTTGTGGCCACGTATGAACATGTAGCAACTCTCCCATTTCTGAGAAAGTAGCTGAAGTTAGATTTTTATCATTTCCCACTATGATTAAATCAACAGAGTCTCAAGGAACCCAAATTGAAAGGCAGGGCGGTGACGTCTTCAAATGCTGAGCACAGAGTCCGCCCCAATGGAAGAGCTTTTAGCATTGGCTCAAAAGAACCAGAGTTTTATGAAGTTCGCCCTCAGAAGAGCAATGAAATGCTCCATTGTAAGCTCCCACCCACAATACTGAAAGCGCACGAAGCTTCCAAGGCTGGGGGTGGGGGGAATAGCTAATTTCCATTTATGACCAACTGTCGATTCATTTTTCCATAGCCTGATATGTGAATCTAATTGTCTCCCACAAACTCTGCCCATCTGGTATGTTCAGACAAAGCAGGTGCACTCCTGATGAATAAACAGGGTCACTTTACAGGACCTTAATTCTGATGCAGTATCTATCCCACACACACACATAACAATACCCCTCCCAAGACCTAATTCTCACTGTTATAATATTTAGGAAATGACCAAAACTCTGCTTGTTCTCCTGGACCTTGGGATGAATTGGAGCCTGTTCATTGATTTTTTTTTTCCCTAAGTCAAAACCCTTAGGTTTTATGGTGAGTAACCTAACACAGTGTTTTCAAACCTGGGAATTTTAAGATTAGGATTTAGGATTTATTAAATTTTTAGACTGCCCTTCTCCCTTGCGGGACTCAGGGCGGTGTACAGGCAATAATATCAATAATATAGAGCATAAAATACAATTAAAATACAATTAAAAATATATTAAATAGATTGGCCTGATCTAAATCCTGTTAAAAAACCTTTACTAAAACAATTTAAAAACTAAAACAATTTTAAAAACTACGCCAGGCCGGCCGCACGAAACAGGTCTTTAAGGCTCGATGGAACTGGCGCAGGTCCGTGGTTGTCCGTAGGTCAGGGGGTAGGTCATTCCAGAGGGCAGGAGCTGCCACGGAGAAGGCTCTCCCCCTGGGGGTCGCCAGCCGGCACTGCCTGGCCGACGGCACTCTGAGGAGGCCCTCTCTGTGGGAGCGGACTGGTCGGTGGGAGGTGTTTGGTAGCAGGAGGCGGTCTTGCAGATAGCCAGGTCCCTTGCCATGGAGCGCTTTAAAGATGGTTACTAATACCTTGAAGCGCACCCGGAAAGCCACAAGCAGCCAGTGCAGCTCGTGCAGGAGAGGTGTCACGCGGGAGCATCTAGACACTCCCAGAATCCCCTGTGCGGCCGCATTCTGAACTAACTGGAGTCTCCTGGTGCACCTCAAAGGAAGCCTCATGTAGAAAGTGTTGCAGTAGTCCAGACGGGAAATGACGAGGGTTTGAGTGACCGTGCGTAAAGCGTCACAATCCAGAAAGGGGCACAACTGGCGTATCAGGCGAACCTGATAAAAAGCCCCCCTGGCCACGGCTGTCATATGATCTTCTAGAGACAGCCAAGAGTCCAGGAGGACACCCAAGTTGCGATCCCTCTCTGTAGGGGCCAATGACTCGCCCCCAATAGCCAGCGATGGCACCAGCTGGTTATATCGTGACGCCGGAAGCCACAGCCACTCAGTCTTGGATGGGTTGAGTTGGAGCCTGTTTCTCCCCATCCAGACTCGCACGGCCTCCAGACACTGGGACATTACTTCCACAACATCATTAGGGTGACCCGGGGTAGAGATGTACAGCTGAGTATCGTCAGCATACTGATGGAACTCTACCCCGAAACCACGGATGATCTCACCCAACGGCTTCATATAGATGTTGAACAGGAGAGGCGAGAGGACCGACCCCTGTGGCACCCCACAAGTGAGGCACCTCGACGTCGACCTCTGCCCTCTTGCCAACACAAATTGTGACCAGTCGGAGAGGTAGGAGGAGAACCACCGTAAAACGGTGACCCCCACCCCAACCCCTCCAGCCGGTGCAACATGATACCATGGTCGATGGTATCAAAAGCCGCTGAGAGATCTAACAGGACCAGGATAGAGGAGCAACCCCTATCCCGAACCTTCCAGAGATCATCCACCAACGTGACCAATGCCGTCTCTGTGCTGTACCCAGGCCGGAAGCCGGACTGGCGCAAATCGAGATAGACAGTTTCCTCCAGGTGCTGAGGGAGCTGCTGTGCCACCACACTCTCAACAACTTTCGCAAGAAAATGAAGGTTGGAGACAGGACGGTAGTTGGCCAACACAGCCGGGTCCAGGGAGGGCTTCTTGAGGAGGGGCCTCATCACCGCCTCTTTCAAGGCAGCCGGCAGAAACCCCTCACTCAAAGAAGCGTTGACAATTCCCTGGAGCCAGCCTTGTCTCACCTCCCGGGAGGCCAGTACCAACCAGGAGGGACACGGGTCCAATAAACATGTGGTGGCCTTCGGCCGCCCCAGCATCCTGTCCATGTCCTCAGGAGTCATAGGATCAAACTCTTCCCATATGACAGACTCAAGACCTACCTCCGTCAACCCGTCTGAACTAGACCAGTCGGAGGCCAGCCCGTCCTGGATCTGATTGATTTTATCATGCAGATAACATCCAAATTCCTCCGCATGACCCTGCAAGGGGGCATCCCGCGCCCTCTGATGAAGAAGGGAGCGGGTCACCCTAAACAGGGCGGCAGGCCGGTTATCTGCAGATGCGATAAGAGTGGAGAAGTAATTATGTTTCGCCGCTTCTATCGCCACTAGGTAGGTCTTCAAATGTGACCTTACCAGTGTCCGGTCAGACTCGGAGCGGGTGGCCCTCTAACCGCTCTCTAGGCGTCTCTTCCGACGTTTCATCACCCTCAGCTCCTCGGAAAACCAAGGAGCCAAGGTGGTTTGGCGCCGGGTGAGAGGCCGCAGAGGCATGACCCGATCCAGGGCCCCTAGGGCCGCACTATTCCAAGCGGCCACTAGGTCCTCAGTCGAGTTGCGGGTCAGGGTCCCAGGTATTGGCCCAAGCTCCATCTGGAACCTCTCAGGGTCCATCAGGCGCCTGGGACGGAACCATCTCGTTGCTTCCGGTTCCGCCTCCCTGCAGTGGGATGCAGCTGTTGGAAAGCCCAGCCGGAGGAGACAGTGATCTGACCATGACAGGGGTTCAACGACTATTTCCCCTAAACCAAGATCATTTAACCACTGGCCGGAGGCAAAAACTAAGTCCAGTGTGTGTTCTCCAGTGTGGGTGGGGTCATGAACTAACTGGTTCAGGTCCATGGCCATCATGGAGGCCATGAACTCCCGTGCCATCTCAGATGCTTCGCCTATCGATGGCAGGTTGAAATCCCCCATGACTAACAGCCTGGGGGTCTCAACTGCCATCTCGGCTATCACATTGAGAAGCTCGGGTAGGGCTGCTGATACGTAGCGGGGAGCCAGGTACACAATCAGCAAGCCCAGCTGTCTCCCATGACCCCACTTCACACATAGTGACTCACAGCTGTCTGTCTGCCGCACAGTGGTCTCCCTCGGGTCCAGGCCCTCCTTTATAATAACCGCCACCCCCCCACCCCGACCCTGGGCTCTCGGCTGGTGAAATGCGCGGTAACCAAGGGGAAGGGCCTTCTCTGTGGTGGGCCGAGCCCTCTGGAACAACCTTCCCCCTGAACTCCGGACCATCATGGACCTGTGCCTCTTCCGCCAGCGTCTGAAGACGCACTTTTTCCATCAAGCTGGCCTAGCCTAGTCCCTGAGACCATCCTATAAGACTGTGTTTTAAATTGATATAATGTTTTAATTAGTGGGATTTTAGTGAATTTTAGCACAGGGTATTCTAAATTTAATCAGTTTTTATTGTATTATTTATGGCGTTTCTATTTATTTATATGTTTATACTTGTTTTAATTTCCTGTGCACCGCCCTGAGTCTCTTTGGGGAGATAGGTGCGGTATAAAAGTCAAATAAATTCAATTCAATTCAATTAACCAGGTGGGCACATTCCAATGAGGAGCACCTCCCCTCTTGGCCCAACCAGGTCTCCGTAATACTCGCCAGGCCCGCCCCCCCCTCCAAAACGTGTGGAGTTCATTTCCCTGAATTCCCCGCTGACTGAAATGCACATATCTCATAATTGTGAAGTTACAAAAACATTGACAACATGTTTTCTTTTCTGCAGGACATATTGGACCTGCAAGAACTGTTACCTTGAGTTCAGCAAAGTGTTGGAGATTTATTCTGAAGGTGTTAATAGACATAACAATGCTAAGAGTAACTTTCCTATAACTTTTCTGAGGATGAAAGTTCTTCTATCTTAAGAAATGAGAACTGCTTTAATATCTTTTCCTTTACAACTTGTATTTATATTCAGGCTCACTAGATATGTTCAATCATGATCACGACAGCAAAGCCAACTCTTTCTGTATTGCTGCCAAGAAAATGACCTAGACATGTCCTCAGAAGTCAAACTTGACTGAAAGAAAACTTTGTTGAAAATGCCATTATGGACTGATTTTCACAAAAGACGGGAAAAGACGGGAAAAGTAATAATAATCACTTATTGTTATGTGTTAACCAAGCCAATGAGCACCATATCTTGCTTCTCATTCCACGATTTCAGAGAATGTTTGCTACAGACTGGTGGTGAGAGATATGCTGGACATCTATGTGTAACTTGAGGTACCGAAGCCAGTTTTAAATTCCATCCCCAAAGTTCAACAGATAGCACAACTTAAAAGATTAGGAACCTGGTTGTATTTACTGTACATGAGCCCTTTTGACAAAATCCTTTATGCAAATGAGTTTAATTAGGATTGATTTTGGCAAAAGAAGTTGATGTTGGTAAAGTTCTCCTTTGACAGATTTACTAGATAATTTTTCCTGTTCATTGTAAGAATATCTCACAAAGTTCAAGATGTGTTGTTTCTCATGAACAAAGGCAAATATAGGTGTGTTATTCTTAATTCACATTACCCAAACAAGTTTTTAGAAAATTTAGTGTGCCCTGACTCTGATTCATTATTCCCAAAAATGCATAATTATTATCTGAAATGAGAATTACTAGTCATTGAAAAAGGTGTCAATTTCAGAGGAATCTCTATAAATGCCAATAGTAATGCAGAATCTATTGAAATCCGTGGAAATGTAGTTCTAAAACCATTTTCCTTAGCTCTCTTGGTTGTATTTGTATTGTTAATAAAAAACTCACAAGATTTCAATGAAAGCATTCAAGTGAAGAGTGGATGAGAATAGTTATAGCTTGCCAGTATGGTATTCACCATGTGCCTTGAACTGCTACACTCATCAGTCTTATTAGCAGGATTATTGGGGTGGGTGGGAGGGAAATACACCTGAAAGATGATAATTAAAAAAAACTCAGCCATAAGAAGAGAGGCAGGAAATTTGTTACCTGAAATATGGTTTAGAACATTCCTCTTGTCTTCATTTTCTCAGTCTCCTAGATGAACTTCTGCCATCGTTAGGCTACCATCCAAGTTACCGCATTTTTCGGAGTATAAGACGCACCGGAGTATAAGACGCACCTAGGTTTTGAAGAGGCAATTTTTTTTTAAAAAGTAGGTAGGTAGATAGAGGGATAGAGAGGGAGAGAAAGAGAGAGGAATACAGTAGGTAAGTAGGGAGAGAGTAGGGAGGGAGGGAAAGATAGAGAAATACAATAGGTAGGTAGGGAGAGTGTGTAGATAGGTAGGTAGGTAGGTAGAGGGATATAGAGAGAGAAATAAAGAGAGAGAAATACAGTAGATAGGTAGGGAGAGAGAGAGAGTAGGTAGGGAAGTAGGTATATAGAAGGGGGAGAGAAATACAGTAGGTAGGTAGGGAGAGAGAATAGGTAGGTAGGTATATAGAGGGGGGAGAGAAATACAGTAGATAGGTAGGGGAGAGAGTGTAGATAGGCAGGTAGAGGGATTGAGAGAGAAATAGAGAGAGAGAAATACAGTAGATAGTTTGATAGAGAGAGAGAGAAAGAGAGTAGGTAGGTAGATGTTTCCAGGTGTATTTACCCATGTGCTGGAAAAGGAAATCAATGACCACCTTTGGAACAAATCTTTGTTTCTGCAGGCACAGTACTTGACCAACCTAATTCTCATCAATCACGCTAACTAAACAGCTTTCCAAAAGGGAAAAAAAACCCCTTTTTGCACGTTGAAAACCTCCCCCAAACCGTCCGTTTTTCGCTAAAATGGGCCCTTTTTTTCAAATAAAAGGCATAAATAGCCTTGGGGGGGCTTGAAGAGTCCTCCTGGGGGGTGGGGGCAAAACAAGGAGAAAACGGCCCGTTTGTTCATGAAAATGGGCTGATTTTTAGTCAAAAAATTGCATGCATAGCCTTAATGGAGACATAGAGTGCTCCTGGGGCAAAAATGCCCTGTTTTTTGCTCATTTCTGCCCTCCCCAGCCCCCAGGAGCTCTCTGGAAGCCTCCATAAGGGTATGCGCGTGGCCATTTTGGTGAAGGGGCAGGGTTTCGGGAGGCAAAAAATGCTGTATTCGATGTATAAGACGTACCCAGATTTTCAGCCTCTTTTTAGAGGAAAAAAGGTGCATCTTATACTACGAAAAATACGGTAGTTAAAGTGACATGGAGTGCTTCTTTAACTCCAGAATTGTTTATCCTTTCCAGGATATAACAACAACCTATTGTTAAAGCTTTTTCTCTTTCCCCTTTGTAAAAAATAATCAAAATTTTCTGGAATATCCTTTAATGGTTTAGATCAGGGGTCCCCAACCTTTTGGATCTCAGGGACCACTACATTCATAATTTTAAATTCCACGTTTCCGCGAACTATTAATATGATCTGCCTAATGACCGGGTGGGTGTGGCTAAGTGGTCATGTGACTCGGTGGGTGTGGCCAACTCGATGTCACTCACATCGAGGAGTGCCTCACCCTCTACTCGCTCCTCCCCTGGCAGCCACTCCTCGCCTTCCCGCCCGGGCTCCTTAGGGCCCCAAAAGAAAGCAATTGTTGGAACTAAGCAGCTACCATGAGAAAGAGTTGGCAAAACAGCTGGCTCAGTTCAAATTGTATCTGATTAAGAAGGCAGCTCAGCAGAAGCACCTCACTGAAAACTACGAGCATAGGCTTTCCAAGCAGAGGGAAGACCTAAGGGAGTGCAAGGCCATGTACCGGTGCCTGGAGGCTCAGTGGGCTGAGATTGTCACACAGTTCCAGGCCATGAATGCAATACAATACAATAGCAGAGTTGGAAGGGACCTTGTAGGTCTTCTAGTCCAACCCCCTGCGTGGGCAGGAACATTATACCATTTCAGACAAATGGCTATCTAACATCTTCTTAAAGACTTCCAGGGTTGGGGCATTCACAACTTCTGGAGGCAAGCTGTTCCAGAGGTTAATTGTTCTGTCAGGAAATTTCTCCTTAGTTCTAAGTTGCTTCTCTCCTTGATTAGTTTCCACCCATTGCTTCTTGTCCTGCCCCCAGGTGCCTTGGAGAATAGTTTGACTCCCCCTTCTTTGTGGCACTCTGAGATATCGGAACACTGCTATCATGTCTCCCCTGGTCCTTCTCTTCATCAAACTAGACATACCCAGTTCCTGCAGCCGTTCTTCATATGTCTTAGTCTCCAGTCCTCTAATCATCTTGGTTGCTCTTCTTTGCACTCTTTCCAGAGTCTCCACGTCTTTTCTACATCGTGGCGACCAAAACTGTATGCAGTATTCCAAGTGTGGCCTTACCAAGGCACTATACAGTGGCATTAACACTTCACGTGATCTAGATTCTATCCCTCTGTTGATGCAGCCTAGAACTGTGTTGGCTTTTTTGGCAGCTGCTGCACACTGCTGGCTCATATTTAAATGGTTGTCCACTAGGATTCCGAGATCCCTCTCACAGTTGCTACTATTGAGCAAGGTACCACCTATACTGTACTTGTGCATTTGGTTTTTCTTGCCTATATGTAGGACCTTACTTTTTTCACAATTGAATTTCATTTTATTAGATAGTGCCCAATGTTCAAGTCTGTCAAGATCCTTCTGTATCTTAAGCCTATCTTCTGGAGTGTTGGCTATTCCTGCCAGCTTGGTGTCGTCTGCAAATTTGATGAGTTCCCCATTTATCCCCTCATCCAAATCGTTGATGAAGATGTTAAAGCAGTCCCACTGGAGCAAGGTTCTCTGGTTTTTCGCTACCAGTGCTGCTTCTCTCCAGCCTTTGACCAAAGCCCCATACCAGACCCCAAGTCAGAATTTCTCTCCCCCTCTGACCTGCACAAAAAGACACCAAAGGGGGCGATTCTCTGCAGCAACACAAACGTTAATTGCATGTACGTGGCCCTGGGGCCATAGTTTGAGGACCCCTGATTTAATGCAATATAAAAAAATGCAAGTAATTTTTCTGCGGACCACCAAAATTTTCTCACGGACCACCAGTTGGTGACCGCTGGTTTAGATACTCAACCCAATTTGTTCCTTTCTGAGGATAGTCCTTGTATTGAGGAGTGCGGAGGGATGTTGTGATGCAAACTTTGTCCTTTGCTATCAGCAAAGTAAACATGAAGAGTTGGGTTCATGTTCTAACATTCTTCCTTATGAATGACAACTGTGCCGACTCTTTATTCCACATTTTTTCCAGGCTCTACCTCAGGTATTGTGTCCAGTTGGATTCGAATTGGAACATGTCCAGAAAATGCCAGCAGGCTGATGAGAGCATCACAAATTGTCCTCTGAAAAGGAACTAGTGAAGTGAACAATATTTTGCCTTACAGAACAGAATACTGAGGAAGTACCTGGCAACATTCTTCACCTACCTGAAAAAGTATAAATACAGAAGAAAGAGAAAATATCTTCTGTGTTATTTAAGAGGATAGATTCTGACAGAATATTAGAAAAAAGCTTCCTGGCAGTAAGAACACTTCAGGGCTGGAACCAGTGGTGGGTTCCGCATCCTGTCACAACCGGTAGGCTGCGACGGGACTGGGCATCCACCTCAGGCATGCGCACTGCATGCACATCCACTGCCCTGCGATGCTCCAGTTGCTCGGTGGAGATCACGCAAGTGCCGTATGCGGCACGTGCATGCACAAATGGCCGGATGGCTTAAATACAGGAAAGGAATGTGGGTGGATGGGCCCTCCAAAACACTGTTCCAGTAAGGTGGCTACTGGTCCCAACGGTATGCCCGTACCAGGGTGTATCGACCAGAACCCACCACTGGTCGGAACTAACATTAGGTATTGTATTTTTCAGAGTATAAGAGGCACCGAAGTATAAGAGGCACCAAAGTTTTGAAGAGGCAAATTAAGAAAAAAAAAGTTTTGCACTCTGCAGACCCCCCCCCAAAAACTTCCCATTTTTCGTGAAAATCAGCCCATTTTTTAAAAGGCATGAATAGCCTTTAGGAGGCTTGTAGGCTTGTAGGAGTGTGCCCCCCCAAAATGAGCAAAAAATGGTCTTTTGTTTGTGAAAATGGGCCTATTTTATGTCCAAAAAACTGCATGCATAGTCTTTTTTTTTATTGAAAGAGTTTTATACAAACAAATTCCCCCCTCCCCCCCCATACATATAATGTAATTCAGCTACAAATACTGTACCCCCCTCCTCCCACCCAATATAATATAGATTTCTCATAACATAACATTACCCCCTTGTCCCCATCTTTTAAGCTAATTCATATAAATCTTATACAAATATATTTCCCTCCCCTAACCACCCTAACCCTCCCCTACCTCCCGTTCCACCCCACCCCCCAGACTTCCACTATACGCCACTCTAATAATTCCAAACAACCCATATGTTATTCATTCTCTTCATGTTGTTCCCCTTGCTTATTACCTTGTCAGTCTATTCATTCTTACCTAAAAGCTACATGATATTTTTTAAACCTTATTGCAAGCCCACCATATATGAAAAAATGTAGCATCTAAACACCACACCTCCAACATTTTGGTTGAACATTAGGATACATTCATGATAATTTCTTAGGATCTAAATACCATCTATAAAACATTTTATAAAAGTTCTCCCTTAAATTCTGTAACTGTGTAATGCATAGTCTTTAGGAGGCTTATGGAGTACTCCTGAAGCCTGGTGAGGGGCAAAATTGAGTAAAAACCGGCCCCTTTTCACTCATTTCTGCACTCCCCAGCCCCCAGAAGCTCTCTGAAAGGCTCCTAAAGGCTCTGCAGGGAAATTTTGGTGAAGGGGTGAGGTTTCAGGAGGCAAAACAATGCTGTATTCAGTGTATAAGATGCACCCAGATTTTCCGCCTCTTTTTTGAGGGGAAAAGGTGTGTCTTAGACTCTGAAAAATACGGTATGTGGGCTCCTTAATTGCATAGTTCAGATGGAATCTAGGCAGCTGTCTTGGATAACTCTTTAACTTAGTTTTAATTTAACTTGGATCCCTGCACATAATAGCAGGTTGAGTCTCTGCCAAAATTATGATTTATGATTCCATTCTCCATCCATGTAATGTGTATTTTTTCCTTTTCTGTCACATTAAAAATTACAATTTGGTAATAAGTGTTTAGAGGTCTCTAAAGTCCTTAAAACTTTCAAAGGCAGCAAGCAGAGCTGGGGTTTCTGGGTCCGTGATCTTTGATGAGAAACACCTGGAGATGCTGGGCTCTTGCAGTGAAACCATGTACTATTAAAGTGAATTTCTGCTGTCCGCAGTTAAGGATCATAAAATCAGTCAGCCTTGCTAAAAAGAGTGAAATAGAACCTTTCAGATCTTTAGTTTAACATTATCTGCAATGACCGTATTTTTCAGAGTATAAGACGCACCGGAGTATAAGGCGCACCAAGGTTTTGAAGAGGCAAATTTAAAAAAAAAAGTTTTTACACTCTGCAAACCTCCCCAAAAAAACCATTTTTTGTGAACATGGGCACATTTCTCTTAAAAAGGACATGAATATCCCTTAGGAGATTTGTAGATTGTTCAAGGGGGGTGTGTGAGCAAAACACGGCCTGTTTTTTGCCAAAAAATGAGCATTAGGAACCTTATAGTGATCCTGGGGGCTGGGGCAGGCAAAATTGAGCAGAAAACGGCCCTTTTTTTGCTCATTTCTGCCCTCCCCAGCACCCAGGAGCATTCTGAAAGCCTCCTAAAGGCTATGCGTGGCCATTTTGGTGAAGGGGCAGGGTTTCAAGAGGCAAAAAATGCTGTATTCAGTGTATAAGACACACCCCGATTTACAGACTCTTTTTTGAGAGAAAAAGGTGTGTCTTATACTCCGAAAAATATGGTCCATGTGGCTTTATCAAGTGCCAAGTAGATCATTTTCCTGGGGAGAAATCCTGCAGAGAATCTGTTTGTTAAATGAAATAGTGTAAAAATAAAATGACTAGCTAAGCTGTTTGTCTAAACCAGAGGTGTCAAACTCAAGACCTGCGGGCGGGATCTGGCCAATGGGGTGCTTAGACCTGGCTTGTGGGGTACCCTGGAAACAATGAAGGACCAGCCCACAATGCCTCTGCTGGTGGAAATGGTGCTCACGAGGGCTGTGTGCGGCCTTTCCAGGCTTTGTTTTCAGCTACATCAGCCAGAGGTGGATTCTGGCAGTCACTACTGCTGGTTTTCTCATGGCCACGCTGCCTGTGCATGTACAATCCAATAGAAGTTTCAAAAAAACAAGATGGCGCCGCCATAGATTGGGTGGGGTGACAGGCCTGGGTTGCTGCCGGTTGCAGCAGCCCTGGCTGCCAAACCACTACTGGTTTGTCTGAACCAGTCCAAACCGATAGGAACTCACCTCTGGCGTGAGCCTCCTGCAGCCCTCTGCCAGTGAAAACGGAGCCCGAGAGGACCATGCTCAGTTCTCCTAGGCTCCATTTTCACTAGCAGAGGGCTGCAGGATGTCGAGCTGGCCATGCCCAACCTGGCTATGCCTACACCCATTTGGGCCCTCCAAAGTCAAACATAACCCTCATCCATTCCTCAATGAAATTGAGTTTCACAACTCTGGTCTAAGCAAATAAGAAAATCATGAGAACAGAACTAGTCATGACAATAGAACTTGAGGTCCCATCACCATTATAGTTCAACCCTCTGTGATATTGTACTTTTATGGAGAGTTTCACCTCACGTTGATTACTAAGGGTGATGAAAAGCATGGTCATAATTAATTAAACATACATCTGCTGGGAAGTTGAAGGTGAATGATATTAACTGATGGTTAATTTAAGATTGCAAGTACCGTGTACAAAATTTATTTCTGTTTGTCTGGGCTCAGGATGACTGAGAGCAAAGCAAATCATAAGATAAATTAGGCCAGGATCACAAAAGCCAGTAGTTACATACTGAGAAACTGAATTGGCAGACTATTCAGCTGTGTTGACTAAGCAAGGACAAAAGGCTAGACTTCTAGCTATATTTTGTCAGAGGACTCCATGGTCATCTTAAGATGTGTTAACTGTAAGAATAGAATTATATGACCCTTTTCAGTAGTCCTCAAGGAGAAATGTCTTTGAGGATTAACTGGATAAATTTAGCTGAATGACAGTATGATTGGAATAATTATTTCAAGACATAGAATAATATTAATGTCATTCTGTTAGTTCCTTTCCATGTGAAGGATGCTTAATTTCTATGCGCTCTTAACCGCAGCAATTGGAAGCAAAGGCTTTGAAGTTATATTTTGATACTGTACTATGACTACCAAACTGATTTGGGTCTTGCTTTGTTTTGTCTAAACCAGTGGTCGGCAAACTCATTACTCAAAAGAGCCAAATATCAACAATACCACGATTGAAATTTCTTTTGAGAGCCAGAAGATGTGGCCTGTTTTGTGGGAGTGGCTCGGCAGTCATGTGACTGGGTGGGCATGGCCAACTTGGAAAATGTGGTGGAACTCACTTAACAACGGTCTTGCTTAGCAACCAAAATTTTGGCCTCAATTGTGGTCATAATTTCTCTTTCATCTCTCTGCCACTTTCTTTTTCTTTCTTTTCTTTCTTCCCTTCTTTCTCTTTCTCTCTCTTTCTGTTTCTCTCTGTCTCTCTCTGTCTGTCTGTCTGTCTCTCTCTCTCTCTCTCTCTGTGGCTCTTTATCTCTCTCTCCCTCCCTCTCTGTCTCTTTCTATCACTTTCTGTGTCTGTCTCTCTGTATCTCTGTATCTCTCTCTCCTCCCTCCCTCTTATCTCTGTGTCTCTCCCCTCCCTTCCTGTCTCTTTGTCATTCTCTGTGTGTCTGTTAGATTCTGATTCCCTCCCTCCCTCCATCTCTCTCTCTCTCTGTGCCTCTCTCTGTCTGCTTGTCACTGTCTCTGTCCACAGAATACCGTGTGAAGCAGCGGCGAGTCTGTGCGCTGCCGGAGGGCCATCTGCGAGGTCCCCCTCTCATTCCTCCTCTTCCCCGATGGTGTCTGGAGTGATCAGGGGCCATGCAGGAACTCGCAGCTTTTCCACACCATGGAAAAGATAGGCGCGTGCAGGTCCCGTGGAATTACAGCGCAAATTCCAACCGCTATGAAGTCTCCGAGACTGTAATCGGGCGGGGCATGCACGCGCCTATCTTTTCTGTGCGCATCTCCCACCCGATTACAGTCTCGGAGACTTCGTAGCGACCCTTCCAAGGTCCTTCTGAATGTTTAAATAAAACTTTAGTATGTTGGATGACCATATTTGTATCTCCTTTTGAATTGAACAAAGCTTTTTAAAAAGTGGCTGAAACTAGTTCTGTAAGAGATGACCAGGCTGAACCCAAGCGAGGAGTCAAATGAGTCATCTGTCATGAGTCCCTACACGCCCACAAGAGATCTAAATCCAGCCCACCTTGAATTCCTTTATATTCTTAACTTTCACGAATCTCCCTTGACCATTACCGTAGTAGCTCAGATTTTTGTAGAGAATGTAAACTTGTAATATATCTTTATACTCATTTGAACTGCCTGAATCTCCTGATTTCTCCAGTGTTTCACAATTTCACTGGGATGTTCAGATATAATTACTTAATTGTGTTTGATAAAATACCCTGGCCTTGGAAGATATGACTAGTTACAGAGATTGTTTAAAAACTCATGTGAATAATGTGTTCATTTAATATATTGATTTGCTGTCCCTTGACTAACAAGAATGTGATTCAGCCAGTTAGAGTTTTAAATTTTCATATTGTAGTGAACCAATGAACTAAATATTTAAATGTTGTCTATTGAAATCAATAGATCATATAGTATTGTATATATTACAACATATATAGATTATATTTGAATTTAAGTTACTAAGTGCACTGAAAAGATCTATTGGTCATCAATTGTACTCATTATACCTCCAGATTGAATAATAACAAAGAACTATTAATTCCACTAGCTCCAGAAAATATTTAAAAATCTTATCTGGAACAATATAAGAATTATATTTAATGGTAGGCATTGACAAATAGAAAACTCTTAATTGCTGGAACTAAAGTACCGTATTTTTCAGAGTATAAGACACACCTTTTTCCCTCAAAAAAGAGGCTGAACACAGCATTTTTGGCCTCCTGAAACCCCGCCCTTTGCAAAAATGGCTGTGCATAGTCTTTAGAGTGGGGGCTGGAGATGAAAAAATGAGGGGGAAATGGACCAGTTTTTTGCTTGTTTTTGGCCTCCCAGCCCCCAGGAGCATTCTATAAGCCTCCTAAAGACTATGCATGCCCTTTTTTTTTCACAAAAAAATAATTCATGAAAAACGGGCCATTTCTGGGAGGTCTGCAGAGTGCAAAAAATATTTTTTTTAACATTTGCCTCTTCAGAATCTTGCTGCGTCTTATACTCAAAAAATATGGTAAATATAACATTAAGCCTTTGATATTAGAATACTAGAAACCATTATATTTCAATTTAAAATATATTTCAAATTTTCTTCTTCATTGAAAGCTATATTTCTCTTTTTACCAGTAATTCTCAATTTAAGACTATAATTGAATCCAGAATTAGGATTGTAAATCATGGTAGTCATTAAGCAGGGCACTACTGAATTGTACAATCTTTTTGCAATGGTCGTTAAATAAATCCTGCAGTTGTTAAACCAATGTCATATCTATTAAGTGTACCTGACAAGCATTCAGTGTACCTGTTTAACCTAATGGGTATTGTTGGGGTTTTTTTGTCAAAAACTGGAAGTAAATTCAGGTTTCCAGCAAAATATATATATATATTTTGGGAAACTGGTTAGCTCAAGGCATAGAGAAGCCTGCTTCGAATGCTGGAGAGCACCAGTTCAAATCCCTGTAGGGAAGTATGGCCAGCTGACGAGGGCTAAGGAGCCCGAAATGGATCCATCCTGGTCTCTTAATTAATTATTATTAATCATCCCTTAAAGAAATTTAACATATATATATATATATATATATATATATATATATATATATATATATATATATATATATATATATATATATATATATATATATATATATATATATATATATATATATATATATATATATATATATATATATATATATCGTATTTACCGTATTGCGGGTCACTACAAGTGATTGTAAATGTGGATCCTTTGTCAGGCTCCCAAAATACAATTATATGACTACCAAGGGCTTCATGATCAGGTCATAAATACCGTATTTTTCAGAATATAAGGCACACCTTTTTCACTCAAAAAAGAGGGTGAAAATCTGGGGGCATCTTATATACTGAATGCAGCATTTTTGGCCTCCCGAAACCCTGCCTCCTTTGCAAAAATGGACGTGCAGAGGGTTTGGGACTTATGCTCCTGAGGACTGGGGGAGGGGGATGAGCCATTTTTTCCACTGCCAGCCACCAGGAGCATTCTACAAGTCTCCCAAAGCCTCTGCATGCTGTATTTTTTTTTTAAACAGCCCGTTTTTTGCTCTTTTTTGGCCTCCCCCAGCACCCAGGAGCCCTCTAAAAGCCTCCCAAAGCTCTGCGTGCCGCCCCCCACTTTTTTTTTTTTTTTGCAAAAACGAGGAGTGCAGAAGGTTTGGGAAGCCTGCAGAGTGGAAAAATTTTTTTTTTTAAATTTACCTCTTCAAAATCATGGACTACCAATAAAATATTTTTTTTTAAAGGAAGGAAGCAATATTTCTTCTATTCCACCAGGTTAGCCCTTGATGGCACAGTGTTACATTTACTTAAGAATGCAAGGGGTTTCCTGCAGCCCATCTGTTTCTAAAACCTACTGGTTTAAATCTTCTTTGCTTGCACAATTTGACCCACTCGGCAAGTTTAATCAGCATGGTCTCCTCCAGAAACATAATGACAAAAGGGGGAACTGGATTTTAAAACAGGAGTGAACTATCTGACCATCCTAGAAAAAGTGTTTCTCAATTTTGGCAACTTTAAGGTGTATGCACTTTGACTCCCTGAATTCCCCCAAGTTTTGGTGGAATGCTCCAAGAAATTTGGTGGGAAAAGGAGTGCATTTTCACTTTTAGTCGCACCTCTTTGATATATTTGCTGTTGGTCTTGAAGAAGTGTAACTCTTGAGCAATCTAAGAAATAGCTACAGTTGGGAGATAAGGAAAACTATGTTGAAATCATAGTTTCAGATATGTTGAAATCATAGTTCCTTCGAAGTGACTAATTCCCACCCATCCCACATTCAGCACCCAAGTAGATTCAAGATATTTTAGCGCCACCTGCTGTTCTACTCAGTGACATTGTTACAAGTTAAAAATTGCCATGCCTTTCCCCCCCTGTATGTATATTGGCTCTTTTCACTTAAAAGCTTGCCCTTGTTATCTAGTTAATCCATGTGTAGACAATATATGTTGCCTAATAAGCTAATGAAACATGCAGTCGGTTCAGCCATGAAAAACCAAAGAAGCAAATAAACTCAAATCAAGGTTAACATTAAGTACCCTTAGTGTGTTACTGGTAGGCAAACCCTGCCTTAAGGATAGTCTTTCCTCACAAACAGAGCAAAATGCAATTCCAGCTGATAGAACAATTGCTCTTTGAGTTCTCCACTGGCTGTATACTTACCAGATTATTCTTAGGTGCATTTTATTCCATAACTACACTCATTAAAGTGAATTTGCACCGGAGAAGAGAGGGATTAATAATTAAATTTGTCAGGGAAAGATGTAAACAGAGCATGCTTGAAACAGAATTTGCATCGTCTATATATATATTTTTATAACCCTGAATTTGCATGCTTTGCATTACAGGGAAAAGAGATCTCTTTTCAGAGCAGTTTGGTTAAGACTGCAACTTGCTGAATCACACAAGGGTCCATCATTGTCAGTCTCAGCAGGTGGATTACTGTGTTTCCCCAAAAATAAGACAGGGTCTTATTTTCTTTTGACCCCTGAAATAAGCACTTGGCCTTATTTTCAGGGAGGTATTTTTATTTTTGAGGTGCAGGAGGCGGTGAGTGTGGTCACCTCATGGCTGCTGCTGTGTTGCAATACTTTCGGAGAAGGCTTATTTTCAGGGGAGATCTTATTTTCAGGGAAACAGGGTAGATCAGTGGTCACCAACAGGTGGTCCATGGACCACTGGTGGTCTTCAGAGAAATCTTTGCATTTTTGCATTTTTTTATATTACACTAAATCACGGATTCTCAAACTACAGCCCCTGGGCTGTATCCAGCCCACCAAAGCAATTACTCCTGCTTGCTGATGGGATAGGGTCCTTCAGGCATTTAGCTTGGCTACCTGTTTAGTAGCTCCAGCCCTTCCCTCCCTGGGAGTCTAGGTGCTTCAGTAAGAGTGTGTGAAACTTCATCCAGGCTCCTTGAAAGACAGAGTTTGCAGGGTGATAATCTAGGGCCCGAGCTGGCTACAAGACAAATATTCATTCTTGGGTGTATTTGAAATTCCAAGCTGCAATGGATAGCAAACCTAGGGCTGACCCCCGGACACTTCTCTCCTCTAACAGGCGGCAAAGCTAAGTGCCTGAAGGACCCCATCCCATCACTAATTCATATTAGTGGTCCACGGGATTTAAAATTATGAATTTAGTGGTCCCTGAGGTCTGAAAAGTTGCTGACCCCTAGACTAGATAGAAAACAAGATCAGATTAGCTAATTATACTTGTTGTAAGGTTATATATTAGCAGAGTGTTTCAAGGCTAAATGTACAATTCTCCCTCTGTCTCCTTTGCACACCAAGAAATTAGGGAGGGTCAATTCTGGGTTTCTTATCCCAGGGGTCTCCAACCTTTGCAACTTTAAGTCTGAAGGACCTCAGCTCCCAGACTTCCCAAAGCTGGCTGGAGAATTCTGGGAGCTGAAGTCCTTCAGACTTAAAGTTGCAAAGGTTGGAGACCCCTGTCTTATCCCATCCATTATTCAGCTGCAGACTATGCTATCTCCTATCTGACTGTACCGTAGACAAGGGTTCTCTAACTCCTAGGATGAAGCTGACTTGGCATTTCCTTTTTAAGAATACAAAAGGTCAGATCTGTAGAAAACAGAAAGTTCCTCAAGAAGTAAAATAAGACACAAAGAGGAAAAACATGTAGTTGCTGCACATCTATCATCTCTCTTCCTCTTGGATCCATGCCCAAACTCCATGATATAGAACAGGCATCCCCAGCACCTGGGCCATGGCC
Organism: Rhabdophis nuchalis; assembly: GCA_039707465.1. Taxonomy (NCBI): domain Eukaryota; kingdom Metazoa; phylum Chordata; class Lepidosauria; order Squamata; family Natricidae; genus Rhabdophis; species Rhabdophis nuchalis. Next base: position 26,339,247 of record CM077647.1, on the reverse strand, counting down.
TATTTGCAATAGGCTCGCACAAGTAGTGGGATGGCGTGCAAACGCATGTGCGCAGCTTGACTTGTGCAAGTAGCAGGTTGACGCATGTGTAGGTACAAGTAGTTCAACTTGCACAAGTAGAGCTGTGTGCACACACGTGTGTATGTGCCAGCCTGTCACTCCTTTGGCCTGGCTGGTTCCCCTCTCCATCCACCTTCGTTGGCCACCAAGCCACAAAGGTTGGAGGATGATGTAGAAGGCAACTGAAAGGAAAGTCTCATGCAACATATTAAATGGACACATGGTTGGTTTGGATATTATACTGGCCCAGTTCTGTTTTATTCAATAACCCATAGATAATGACCCTCAGCTTAGAATAATGGGTGAAGCAAGTGACTATGTTTGGCTCAATGACAGTAGGTTTTATACATACATACATACATACATACATACATACATACATACATACATACATACAAATATAGGGGTGGGATTCAAAAATTTAAGCAACCGGTTCTCTGCACGGTTGCTGGGTGGGCATGGCCATGGTGGGTGTGGCCTACTCAGCCTCCCATATCATGATGGGGGGACGTTTTCACTCACCCCAGGCTCCGGAGGCTTTCCTAGAGCCTCTGGAAGGGCAAAAACAGCTCCCTGGGCTCCAGAGGCCAGAAACAGGCCTATTTCTGGACTTCTAGAATTTCTGGGAGGCTCATTTTTTGCCCTCCCAGATCCTCTACACAGGCCCTGCACTTACCTAGCATCCAAAATGGGCTGTGTAGGGACCTCTGCGAAAGATGGGGTGTGGGGCAGCCAGTCCTTGCAATTACCGGTTTGGTGAACCAGATGTAAAATTAGCATCTGATTCGCCTGAACTGGTCCAAACCAGCTGAATCCCTCCCCTCTAAATCATTTGGGACTATATATAGTCCCAAATGCACCTATGGTTATGACTACATTACACCAGTGTCTTATCTCCTGCAGATCTCAGCCACCAAAATTGGGCCATCAAGCCACTAAATGTTCACTCGTCCATGGTGCACCTAGAGAAGAGTGCAGTTTTTCTTCAGTTGTAAATCAGAGATTGTGGTGTTAAGGATGAGGATTATGCAGGTAGAGACAATCTGTAGAATTCTCTTCTACTTCTCCTTTTGGAATGTGTGTAGTTTAAGCAATGAAAAGGGTTTTAGATAGTGTAGGACTTTTGTATGACTTTGGGCTGAAGAACCCACAGCCAAAAGTTCCACCTTCAAAGCCTGCTTTAGTCTGAGAAAGGGAAAGTCCTCATGGTTGTGCAGAGACATAGAATGGGATCGAAGACTTCTAATGAATGAATGAATGAATGAATGAATTTATTTATTTATTTATTTTTCACATTTATAGCCCGCACCCATCTCACCATAAAGCAGTGGTGTCCAAACTTTTTTCAAAGAGGGCCAAATTGGATGAAGTGAACATGGTGGAGGGCCGAACATTTTTCCGAACATTCTTTGAACCATTACAATTAAATGCAAATAAATTATTTTATGCCAAGTTAATTGCAAATGACATACTTTTCATTTCATAACATTAAGATCAACTGACAGTTGAGTTTTCACAATGTATTGAAAATAAATTTAAAAAAAACTTACCTACCTCTTTCCCTCTTTCTCTCTTTCTTCCTCTCTCTCTCCATTTCTCTCGCTCTTTCTCTCTTCCTTTCTCTCTCTTTTTCTCTTTCTGTCTCTTTCTTTCTCTCTATCTCTTTCTTCCTCTCTCTCTCCATTTCTCTCTCTCTTTCTTTCTCTCTCTTTTTCTCTTTCTTTCTGTCTCCCTTTCTCATTCTCTTTCTCTTTCTCTCTCTCTCTTTCGCTCTTTCTTTCTTTCCCTTTTTCTCTCTTTCTCCTTTCTCTCTCTCTTTTTCTCTTTCTTTCTGTCTCCCTTTCTCTCTCACTCTCTCTCTTTCTCTCTCTTTCTCTTTTTCTCTCTCTCTCTCTTTCTCTTTCTTTCTGTCTCTCTTTCTTTCTCTTTCTCTCTTTCTCTCTTTCTTTCTCTCTTTCTCTCTGTCACTCCCGGTCTAGTAAGGGGCGCAACTGGCGTATCAGGCGAACCTGATAGAACGCCCCCCTGGCCACGGCCGCCACATGGTCCTCCATGGACAGCCGGGAATCCAGGAGGACGCCCAAGTTGCGCGCCCTCTCCACGGGGGCAAGATGTTTGCCCCCAATGGCCAGTGTTGGACTTATCTGGCTAAACCGGGGTGCCGGAAACCACAGCCACTCGGTCTTGGACGGGTTGAGTTTGAGTTTGTTACTACCCATACCTAGGATCGAACTCACCACCTTTAACAGATGAACAGAGTTGGAAGGGGCCTTGCAAGGTCATCTAGTCCAACCCCCTGCCCAAGCAGGAGACCCTACATCTGCCTCTACCTAGGATTTCTCTCTCTCTTTTACTCTTTCTGTCTCTTTCTTTCTCTCTATCTCTTTCTTCCTCTCTCTCTCTCTCCATTTCTCTCTCTCTTTCTTTCTCTCTCTCTTTTTCTATTTCTTTCTGTCTCCCTTTCTCTCTCATTCTCTTTCTCTTTCTCTCTCTCTCTCTCTCTCTTTCTCCTTTCTCTCTCTTTTTCTCTTTCTTTCTGTCTCCCTTTCTCTCACTCTCTCTCTTTCTCTCTCTTTCGTCCTCTCTCTCTCTATCCATTCTCTCTCTTTCTTTCTCTCTTTCTTTCTCTCTCTCTCTCTTTCTCTTTCTTTCTTTCTCTTTCTCTCTTTCTCTCTTTCTCTCTGTCACTCTGTGTGTGTCTGTCTGTCTGTCTCTCACTCACTTAATCAGTCTCTATCTGTCTCTCCCTCACTCTCTCTGTCTCTCCGTCTCTGTGTGTGTCACTCTCTCTGATTCTCTCCCTCCCTCCCTCTCTCTGTATGTCTGTCTCTCCCTCTTTCCCCGTCTGTCCCCGATTCAATCCCTCCCTGTGTCATTCTCTATCTGTGTCTCTCTCCCTCCCTCTCTTTCTCTCTGTCTCTGTCGGGGTGAGCACCCAAGGCTACCGTCATCTTAAGCACCACCGAGGCTGTCGCCCGGCAGGGGCGTCAGGCAGGGAAGCCGGTCGCGTCTCCATCGCGGCTCACTCCGGCAGGCACCACGGCTTACGTTCTGAGGCCGCGCGTCCGGCTTCCCTGCCTGACGCCCCTACCGGGCGACCTTGTGCAGCGGGAGCTGCACGTTCTGGGGCTGCGTGGCTGGGAGGGAGGTGAACGCGCGGCCCCAGAACGTAAGCCGTGGTGCCCGCCGGAGGGAGACGTGATGGAGACGTGACCGGCTTCCCTGCCTGACGCCCCTGCCGGGCGACCTTGTGCGAGCACCCAAGGCTACCGTCATCTTAAGCACCACCGAGGCTGTCGCCCGGCAGGGGCGTCAGGCAGGGAAGCTGGTCGTGGCTCCATCGTGGCTCCCTCCGGCAGGCACCAAGCGCACGTTCTGGGACCGCGCGTCCACCTCCCTCCAAGCCACACAGCCCCAGAGACAGAGGGAGGAAGGGAGGGCCACATTTACACAGAGCAGGGAGGGCTGTTGGAGGGCCGTATTAAACCAACCCCCGGGCCGCAAATGGCCCCCGGGCCGGACTTTGGACATGCCTGCCATAAAGGGACTCGGGGCGGCGAACAGAGATTTAAAATCAATTATACATAAATACAAAATATTATTAAATAATAACAAAATTAAATCCATATCCTGCTTAACTTAAAATAAGTTTAAATTTAAAACCCAAATTACAGTTTTGATTTGTTATAAAATAATGGGTGTGGAGTAGATCATGCTAGGCCGGCCAGATGAAAATAAAAAGTTTTTAGGTGCCGGCGAAACAAGTGGAGGTCTGTGATGGAACGGAGGTCGGAAGGTAGGCCATTCCAGAGGGTAGGGCCCACCACAGAGAAGGCCCTTCCCCTGGGAGCCACCAACCGGCATTGTCCGGTCGACGGCACCCGGAGAAGACCCTCTCCCTGGGAGCGAGTCGGTCGAAGGGATGTATGGGGCAGAAGACGGTCTCGAAGGTAGCTAGGCCCCGTGCCATGGAGCACCTTGAATATGGTCATCAAAACCTTGTAACGCACCCGGTAGGTCACAGGTAGCCAGTGCAGCTCGCGCAGGAGTGGTGTTATGTGGGAATGTCTTGAGATCACCCGCGCTGCCGTATTCTGGACCAACTGCAACCTCCGAGTGCATCTCAAGGGGAGCCCCATGTAGAAAGCGTTGCAGTAATCCAGACGAGAAGTCACGAGTGTTTGAGTGACTGTGCGAAGGGCATCCCGGTCCAGTAAGGGGCGCAATTGACGGACCAGGCGAACCTGGTAAAATGCCCCCCTGGCAATGGCTGCCACCTGATCCTCAAGGGACAACCGGGAATCCAGGAGGACTCCTAAATTGCGCACTCTATCCACGGGGGACAAATTTTCATTCCCCATGGCCAGCGATGGTGTCAACTGGCTAAATCGGGAAGCCGGGAACCACAACCGCTCGGTCTTGGACGGGTTGAGTTTGAGTTTGTTACTGCCCATCCAGATCCGTACGGCCTCTAAACACCGGGACATCACCTCAACGGCATCGTTGAGGTGGCTTGGGGTAGAGATGTACAACTGGGTATCATCAGCGTACAGATGGTATTCTACCCCAAAACCACGCATGATCTCACCCAGCGGCTTCATATACGTGTTGAATAGGAGTGGCGAGAGGACCGACCCCTGCGGTACCCCGTATGCGAGGGGCCTAGAAGTCGACCTCTGTCCCCCCGTCAACACGTATTGCGACCGATCAGAGAGGAAGGAGGAGAACCACCGTAAAACGGTGCCACCTACCCCCAACCCCTCCAGTCGGTGCAAAAGGATACCATGGTCGATGGTATCAAAAGCCGCTGAGAGATCTAACAAGACCAGGATAGAGGAACAACCCCTACCCCGGGCACTCCAGAGATCATCTACCAACGTGACCAATGCCGTCTCGGTGCTATGACCGGGCCGAAAGCCGGACTGGCGCGGGTCTAGATAATCAGTTTCCTCCAGGTGACGAGGAAACTGCTGTGCAACCACACTCTCTACAACCTTCGCAAGAAAGTGAAGGTTGGAGACCGGACGATAATTAGCCAATAATGCTGAGTCCAGGGAAGGCTTTTTGAGGAGGGGTCTCACCACCGCCTCTTTCAAGATGGTAGGTAAGGACCCCTCACTCAGAGAAGCGTTCACAATGGCCTGGAGTCAGCCTCGTGTCTCCTCCCAGGATCCAGTACAAGCCAGGAGGGACAAGAGTCTAATAAACATGTGGTGGCCTTTAGTCTCCTCGCCAACCTGTCCATGTCCTTGGCAGTAACAAAGTCAAAGTCTTCCCATAAAATAGTCTCAAGGCCTGCATCGGATACTTCCGATGAATGAATGAATGATATTTATTTTATTTTATTAACTTTAAATGTTTATATGGCTGCCCATCTTGTGAAACACAATTCTGGATGGCTAATGGCAATAATAATAACACAACAACAAGACAATCCAATAATAGAAAAACAAGACAAACCCTGTACCCATTTTTTTTTAAAAACCCACATCTATTCAATTATACCAGGGGTGTCAAACTCAAGGGCCAGAGGCTGGATCCAGCATGCAGGGTTATTAGATCTGGACCACGGAGCCACCCTGGAAACAGTGAAGGACTGACCCATGGCGCCTCTGTCAGGAAAAAGTGAAGCTAGGAAGGGCTGTGTGCGGCTCTCCTGATCTTTGTTTTCAGTGGCAAGAGGCTGTTGTAGCTGAAAACTAAGCTTGGGACCTTTTTTTCACTGGCAGAGCGCTCGGGCCATCAGAGGTGCCCCTGACACAAGTGATGTCGAGCTGGACACATCCACCCTGGCCACGCCCACTCCCCCAGGTCAAACACAACTCTCATGTTGCCCTCAATGAAATTGAGTTTGGCACCCCTGAATCATACCATTGCCTGTAAACATCCAGTAATGAATCTAGTACTACTTGTATTTTGCCTCAAAAAGCATTTCTATAAATTCTATTGCAGAAGCATAAATTTATAAGATGAATTAGCAGAGTGATTGCAAACAAATCTTGGTCCCTACTCCCCTGATTGCAAGTGAACACTCCAATCAGAGTTCCTTTCCTTGCAAATCAGCAATGCTGCTTGCTGAATGAATGCCTCAAAATAAACCAAGTGTTCAGTTTCTCTGCTTTCACTATGGAAAATTCAGCATTTTTTTGTTGAAGGGAGAAGTGCAAATAATTCCATCTGTGCTTCCAAACGTGGAACTTAATTTACTGCAGACATTATTGTATTTACTGTAATTAGGCATATTTTGCTACAGAAAACAATACATTGCAGTGAAAAAGAAATTATCCCTCTGGTCTAATTAGATTTAACACAGATGGTTGCTTGAAAATATCCTGTTCAAGAAATAGATGTTCTGCTCAGTGAACCGATCAAAATGTCAATCATGAAAAATAATAATGGTACCACTACCACTACTTTTTAGATTGACATAAATAAAGGTAGTCCTTGACTAAATGACCACAACTGGAAATTTCCATTGCAAACCAAGGCAGGTGCTAAGGGAGGCCTGCCTGATTTTACAACTTTTTGGGACATTGCGGTTAAACAAAACACTGCAGATGTTAAGTGAATCATATGGTTGCTAAGTGAATCTGGCTTCCCCCATTGCCTTTGCTCATGAAAAGCTGACACAAAGGATGATCACCTGACCTCAGGATGCTATAACTGTCATACATACATACATACATATACTTGAATTTTGATCACATGATTGTGAGGATGCTATTATGGTTGTAAGTGTGAAGATTGGCTGTAAGTCCCTTTTTCAGGGCCATTGTAACTTCAACCAGTTGCTAAGTGAATTGTTTTAAGCTGAAGACTAGCTGCGTTGGCAAAGAAATATAGGATAGTCATTTTACTCAAATTGACTATTCAACCTACTAATCCATATGATACTGATTTTGAATATGCATTTGAGTGTGTGCCATGCACCTTCAAGTCAATGTTGATTCCTGCCAAATACCTTCACCAGACCCTGCAGTTTTCCTGACAAGTGTTTTGCCCTTACCTTTGTCTTCTGAGGAGTAAGAAAGTGTCGCCAAGGTGGCTTCCATACATTTATTTATTTTATTTATATTTAAGGATAAACATGGACATGAACAAAGGAAATGAGTATAAATAAATGGGGACAGTAGGACAGGGACAGTAGGCACGGTAGTGCACTTATGCACGCCCCCTTTACGGACCTCTTAGAAATGGGGTGAGGTCTACAGTAGACAGTTTAAGATTGAAGCTGTGAGGGTTTGAGAATGCAACAACGGAGTTGGATAGAGCATTCCAGGCATTGACCACTCTGTTGCTGAAGTCGTATTTTCTGCAATTGAGTTGGGAGCAGTTTACTTTGAGTTTGTATCTATTGTTTGCCCCTGTATTATTGAGGTTGAAGCTGAAGTAGTTGTTGACTGGTAGGATGTTGTAGCAGATAATTTTGGGTAATATGCTTAGGTCAGGTGGCGCAGTTCCAGATTGTCCAAGCCCAAAATGTTGAGCCTGGTGGCATAAGGTATTCTATTGTGAACAGAGGAGTGGAGTACTTCTCTTGTGAAATACTTCTGGACCCGCTCAATTTTATTAATGTCCGATAAACAGTGTGGATTCCAGGCAGATGAGCTGTATTCAAGAATTGGTCTGGCAAAGGTTTTGAATACCTTAGTTAGCAGTAAAATGTTACCTGAGAAGAATCTTTGAAAAATTAGGTTAATAACTCTTAATGCTTTTTTGGCAATGCTGTTACAGTGAGCTCTGGGTCTTAGATTGTTTGAGATGAGTACTCCTAAGTCTTTGACAGAGTGAGGGTCATCTGTGAGGTCATATCCGCCCAGCTTGTATTTAATGTTCTGATTTTTGTTGCCAATGTGTTGGACAGAGCGTTTGTTACATATTTGGAGTTGCCAATTGCGTGACCATTATGATACATAGTCAAGGTCGCGTTGCAGGGTAGCAGCATTGTCAGTGGTGTTAAATAGTTTTATGTCATCAGCGAAGAGGACATGGCTGCTTATAATATGATCGCAAAGGTCATTTATGTAAAGCAGAAAGATTCTGGGTCCTAAAACACTGCCTTGGGGACACCGCTGTTAACTGATGCTGGGTTTGATACAGCGCTCCCTATTTTGACTACTAGTTGTCTGTTTGACAGGAACGTGGTTATCCACCACGTGGTTATCCAGAAATGTCGTAAGAACTTAGTTTAACAGAAATTTGTCCTGTACCACTGAATCAAAGGCTTTGCTGAAGTTTATGTAAATTCGGTATATTTGCTTTACCCTGGTTGAGTTGTGTGGTGCAAATGTTTCTGCAGTGTAGGAGGTGCAGATTACATAACAATTTTTTCCTGAAACCAAACTGCTTGTTGGAAAGCAAGTTACTTGAGGCAGGACTGGGAGTTTCCAGCTCTTGTTCCAATATCTTATTTTATTTTATTATTTATTAAATTTATACCCCGCCCTTCTCCTTGTTAGGACCCAGGGCGGCGCACAGGGATGTTAAAATACATACAAAATATATAAAATATATAAAATTTAAAATACTTATTCTAATAAATAAACCCTGCGCTAAAAACCGAATTAAAATCCCAAGTTTAAAACTATCTAATAGTCAGTATGGAGGTTACGCTAGGCCGGCTAGATGAAATAGGTGTGTCTTCAGACACTTGCGGAAGAGGCGGAGGTCGGAGATGGTGCGGAGTTCAGGGGGTAAGTCGTTCCAGAGGGCTGGGCCCGCCACAGAGAAGGCTCTCCCCCTGGATGTCGCCAGTCGGCATTGTCCAGCTGACGGCACCCTGAGGAGGCCCTCTCTGTGGGAGCGTATCGGTCTGAGGGATGTATGGGGCAGGAGGCGGTCTCGCATATATCTGAAGCACTAGATCATATTGGTTACCCAAATAAGAGATAAGACAAAAGATCTGAACTATTTAAAGGTTACACCATTAAGGATGATTTTACTGTATAGAATAGATTTCTTTTATGGTGTTAGTACAGTACTGCTGTGTATGATAGGCCATTAAGAATTTGAGAATGGTTTTTAATGATCAGAGTATTATGGTATTACTCTGTGCAGTAATAAAAGCAGTGTAAAAGCAGAAAGCAGAGACATCACCCTGCCAACAATAGTGTGTATAGTTAAGACTATGGTTTTCCCAGTTGCAATGTATGGTTGTGAAAGTTGGACCATAAAAAAGCTGAGTGCCAAAGAATTGAGGCCTTTGAACTATGGTGCTGGAGAAGACTCTAGCGAGTCCTTTGGATTGCAAGGCAATCAAACTGGTCTGTGCTAGAGGAGATCAACCCTGTCTGTTCTTTAGAAGGCCAGATCCTGAAGATGAAACTCAAATACTTTGTCCACCTAATGAGAAGGAAGGAGTCACTGGAGAAGAGCCTAATGCTGGGAAAGACTGAAGGCAAAAGAAGAATGGGACAACAGAGAATGAGGTGGCTGGATGGAGTCAATGAAGCAGTCGGTGTGAGCTTAAATGGTAGAAAAAAGGAAGGCCTGAGGAATGTTGTCCAGGGGGTCGCAATGGGTCAGACATGACTTTGCAAGTAACAACAACTGTACCATAGTAGCTCACCGACTTTAATGTCATAGCTACATGGAGTCATCATATTTCTCTCCGTTCACACATGCTCTGAGCGGATTCACTTGCAGGATTGCACACTTTGTTGGCAGGCAGGAAAAGAGGCAGGGGGAAGCACTGGTTGAAGTGTCAGCAGCTTCATCCCAGGAGCCACCTGCCCACATGGCTGCTGACACATCACATCAGGAATAGTGCTAGCTGAAGTGACACACTCCCACATTTCCAACCATTGCCACCTCCTCTATTTAGCAGATCAACTTTCGGATGGGGTAGAAAGAAATCCAGAAAAGCAAAAGGGGAGACTCTTCTCCTGATTCAATAGGTCCTGTACCCCAATGTTTTATCTATGAGGATGAAGTGACACAGGAAGTGCTTCATGGTGGTTGGGTTTCTCAGTGAAAAAGGGTGGCAGAAAGCCTTACCTATCTTCAGATGAGGTTTGGGTATGCTATGTGTGCAAAGAAACCAAAGCAAGGATTGCCTCAAGATTAATGGATGAAAATTATGCATGCTTTTCTTAACTTTGACATTCTTTGTACCTAAAAAGGCCCCCAAGATGGCATCTTCTCAATCACGGGTGTCAAACTCACGGTGTCACGTTGTTGTCATGTGACATTTTGTGACTTTTTTCCCTTCATGGTGCTGGGATGGACATGGCCTGTGTGTGACGCATCCAGTCCATGGACTGCCAGTTTGACACCCCTGTTCTACGTCATTCTCTGCACAGGCAGTCCTTGGCTTACAACCACAGTTGTAAAACACATGAACCTAGAACTTAGTGAATGAATATCATATGAATGTATTAGAGGTAGGTTCCAGTGGTGGGTTGCAGGTGCCCGGAACACCGGATACTGTTCCGGTCCACCGGCCCACCTGCCCGCCCTCGCTCATTATCTGTGCTTTATGCTTTTGGTGCTTCCGCGCATGCACATAAGCCTTTGGGGCCCTCTCTGTTTCACACAACCTCTTACATTATCCCACCTATCACTAGTCTATGATTACAGGTTTATAAGAACATGGACCCTTATATTAAATTTGTTAGAAGGTCGACTAGGGAGGGAATATTGAGGGCGCAGAGGGAATCCGTTAATTTACCAACAAAAAGAAGTCGCTATCTTGAAGCAGATCCCGAAAAAGATTAGAGAGGCGAGGAGGAAATACTCCTTCTTATCTAAAAAATTGTTTAAACAGGGGATTTGGTTCAAGTGGGTGATACCAGAAGGGATGTTGGTGTTCTGGGAAGGAGGGAGAGTAAGGATTAAAACAGTGGCTGAGGCGGAAGCCTTTCTTAAAAAACATTCCTCAATCCTGGAGGATGAAAATGGAAGAGCAGAGGGGGTCGCGGCCTCACCCACTGGGGGCCAGGGAGGAGAACAAGAAGATACAATTGCTAAGAGACTTAGATCTAAAAAATGACTTTTTAAATATAGTATAACTTTTGTTTGGATGTTTGTATATGATTGCTAGCACAGAATTTACAATGATGTATGCACTTCTCTTCACTTTGTAGTACTATTGAAACTATGTATTATCTATGTTTTGTCAAGAAGCCCCGGAGGGGGCCTACAACCTCGACGTGAAAGTTCTCAAAATATTTCTTTTTCACACCTTACCTTACCCTACTTGGAAAAATTGTAAAACTCAATAAAACTTTTTCAATACAAGAGCATGGACCCTTCAGTGGTTCCAGATGAATCCCATTTCGCCTCAATTTTGTCTCCAGAAACAATAGAAGAGATGTGATGGAATGTGGCGAGGAGATGGCTCTCCAGGAGGGGGCGGGGAATAAGATGCAAGTCAGCCAGGATATTATGGGTGAGAGAAAGGGGTGAAGACAGTCCCTTACTAACAGTTCAGAGTGCATTGTAGATGCAGATAGTCTTCATTATGGGAAGATTTCTTCTCCTCCTCATTCCTAGCATGTTCCTGCAGGTGCAGGGTCCTGAGTGCCACTTTGCATGGTCAGCTGAGTCTCCAGGGTGCAAGCCTTGGGCTTGCATATCTTTGTTGATGGTGTCTTGCCATCTCTGTTTTGGATGCCTGCGAGTTTGCCGGCCATTGACTTTTAGTTGGTAGGCAGTCTTGACCACGGTGGAAGGTGCTGCCATGTCCATACTAGTGGAGATGGCCTACTCTATAATTGATTTCATACCAAAATATTGTGAAATGGTGCCATTTGTGATGTGGTCAAGAAGGGAGATGCCTGATATCCAATGGGGCATTCACATTTCCATGGCATGGAGAGAGCTTTAGGTCCCTGTTGTTTCTGCCCAACATTCAGTGCCATACAGGGCAACAGGGCAGATGGAAAGATTTTATCTGAAAGTGTGAAACAATACAGAACTCATCTGGGAAGAATTACCATGTGTTTTGGATTTGTCAATACAATGGAACAACAAAAGAAATGGATGAAAACCCTGCAGACAAGGCAGGAGTGCTATGGGTTTGTCCAGGTTTGGAGAACTTCCAAATCCCACCCCTGGCTGGCCCTGCCCACCATGCTCTGCTGGTCACACCCCACCACACCCCTCTCAGGAGTCTCCCCGCAGCCTATTTTGGATGCAAGGTAAGTGCAGGGCCACACAGAGAGTCAGGAAGGGGGGGGGAAATCGGGCTCCTGGAAGGCCTCGGGAGCCTGGGGGAGGCAGTTTTTCCCTCCCAGAGGCTCAAGGAAAGCCTCCAGAGCCTGGGGAAGGTGAAAATGCAGGAGGCTGACTAGGCCACACCCACTAAGCAACCGAGCAGAGAACCTGTTGCTGAAATTTTTGAAGCCCACCCCTGAGACAAGGATGACTCTACCATACCACTTCCACTATCTTCCTTAAAATGATAGTCACCTCTCTTTATTTATACCAGCATTCTTATTCACTGCTTGTTCAGGAGAGAAGTGGTGAAGAATCCAGAGAGAGAGGAGTTAAGCTTTCAGAAGGAAATCTGGCTTTGATTTTGTAGAAAGTCAAATGTGAAAAATGAAGTGCGGCTGTCGTCCTGATTGAAGAGGTTAGGCCTCAAGAAAGTTTTTGGAAGGCAGCTGCAGCTATTTATTTTGTACCCGTTGTTCAGAAGGTGGTGGTGGCGAAGTTAAGTAAGGAAAAGCAAAAGTGCCTACCAATTTGAAGCAAGCACAGCATGAATCATCTGTACAATTGTTACCGTTCAAAAGCCTGTCTCTTTTTAGTCCAAAGAAAGTGGTTGCTTGTAAATTAGACCAGCTCAGGGAACTGGCATTGAACAAGGAGCATTGAAAGAAATGTGCGGGAAATCAGAGGTCTCACAGGAAGATTTGAGGTCAAGCTTGCAATGCACAGAATGAGCACAGGTAGATTATTTTTTTTTAAAAAGGGGAAACAAAACCTCCACATGTAGAGTGCAAACTTGACTATGAACCTTTATAAATATTTATGCTACTAAATAGAAGTGGTGCAACAGTCAGTCTTGCTGTTCCCATCATAAATCAAGGGTGGAGCATATCATCTGTGTGTGTGTGTGTGTGTGTGTAATTACCATATTTTTCAGAGTATAAGATGCATCAAGGTTTTGAAGAGGCAAATTTTTTTTAAAAGGTTTTGCACTCTGCAAACCTCCCAAAAATGGCCTGTGTTTTGCAAAAACGGGCCCATTCCTCCCCCTCAAAAGGCATGGATAGCCTTTAGGGGGCTTGCAGAATGATCCGGGGGGGAGGGGTAAAAACGAGCAAAAAACGGGCCCGTTTTTCATTAAAAAAAGGACATGGATAGCCTTTAGGAAGCTTATAGAGTGCTCCTGGGAGCTGGAGGGGAGAGAGTATAAAAGTGAGCAAAAAACAGGTTGTTTTTTGCTCATTCCTGCCCTCCCCAGCCCCAGGAGCTCTCTAAAAGCTTCCTAGAAGCTCTGCAGGGTCATTTTGGTGAAGGGGGCGGGGTTTCGGGAGGCATAAAATGCTGCATTCGGTATATAAGATGCACCCAGATTTTCAGCCTATCTTTTGAGGGGAAAAAGGTGTGTCTTATACTCTGAAAAATACGGTATGCATAGAATGGAAAAAATGGGTAGAATGAAGTTTTCATTTCTCTCTCTAAGGCCACACCCACGCACAACAGACCTATCAATCTGCGATTACCATCATTTTCCTATGATGTTATGAGGCTTCTGGAGGTTTTCCCAAGCTGAGGCAGTTAACTTGCTACTTCTGCTGCTCTAGTGGAAATGATATCAACACGACATTTAAGAGATCCTGAAACTTTCTGATTCTGGCAGACTCCATAATTCCTCTGCAAAACTGTATCAAGAGTTTCTGGGGCTTTTTGAACTTCCAGAGTTGACTCAGGAAGGGCATTCTTTATTGTTCTTTTTAAATAATGGTTCTAGGTTGAAGCTGTTGTTGCATGGATGAAGGGGGACAAAACCAGTTTCTGTCTGGAAATATCCTTGACCTTAAAATCAGGATAACTGATTGAAGCTAAATGTGTGGCTGTTTGGGACTAATAATGGGAAATGCTTCTGCATATTACAGAATCCATGAAATTGTCTTAGTCTGGCTATGATTTCATGCCACACTGGACTACTAAACCAACTACTCCAATGCCGTCAGATAATGCAGGTTGTCAGGTGATGGCCCAATGTGTTTTCAAGCTCAGAAAATTGAGTTCACTGAGAAAACCATGATTACGTTTTTCATGGGCAAATTTGTGATATAACATCACTTTCAACTAAAAAAAACCCAAGGTACAAAACAGCTATTATCCTTTTTTCCTCCAAATCAGGAACAAAGCACACTTCTTTAAAGCACTTGATTGTAATCCCTAATCTTTGGCCAATTTTATTCTCAGTTTGAATCTGTTTCCAGAAGAGGATAAAATACTCAGATTTGCAAAGCACAGTGAGATAAAGCTGGAGAGGAAATTAGTTTTGGTTTTGCCATTGCGTATCCAAGTTTAGATTCCAAACCCTCTTTCTATTTTATGGCTGATTTCACCAATTGCTCTAAGGCAGTGATGGCTAACCATTTTTGGCTCGCGTACCAAAAGAGGGGGGAGCGCAGGGGGGTCCCTGCGTGGGTGTGCCACACCCATAATGCTATGTGCATGACCCCCTACGTTTGGTGCCTTTTTTCGCCCTGCCCAGGCTCCAGAGGCTTCAGGAGCTTCCCTGAAGCCTCCAGAGGGTGAAAAACGGCCTCAATAGAAGGCCTAAATCAGCTGGTCAGCACACACATGTGCGCTGGAGCTGACAGGGCAGCACCTCGTATGCCCTAAGAAATGGTTCGGTGTGCCACTTGTGGCACCCGTGCCATAGGTTCACCATCACGGCTCTAAGGTCATGTTTTCCAAACTTGAGCACAGTTAAGTTAAGGGGTAGGTATGGCGGGAGCCAGAGTCCGAAGCGCGTTGTGGGAATACACACCCGCTGTCTACAAGCGGTCGCGTGCTCCAGTCTCCAACGCTCTTCTCACAATCCAGGAGGTCCAGGTTCTCAGGGCCTGGGCCCGAGGTTGATGTTATGCAATGCCAGGTCCATTATCAACAAGGCCCCCCCCCCTCATCCATGACTTGGTATTAGAGGGGGAGCCGGACCTGGTGGGTGTCACGGAAACCTGGCTGGGCCACGAGGGGAGAGTGCCCCTCGTAGAAATGTGCCCGCCAAGCTACCGGGCATTACATCAGCCACGAGCCCAAGGCTGGTGTGGGGGTGTGTGGCTATTTTAAAGGAGGTTCTAGCTCCAAGGGAGACCACTGTGCCGCAGATAGCCAGCTGTGAAGCCCTGAGTGTTAAGTGGGGCCTTGGGAGGCAGTTGGGTTTGCTGATTGTGTACCTGGCTCCCTGCTACATCTCAGCAGCCCTGCCCGAGCTCCTCGAGGTGATAGCCGAGATGGCAGTTGAGACCCCCAGGCTATTAGTCATGGGGGACTTTAATCTGCCATCGGTAGGTGAAACCTCCGAGATAGCTCGGGAGTTCATGGCCTCCATGATGGCCATGGACCTGACCCAAGTAATTCATGGTCCCACTCACACCGGAGGCCACACGCTGGATCTTGTTTTTATCTCCGGCCAGTGGAGAAGTGATCTGGGATTAGGGGATTTAACGATTATGCCCGTCATGGACAGATCACTCTCTCCTTCGACAAGACTTCCCTACCGCTTTACCCCACCGTGGGGAGGCGGAACCGGAAATACCAAGATGGTTCCGCCCCAGGCTCCTGATGGACCCTGAGAGGTTCCAGACGGAGCTTGGGCCAATACTTGGGACCCTGCCCCTCGACTCAATGAAGGACCTAGTGGCTGCCTGGAATAATGCAGCCACTGGGGCCCTGGACCGGGTCGCGCCCCTGTGGCCTCTCACGCGGCACTGAACCACCTTGGCTCCTTGGTTTTCCGAGGACCTGAGGGTGATGAAGTGCCGCAAGAGATACCTAGAGAGCTTTTGGAGATCCACTCGCGCCGAATCTGACCGAACATATGTTAGGTCCCATTTGAGAACCTACCTCGTGGCGATAAGGACGGCAAAACGCAATTATCTCGCCGCCCTTATAGCATCTGCAGATAACCGCCCTGCCGCCCTGTTTAGAGTGACCCACTCCCTCCTTCATCAGAGGCCGCGGGAAGCTCCTTTACAGGGTCGTGCAGAGGAATTTGGACATTATCTGCAGGATAAAATCACTCAGATCCGGAGCGAACTGGCCTCCAATGAGGTTAGTCCGGGTGGGCAAATGGAGGTAGGCCTTGAGACTGTTTGGTGGGAAGAGTTTGACCTTGTGACTCCAGATGACATGGACAGGTTGTTGGGGTGGCTGAATGCTACCAAATGTTTATTGGACCCGTGTCCCTCCTGGCTGGTACTGGCCTCCTGGGAGGTTACACGAGGCTGGCTCCAGGAAATAGTAAACACTTCCTTGAGTGAGGGGTTTCTACCGGCCATCTTGAAAGAGACGGTGGTGAGACCCGTCCTCAAGAAGCCCTCCCTAGACCCAGCATTGTTGGTTAATTATCGTCCGGTCTCCAACCTTAGTTTTGTTTCTAAGGTTGTAGAGAGTGTGGTAGCACAACAGGTCCCCCGACACCTGAAGGAAACCGTCTATCTAGACTCGCACCAATCCGGCTTCCGGCCTGGGCACAGCACAGAGACGGCATTGGTCGCGTTGGTAGATGATCTCTGGAGGGCCCGGGATAGGGGTTGTTCCTCTATCCTGGTCCTATTAGACCTCTCAGCGGCTTTCGATACCATCGACCATGGTATCTTATTGCACTGGTTGGAGGGGTTGGGATTGAGAGGCACCGTATTGTGGTAGTTCTCTTCCTACCTCTCCGACCGGTCGCAATTTGTGTTGACAGGAGGGCAGAGATCGATTTCGAGGCCCCTCACATGTGGGGTGCCTCAGGGGTCGGTCCTCTCGCCCCTCCTGTACAACACCTATATGAAGCCGCTGGGCGAAATCATCTGTGGTTTCAGGGTGGAGTACCATCATTACGCTAATGATACTCAGCTGTACATCTCCACTCCTAACCACCCCAACGATGCCGTTGAACTGATGTCCTGGGGTCTGGAGGCAGTACGAGTCTAGATGGGGAGGAACAAGCTTCGACTCAACCCGTCCAAGACCGAGTGGCTGTGGTTTCCGGCGTCTCGATATAGCCAGTTAGTTCCATCCCTGGCTATCGGGGGCGAGTCATTAGCCCCCACAGAAAGGGTCCGCAACTTGGGCGTCCTCCTGGATTCTCGGTTGTCCCTGGACGACCAGGTGACAACCGTGGCTAGGGGGGCTTTTTATCAGGTTTACCTGATATGCCAGTTGCGCCCCTTTCTAGATCGGGACGCCCTATGCACGGTCACTCAAGCCCTCGTTATTTCCCGCTTGGACTACTGTAATGTTCTCTACATGGGGCTCCCCTTGAGGTGCACCCGGAGACTCCAGCTGGTTCAGAATGCGGCCGCGCAGGTGATTCTGGGGGCCTCACGGTACTCCCATGTAACACCTCTCCTGCGCGAGCTGCACTGGCTACCTGTAGTCTTCCGGGTGCGCTTCAAGGTGTTAGTAACCATCTTCAAAGCGCTCCATGGCATGGGTCCTGGCTATTTGCGAGACCGCCTCCTACCACACACCTCTCTCCGACCTGTCCGCTCCCACAGAGAGGGCTTCCTCAGGGTGCCGTCTACCGGTCAATGCCAGCTGGCGACTCCCAGGGGTAGGGCCTTCTCTGTGGCGGGTCCGGCCCTTTGGAACGATCTGCCACCTGATCTTCACACCATTGCTGACCTACGCCTATTCCGTCGGACGCTTAAAACGCATTTTTTCCACCTAGCTGGCCTGGCATAGATTAATTGGTTTTATTTTAAATTTAATATTTTAATCATTTTAACTATTTTAGCGCACATTTAATTATTTAATTATATTTTATATTGTATATATTTGTTGTGGTTTTATTTTTTCTGTGCACCGCCCTGAGTCCTACCACGGAGAATAGGGCAGTATATAAATCTGAAGTAAAAAAAAAAAAAGTTTTATGGAATTCAGTTCCCAGAATTCCCCAGACAGCACGTGTATTCCCAGGCTTTGTGTTTTGTAAACCAAAATTAATGTTAATGTTAATGTTTATTGAATTTGTATACCGCCCTTCTCCCTTGCCGGACTCAGGGCGGTGAACAGGCATAATAAAAACAACAAAGACATGAATATATAAAATACTTTAAAATGTCAATTAAAATGTCAATTAAATTAGGGCCTGTTCTAAAACCAAATAAAATTACTAAATAAAATCGATTAAAATCGATTAAAAACTATACATCAGGCCAGTCGCATGGAATAAATGCATTTTCAAGGCCCAGCGGAAGAGGCGTAGGTCAGTGATCGTACGTAGGTCTGGGAGTAGGTCGTTCCAGAGGGCAGTAGCTGCCACAGAGAAGGCTCCCCCCTGGGGGTTGCCAGCCGACATTGTTTGGCCCACAGTACCCTGAGGAGGCCCTCTCTGTGGGAGCGAACTGGTTGGTGGGAGGTATTTGGTAGCAGGATGCGGTTTTGCAAGTAGCCAGGTCCCTTGCCATGGAGCGCTTTAAAGGTGGTTACCAGCACCTTAAAGTGTACCCGGAAAGCCACAGGCAGCCAGTGCAGCTCGCACAGGAGAGGTGTCACGTGGGAGCATCTTGAGGCTCCCAGAATCCCCCGCGCAGCCCCATTCTGCACCAACTGGAGCCTCTGGGTGCACCTCAAGGGCAGCCCCATGTAGAGAGCGTTGCAATAGTCCAGGCGGGAGATGATGAGGGCTTGAGTGACCGTGCGTAAAGCGTCACGATCCAGAAAGGTGCGCAACTGGCGAATCAAGCGAGCCTGATAAAAAGCCCCCCTGGCCACAGCCGTCATATGATCATCTAATGACAGCCGAGAGTCCAGGAGGACACCCAAGTTGCGAGCCCTCTCTGTGGGGGCCAATGATTCGCCCCCAATAGCCAGAGATGGTACCAGCTGGCTGTATCGTGACGCTGGAAGCCACAGCCACTCGGTCTTGGATGGGTTGAGTCAAAGCCTGTTTCTCCCCATCCAGACTCGCACGGCCTCCAGACACCGGGACATCACTTCGATGGCATCATTGGGGTGGTCTGGGGTAGAAATGTACAGCTGGGTGTCATCTGCGTACTGATGGAATTCTACCCCAAAACCACAGATGATCTCACTCAGCGGCTTCATATAAATGTTAAACAGGAGGGGCGAGAGGACCGACCCCTGCGGCACCCCACACGTGAGGTACCTCGATGTCGACCTCTGCCCTCCTGCCAACACGAATTGCAACCGGTTGGAGAGGTAGGAGGAGAACCACCGCAAAACAGTGCCCCCCAACACCAACTCCTCCAGCTGGAGCAATAAGATACCATGGTCAATGGTATCGAAAGCCGTTGAGAGATCTAACAGGACCAGGATAGAGAACAACCTCTATCCTGAGCCCTCCAGGGATCATCCACCAATGCGACCAATACTGTCTTCATGCTGTGCCCAGGCCAGACGCCGGACTGGCGCGAGTCCAGATAGACAGTTTCCTCCAGGTGCTGGGGGAACTGTCGCGCTACCACACTCTCGACAACCTTCGCCAAAAAGTGAAGGTTGGAGACAGGACGGTAGTTGGCCAAAACAGCTGGATCCAGGGAGGGCTTCTTGAGGAGGGGTCTTACCACCGCCTCTTTCAAGGCAGTCAGCATAAATCCTTCACTCAAAGAAGTGTTGACGATTCCCTGGAGCCAGCCTCGTGTCACCTCCCGGGACGCCAGTACCAACCAGGAGGGCACGGGTCTAGTAAACATGTGTTGGCATTCAGTCACCCCAGCATCCTGTCCATTTCCTTGGGAATCACAGGATCGAACTCTTCCCAAATAACAGTCTCAAGACCTGCCTCCATCAGCCCGTCTGAACCAGCCCAATTTGAGGCTAACCCGTCCCAAATCTGATCGATTTTATCATGCAGATAGCCTCCAAATTCCTCTGCACGACCCTGCAAGGGGGTCGTGCAATATTCCGCATGGAATATTGCAACCACGGGAGCCTTGGATCGGGTCGCGCCCTTGCGGCCTCTCTTGCGGCAGCGAGCCACTCTGGCTCCTTGGTTTACCGAGGAGCTAAGGGTGATGAAGCGCCACAAGAGATGCCTAGAGAGAAGATGGAGGTCTACTCGTTCTGAATCCGACCGAACATAGGTAAGAGCCCATTTACGGACTTACATTGTGGCGCTGAGTGGCCAAACGCCATCACTGTGCCACTCTCATAGCATCCGCAGATAACCGCCCTGCCGCCCTGTTTAGGGTGACCCGTTCCCTCCTTCAACAGAGGGTGCGGGAAGCTCCATTACAGGGTAGAGCAGAGGAATTTGTGATTTATCTGCAGGAGAAAATCGCTCAGATCCATAACGAGTTAGTCTCCATTGATGGCCCAGTGGGAGGCCACGAGGCGGATCTTGGTTGGGAGGAGTTCGACTCTGTTACTTCCGAGGATATGGACAGGTTACGTGGGCGACTGCGAGCCACCACATGTTTATTGGACCCATGTCCTTCCTGGCTTGTACTGGCATCCTGGGAGGTGACACAAGGCTGGCTCCAAGAGGTTGTCAATGCTTCTTTAAGCGAGGGTTTCTTGCCTGCCTCCCTTAAAGAGGCTATGGTGAGGCCCCTCCTGAAGAAGCCCTCTTTGGACCCAGCTTTATTAGCCAACTATCGTCCCGTCTCCAACCTTCCCTTTTTGGCGAAGGTTGTAGAGAGTGTGGTGGCACAACAGTTTCCCCGTCACCTGGAGGAAGTTGATTATCTAGACCCGCTTTCAGCCCGGGCATAGCACCAAGACGGCATTGGTCGCGTTGGTAGATGATCTCTGGAGGGCGGGAGATGGGGGCTGCTCCTCCATCCTGGTCCTATTAGACCTCTCAGCGGCTTTTGATACCATCGACCATGGTATCCTATTGCATCGGCTGGGGGGGTTGGGGGTGGGAGGCACCGTTTTACGGTGGTTCTCCTCTTACCTCTCCGGTCGATCGCAATTTGTGTTGGCAGGGGAGCACAGGTCGACCTCGAGACCCCTCACATGTGGGGTGCCTCAGGGGTCGGTCCTCTCGCCTCTCCTGTTCAACACATATATGAAGCCGCTGGGTGAGATCATCCGTGGTTTTGGGGTAGAGTACCACCTCTACGCTGATGACACACAGTTGTATATATCTACCCCAAACCACCCCAACGATGCCGTAGCGGTGATGTGCCAGTCCCTGGAAGCCGTGCGGATCTGGATGGGAAGTAACAGACTCAGGCTCAACCCGGCCAAGACCGAGTGGCTGTGGTTTCCGGCCGCCTGATTCAACCAGTTGACTCCATCACTGGCCATAGGGGGCGAACATCTTGCCCCTGTGGATGGGGTGCGCAACTTGGGTGTCCTCCTGGATACCCGGCTGTCCATGGAAGATCAAGTGACGGCCGTGGCCAGGAGGGCGTTTTACCAGGTACGCCTGGTATGCCAGTTGCGCCCCCTATTGGATTGGGATGCCCTGTGCACAGTCACTCATGCCCTCGTGACATCCCGACTGGACTATTGTAACTCTCTCTACATGGGGCTCCCCTTGAGGTGCACCCGAAGACTTCAGCTGGTCCAGAATGCAGTCGCACGAGCAATAATGGGGACCGCAAGGTACACCCATATAACACCTCTCTTGCGCGAGCTGCACTGGCTACCTGTCGTCTTTTGGGTGCGCTTCAAGGTGCTAGTTATCATCTTTAAAGTGCTCCATGGCTCGGGACCTGGCTATCTGCGGGATCGGATCCTGCCCCATACATCCTCACGGCCGATTCGCTCCCACAGAGAGGGACTTCTCCGGGTGCCGTCCACTAGACTTTGTCAGCGGGCGACGCCCAGGGGAAGGGCCTTCTCTGTGGCGGGCCCAGCCCTCTGGAACTACCTTCCTCCCGACATTAGAACAACCACGGACCTCCGCTCCATCCGTCAGAAATTAAAAACGTACTTTTTCTGCTTGGCCGGCCTAGGTTAGTCTCTACCTTTTAGGGTTTAGGGAACATTAGTTTTAATATGGGGATTTTAGTGCAGGGACAATTAAATTTAATTTGTTTTTACTTTACTGTATCTATTTTTGTATATATATTTTATGTATTTTAATTTTTTCCCTGTGCACCGCTCCGAGTCCCCTTGGGGAGAGGACGCGGTATATAAAAATAAAATATTATTATTATTATTATTATTATTATTAAAGACACGACCCGATCCAGGGCCCCTGCGGTCGCCGTATTCCAGATGGCCACCAGGTCCTCAGTCGAGTCGCGGGTCAAGGTCTCCGGTATTGGCCCAAGCTCCGTCTGGAACCTCTCAGGGTCCATCAGGTGCCTGGGGCGGAACCATCTCATCGCTTCCGGTTCCGCCTCCCCACGGAAATTAACAGCTTAATATGTGGTAGGACTTAGAATTTGTGGCAAATCACAGTGTAAACTATTATGGTGTATTTATAAACCATGGTTTGATAAATACATCATGGTTATGGTCCTGTGGGGAGAGGGAGCGGTCTACAAATTATAATTGATTGATTGATTGATTGATTGGTTATATAAACCATGGCTTTGCAAACAATGTAACCCAGTGGCATTTGAATGGGTCATATGAATCTTCGACATATACACAGTTGGCATTAGAGGTGGTATTCATCTGTTACTCTCCGGTTTGGGCGAACTGGTAGCTGCAGCTGCGGGAGGCTCCGTCCACCTACCCCAATGTAATGCGCATGCGCTCCAAAGGTGGGTTGCTTCCGGTTCAGCTGAACTGGTAGTGGCAGCGGGGGGAGGCTCGACCCACCCACCCACCCAGATGTTTCTGCGCATGCACAGAAGCATCACACACTTGTGTGGTGGCACAACAGTTTCCCCGTCACCTGGAGGAAGTTGATTATCTAGACCCGCTTTCGGCCCGGGCATAGCACCAAGACGGCATTGGTCGCGTTGGTAGATGATCTCTGGAGGGCCAGAGATGGGGGCTGCTCCTCCATCCTGCTCCTAATAGACCTCTCAGCGGCTTTTGATACCATCGACCATGGTATCCTATTGCATCGGCTGGGGGGGGTTGGGGGTGGGAGGCACCGTTTTACGGTGGTTCTCCTCTTACCTCTCCGGTTGATCGCAATTTGTGTTGGCAGGGGAGCAGAGGTCGACCAGAGCAGTTAAAAACAACCGTAACCAAAGCTAGTTTAAAAGGCGAACAAAAACCTCCCCACTTGACAACCCCTTATACAACGCTGGCAAACGGGGAGCCAATCAGGCAACCTGGTAACTCAACCCCAGCCAGCCACGCCCGAACCAATCAGGCGTGACCGGCTGTGGCCAAGCCCCCCAAGGAAAGAGAATGGAAAAGACTTGCAACCGATTGTATGTCGAGACTTCAACATCTAACAACAATAAAAACTCTCTTCCATATTTTAACATTGGTAAGTTAATTGAACAATATCTCAGGGCTTAATCACAACTGCTTCAAACGTGAAACTCCAATACTATGATATAGGTTCAATGTCAATTCACAAAGCATTCCTGACCTGCTCTCGAGTTGCCATAGGGAGGGAAAGGGAGAATTGAGTCTCGCAGCTGCATGGAGGAATTTGCATTTCAGTCAAAACGAAGCACATTCCAACCGACAACGTCAAGGTCATCTTCAGGGTGACCCACGGTGATTGGAGGGAGTGACTTCTACAACCCGTGGAATTGCTTCATTGCGGAATGTGACTGATGACATACCTTGAGGTGGTGGGGGAAACGGGCAGAGCCAAAAGAGGTTGGAGTTGGCTTCACTTGTTTCGTACAGACATGGAGCTCCCAATAAACAACTGGGTTTCTTTAGAAGCTTGGCTTGAGGCTCAGAATTCCAGTAATTCTGTTTCCTTCTTTCAGGTCCTTGTCCATGAACTAGTAAGATCTGAACTGCAGCAACCGTCAGAGGAATTAGTTTGGTATATGAGAGGAGAAAAAGAAACAGGACACTACAGCAGTGCTGATCTCACACAAGTGTCAGTTTTGAGGAGACAGACTGGGATTTCATAATGAACGTGCCTTTCTGTTGATTCTGATGCAGCAGTATAGTATGCAAAATGCCCTGTCTAACTAAGCATTCATTCATTTCATTGGAAACATGCTAAGGTCTCATCTCTCTTGTTGAAACTGGAAAATAACATCTCCCTTGTCCCGTCTCTCATTTTTGCCTAACAAACCATTAATATTGAATGGTCACTGCTTTTACCTTAAATCCAGGGATGGCATTCTACAAGTTTAACAACTGGCTCGCTTCGCTTGCGCATGTGCCTGATGTGCGCTGTGTGTGCAGTTCACAGAAAAACAGCTGAGGTACAGCAATCCACTCTGTCATGCCGATCAGCCGGACTACAAAACAAGGAAATATAGGTGAGTATAACCCGGGTCAAAGATCGGAGCGAACTGGTTTGCTCTCAGCTGACTTTCGAAGCTACCGGTTCACCCGAACCTGGCCAAACCAGTAGAATCCCACTCCTGCTTAAATCAATATTGCTTATTGCTTGTTAACTGTATGCCATAATGTTAAAAATAGAGGAAGGATGGACTATTGTGTTTGCCACTTTGAACTATTTATGAAAATAATCAAAGCAGAATATAAGTAAATAAACAGGGCTCTGAGGTTCAACATGGCCAGAAAGGACTGGTCCTGATCATGTCATTATCAATGACTGAGATCGATGTATACAGGGCATTTGTGCCACAGATGCTCCATTTTTATAAATCAATATTCTAAGATAGATCTCAAGATTGCAATTGCTATAATTTCCAGCCAACAATATGTAATCATTAGCTGCCACTTTTAATCTCCGGAGGATAACTGGGCTAAACTGGAACATCCCAGCTACCAGATTCAGAAATTTCTTGTTTGTGGCACCTTGCCTTCTGATCCTACTATCTTATCTCCATAGCGTCATTGCTTCTTCTTCATTATCTCAAGATGGCGGCGCGTTAGGCGCAGCGGCTTTGAGCTCCTGGTGTCACAGCAGGCTTTTCCAACAAAAACTCGCTCTGAACCTACTGTGAATTATAGAGAAACAAACATATCAACTGGTTGTGACACATCAGTTAAAGAAAAAAAAGGATTACTCGGATTTATTAGGACAAGTAAGAAAAACAAGTTTCAGGCAGAGAAATCCTCAAGAAGAAGCCTAGATCTGGGTAGTGGAGAATTTTTAAAACCCATGTTGTATCGTAAACAAAGCCTTGATGAAACAATGATCGCAGATTCTTCACGAAGTTTATGTTCTGTAACGGTGGCACCATCATTATCTCTTGGGAATATACAAGGGGCAACTGCAAGAATGGAAATGAAGAAGCGGAGAGCACCACCCCTACCAGTAATTCCATCCTTTTCTGTTGGGAAAGCTGAGAGAGAAGAAAAGAAAAAAAGCCAAGTGCGATTCCTCAAAGTTCATTGCAACAAGAAATAAAAGAGGAAAAGAGACGTGCTCCTCTTCCACCAACTCCTAAAATGCCAAGCAGATTTGAATTTTACACACATGATAACTGGGGTACTGACAGTGGGGTTGCTTATACACACTGTTCTGCAGACGTGGGGTTCTCAACTGTCATTTGTCGGCCATTTTGTTTGCCTGGAGAGATTCCTGTTATGGTTGTCACTGCTGTCTGTATTCCACCTGATGCAAATGTTGGCACAGCGCTCGAACCAATCTCATTGTAATTTTATTACAATCTTATTACAATGACAATAAAGATTATTATTATTATTATTATTATTATTAATTGAAGAAAAGATACATTGAGGAACAACTTTGTCCTCTCCCTATACAGGCTACAGCAGGGATGGCGAACCTTTTTCTTATGGCGTGCCAAAATTATGTGTGTGTGCGCTATCCCATGAGTATGTGTGCCCACACCAATTGAATCTACCCCGACCACCTGCGCATGCGCGCATGGCCTCTCCTCCAGCTCTGGAAGCTTTCCTGAAGTCTGGGGCGGGGGGGGGGAATGGCCTCCCTCGGCCCTCCGGAAGGCCGCAAATCAGCTGGCCAGCACGTGCATGTGCACCGGAGGTGACAGCTGGTGTGACAGCAAATATGGCCGCATGCTACCTGGGGCACACGTGCCATAGGTTCGCTATCACGGGGCTATAGGCTTGGTGCATGTCCCATTAACATTGGAGAGCAAAGCAGGGGATAGCCAAATGTCTGGCATGCTGGCTGGGGAATTCTGGAAGTCTACACATCCAAAATTGCCAAGTTTGAAGCATATCAGCCCCTAGAAGATGCAAAGCCTTTTGGCTTCCTTTATAAGGGGATCAACATCTGGTGATTCCAGGAAGATGAACACATGGGGTTTTGGGCTCTGAAGCAAAATATTTTATTACTGCCTTTTTCGGATAACGTCCCCATGTGGCTAAAATCAAGGGATTCCCCGATGGCTCCCATCCAAGTATTAACCCATTTTTTTTGAAGATCAGTGAAGAGTTGCCCTAACATAACCTTCCTTTCAACATGGCAGTTTTCTCCCACTGGGAATAAATTTAGCGCTTTCTATCTCCTCCTCCTTTGATTAACTTGTACCCTACAGAAACTCCATTTTTCACCCTAAACAGGACTGCTTTTTGTGGGGACATTAAAATCTGTATGATTGAAACTGTTCATCCAAAAAAATTCTTAAATCATTCTGCATTCTTTCAGAAAATAGTTGATATTAGACAGGAAGATAATTTATCATCTTTCTTTGGACACTCATTATTGAAGCTAAACATCTGTTTCATGTTTCAAGGTCTTATGAATTTCAGCACACTGTAATTCCCCCTGGTACACTTTCATATCCTAGCAAATTTAATAATGTAGAGGTAGAGGCTAGCATTTTTTTTAAAAGGCCTCTTTGAAGTTCCATAATCCACCACCAGTCCTGCATATGAGGAAGTCAGAAACAGAATCTGTTAATTCTGGAGCAAGAAAACTTTAGAAAAATTTAGTTAGGAAAATGGGATATCAGTTTAAAAAGAATAGAGCCAATTGGGATCTTTCAAAAGCAACTATATTAAAGTAGATTTTTTTTTAAATTCTCATAAAAACTATTGATTACATTATGAATAAAAATGTATGTATGTAAAATCTGATTATATGTATCATGCTATTATATTACAATATAACTATTACATTAGCATTAGAATTGTTAAAAACTACAAAAAGACAATAATTGAGTAGTAAACTACAAACACAAAATATACATGCTGATATGGGAAGCTGTAAAATTATATTATGTTGCTGGTGTTTTTATGTTTTGTATTTCTATTTTTTCTTGTATTTTTTCTTTTTCTGTTTTTTACTTGTGGTTTTTAAACTTGAAAATGTTCAATAAAAACTATTTAAAAAAAATGAAAATTCTTCACAGGCTATATAAAAAATTTGCAGGAAAAGCATATAAAACTTTCAGAACTACTCGGTTTTCTTGATATTAAAAATGGAGAAGCAATTAGCTGCAACAATAGTATATGGACATATAAGCAGGAGGTATGAAGAATTGTTTCCAGTGATCAAAATATATCCTAAAAGAATCTACTTTTAAGATCTGCAGAAAAAGCTTTTCTTCAGATACACCAAGATCTAGCCGGGAGTGGGTGGGGGAGAGCTTTATCCTGTTTTATTCACAGGCCATGGGATGTACCATATCTGCACAAAAAGTGCCTTTGGTAATCTGGGGGACTATGAAAGTACCTCTCTTTGGACTACTAAAAACACCTGCATTTTTTCCCCCAAGCTAAACTACAGTAACTATTTCCAAAGCTGGTTCCAGCTTTCTCTTACAATAATTGTTTTTATTTTATAATTATTTGTGTCAATATTGTTTTAATTCTAAATTGCAGCGTGTTCTTTTCACCATAGATCTATTCTGTACATAGATCTATTCTGTACAAATACGTGTTTATATGTACTTTCTTATGTACAAAGGAAAGGATTGCGAAAGAAGAAAAATATTTTCAGGTACAATCCATGACTGCAATATAATCCCTTCCAATCTAAAAGTAGGCCTCATGAACACTATGTGGACATCACTGCAAGAAGTAAACAGCAGAACAGCTGCCAATCACTGAAAGGATCTTTCTTCATTTGAATCTGGCCACCCTATTGCCAATTGAACATATACAGATTACCAATACAATACAATACAATAGCAGAGTTGGAAGGGACCTTGGAGGTCTTCTAGTCCAACCCCCTGCGTGGGCAGGAACCATATACCATTTCAGACAAATGGCTATCTAACATCTTAAAGACTTCCAGGATTGGGGCATTCACAACTTCTGGAGGCAAGGTTAATTGTTCTAACTGTCAGGACATTTCTCCTTAGTTCTAGGTTGCTTCTCTCCTTGATTAGTGTCCACCCATTGCTTCTTGTCCTGCCCCCAGGTGCCTTGGAGAATAGTTTGACTCCCTCTTCTTTGTGGCACCCTCTGAGATATCGGAACACTGCTATCATGTCTCCCCTGGTCCTTCTCTTCATCAAACTAGACATACCCAGCTCTTGCAACCGTTCTTCATATGTTTTAGCCTCCAGTCCCCTAATCATCTTGGTTGCTCTTCTCTGCACTTTTTCCAGAGTCTCCACGTCTTTTCTACATCGTGGCG
Source organism: Rhabdophis nuchalis (assembly GCA_039707465.1). Classification (NCBI taxonomy): domain Eukaryota; kingdom Metazoa; phylum Chordata; class Lepidosauria; order Squamata; family Natricidae; genus Rhabdophis; species Rhabdophis nuchalis. The sequence goes on along the minus strand of CM077647.1, from coordinate 26,310,500 downwards.
ACCAAAACTGTACGCAGTATTCCAAGTGTGGCCTTACCAAGGCACTATACAGTGGCATTAACACTTCACGTGATCTAGATTCTATCCCTCTGTTTATGCAGCCTAGAACTGTGTTGGCTTTTTTGGCAGCTGCTGCACACTGCTGGCTCATATTTAAATGGTTGTCCACTAGGATTCCAAGATCCCTCTCACAGTTGCTACTATTGAGCAAGGTACCACCTATACTGTACCTGTGCGTTTTGTTTTTCTTGCCTAAATGTAGAACCTTACTTTTTTCACAATTGAATTTCATTTTATTAGATAGTGCCCAATGTTCATGTTTGTCAAGATCCTTCTGTGTCTTAAGCCTATCTTCTGGAGTGTTGGCTATTCCTGCCAGCTTGGTGTCGTCTGCAAATTTGATGAGTTCCCCATTTATCCCCTCATCCAAATCATTGATGAAGATGTTGAAGAGTACTGGGCCTAAAACAGAGCCTTGGGGGACTCCACTGCATACTTCCTTCCATGTAGATGCAGTTCCATTGAGGACCAGAATACTTATGTTTTATTCCTACACTTGTTTATATAAACTGCGTACTCTTGAGTGTGTGTTTACAGAGTGAATAAATTACCAAATTTTTGTAGCCTTTTTTCAAATATCAGGAATTAATCACATTCATTTTATAAACCACAATGAATGAAACTGACCAATTTAAATGCTAAGGACTCAGTGCTTTAATATTACCCTAAAACTCAGTTCAACCAAGCATTTTTAGATTGGCATCAGGGGTTTTTCACTTACGTGTTACTAGCATGTTATTGTTAGCAAAGTTTTAGAAATTGAAAATAAAATCAACAATTATGTAACTGCTTCATTTGATCTATATAGTAAACTGATGTTTTTAAGGCTGAGTGTGGGAGATTAAGATACTGGACTAGAAACAGAGTGATTGTTAGTTTTAATCCTCCAGTAGACAGAAAAGCAAGATGAGTAGGAGTTGTACAAAATAAAGATGAGATATAAATTTAATAAATTAAATAGTTTATTTATTAAACTGTTGCACATCCAGGCATTGGATATATTCCCATATTGCAGTAAACCATTAACCATGGCTTACAAATTTTAACAACTTAAGTCATACTTCATACTGAATAAACCAAATTATTCACATTCAGACCACATTAAACGTGGTACAGCATTATCCAAACAAAGAAAGTTACTTTTGCCTTTTCTAGCAAGCTAGTCGGCATTTGGGCATATCCTTCACAGAACGAAAAATTAACAATGATCCCCCAGGGATAAGATAAATTAAACGTGGAAAAAGAAAAATAGACTACTCTCCCACTTTGCATTCTCAATTTACACCACTGCATGTTTACTGGGAACAGGGCTATAAGACTTATAGGAAAATTATTAAGGAGAAGTTATGGTTAAATAGCTAGCCTCTTCTAGAGGAATAACAAAGGAAAACTTCTGGCAGGGATACCATCCCTCAAAACCAATTCTACAAGGATTTTGCTACATGTTGCTTTTACTTCCAAAAACTGGGTTAGATACTGCTCTGACCACATTTGGTAGTATGTCCTTCCCTAAACTGCTTTTCTTTAATGCAGTAATCCATTACATTATCATCTGAATTACATCTTATTTTAACTAAAATAAAAATGTTTGACAATGTTTATTTGACAAATGATAGATTCTAGAACAGTTTCTCAACCTTGTCAACTTGAAGATGTCTGGACTTCAACTCCCAAAATTCCCCAGCCAGCAAATGCTGACTGGAGAATTCTGGGAGTTGGAGTCCAGACATCTTCAAGTTGACAAAGTTGAGAAACACTGTTCTAGAACTTGAGTAATCTTTCATTTTCAATAGCTTGTCCTTAGCAAGTTTCCAGATGCTTTATTTCTATGTATTATTTGAAAACTTAAAGTAAATAACAGAAAAATAAAATATGGCATTTCTTAACCCATTCATTTCCCAGTATTAACATTGGCTTAGTCAGAGTTGGAATGTTTCATTGTGATTCAATAGATAGCTTTTTCAATGCTATCAGTTTGTTTAAGATCTCTATTTCTTTTTTCAAAACACTTAGCAACATTCTAGAACTGTCCAAAATCTTGTCATATGCGAATATTCCTTCGGTAAGAATGTTATCAAGCTTCTTTTGTATGGTATTTTTCCAAAGTAAATTTTTACCTATACTTTCCAGTTGTTTGGTTAACATCTCAATTTCATTCTGAATCTTACTTTTGTCTTCTATCAGTTTTTCAATTTGTTGGTCTACTTCTTTCTTCTGTTTACACAGCTCTTCCATATACTGCACAAGTTCATTATTGCAGCCCTGAAGAACAGCTCCCTGTTGATCCATTCTCCTGACTTTATCCTCTTTCTTCTACTGGCTATATATCTTCACCAATTTCCTAAATTCATTTAAGGAAGAAAAGAAAGTAAAACCGTTATCTTAACCCTACATTGTACACATATTGTTTAATATGAAGACAAACTGAATTTAAAGGTGATGGAGGAAACCAGTTTTAGAAATTTCCAGGGATCCCATTTCTGCTTTAAATTGGACATCTGAGGCGCTTCCACATTAATTTAGCAATTCAGATTAAGTCTGCAATCTGAATTGTTACAAGTGTAACTAATTCTGCATGAGTGTAGAATGCAATCAAGTGCTTGTTGACATATAATAAAAGAAAATAATTTAAACAGTCAAAGCAATGAAAAGAAACTTGCCCTTCTGCCCCATAAAGCACCTGAGTTTTTATGGAGTCACCCATCTTTGCAAATTAAGAGTCACCATGCTGTTCTGTAACTTTATACTGGCTATTATTTGAGGGCAACCATGCCCTCAAATCTCTGGAAAACAGATATTGTTTGAAACATGTGGTGTGTATGTGTGTCTGAGACTGTGTAGACAATGTTATTCCCCTTAGTGGCTGGGGATAACATATAACATACTGGTAGTTAGTTAGTTTACTTTTATTGTCATTGCACCTTGTACAATGAAATTAAATGCTATCTTCAGTGTTAAGGTGAAAGATGCATACTATCACATCCTGCTTGAAACTGCCTGGACTTTTATTTCACCCAAACGTCATGGCAGAATGTCCCAAAGAAAGTGATTTATTCTGGAATTAAACAATTTCCCTCAGTTTGTGCATACCTGCAAGTGCCTGAGGAACCAAACCCTTCGAAGAAACCCTTTCCCATCAAGTATTCTCTAGATCAGGGGTGTCCAAACTTGGGAACTTTAAGACTTGTGGACTTCAACTCCCATAGTTTCCCAGCCAGCTCTAGATGCTGGCTGACCAAGAATGTTCCTTCCCAAAAGCTAAATGTCTCACTAACGTTTCATAGACCTTTGGTGAGGGTGAATTGAACTTCTGTTTTTCCATCTAAGTTGATTTCTCTGCCATCTTTGGTTACGTGGTTTTTGTTTTTTGTGTAATCTATTTTTAAAAAAAAATGTTTTTAACAATTTGTAAACAGACTAAAAACCAATGTGTAGATGGGATGACCGTGAGATTTTATATTAGTCTACTATCCAATTCCAAAATGGGATATCCCCATCAGAGCTCCAAGACAGTTGACAAAGCCAGGTCTTCAGGCTTTTTTGGAAGGCCAAAAGGGTGGGAGTGGAACTTACTTTGTATGGGAGACTCAGGAGAAAAGGCCTTAAGTGAGTCACTGCAGCTGTTAAGTTAGTAACATGGTTAAGTGAACCTGGCTTCCCCATTAACTCTGCTTGTCAGGTCACAAAAGGTGAGCCCTGAAAAGGTCAGTTTTCCAGCTTCTCAATTTGGATCAGGTGACCATAGGGATGGCAAAAAAGTTGCGTGAAAAACAGTAATAAGCCACTTTTTTCAATTGTTGTAACTTTAAACCCTCACAGAACCAACTGTTGTAAGGCCATGACTACCTCTATGTTTCTGCCATGCTGTTACTTAATCTTCCACCCAGAGGAGCCGCTTTTAATTTTGACTATCTTTGAGGCAAGGAGGAAAAAAAAGCATAGAGAAAAATGGTTTTGGTCTGGAAGGTGTAATCATTTTGGCAACTTTACAGTTGATAGGTAAATACCTTAAATTGTATCTGAAGCAAACTAGCAATAGTTTTCCCAATAGTAGTGAAACATGAGCCCTCCTTGTTCTGGCCACTGACATAGGTGAGGAAGGGTCTACAACCGCCCCCTTTTCCCTCTCGCCTCCGGTCTTCCTCTCGGCAGACAACAGAAAAGCGAGAGCGCCCTTGCCGCCAGCTGCAAACACAGACAAGGCCGAGCCTCCCTTCTCTTGGACCCAGACAACCCCGCACCCAGGATAGCTTGGCTGCCGTCTCGGAAGGTATAGAGGCTCCCTCGAAATGGTCACCGGGCACCTCGGAGGCGCCGGCAGAAACCGCGGAGCTCCGGTGCCGGGCGCAGCTGAGAAACTTCATCTCCGCGCCTGCGCACTGCTTAAAATCAAGGACGCCGCGTTTCTGCTTCTTCTCTCCTCCCCAGCCCTTTCCCCAAAGCAAAACCTCCAACAAGTGGGTCCTCAGCACAGGAGTTCATCCTCCCCCCCACGGCTTGTGCGCGGGACGCTGCCGGCGTCCAGCGCCTCTTTGTGGGCGTTTCTCTAAACCCCGCTAAAATTCAGCAGCCTCCGGTGCTTGAAACATTCCGTGTATCAAAACCTCCTTGGATTACAACTCCCGTCTTGCAGAGGCATCAAGCGGCTGAGGACGGCGAGAGTTAACAGTAACAGAGTTGGAAGGGACCGTGGTGGTCATCTAGTCCAACCCCGTGCTCACGCAGGAGACCTATATTAGTTGCAGTGCAATGCAAGGAAAGCTCGCCAAGTTGTGCCCGCCACCCCCACAAACAGACATTGCTGCAAACAAACCAGGACTTACTTTTACTTACTTTTCGCTGCAACGCGTCTCCTATCAGACTCCGGTTTAATCTCGTCCCGAAGGCGATTTTCCCAACGGCTGCAAAAAAAGAAGAGAAAAAAAGACTTTAGTGAAGAGGACAGAACCGCAGAGAAAGGTCCCGGGTTAAAATGAGAAAATAAAGCCAAATTCTTGTCCAAAGGCGTTACCGTTTTACCGTCCTCAGCCAAGCAGCAACTCACTCCGACCTCGCAAAGTTCCGCCTTGCAGCGTCTCTTTCCCGCAGGCAACGCTTTTAAAGTTAAGGGAGGCGAACGAGAGGAGAGGCCTCAGCCAATCAGTGGCCAGGGATTGCTCGCAGCACTTTGGAGCGTTCTCGGGAGCCGCCCTTGCGAGTCACGGAAAGTGCCGATCTGACGCGTTCGTCGTTTCGTTTACGGAAACAGCCGAAAGAACAGCAGATCGGCAGACCGAGGGGGAAAACACCGAGCGCCGGGAAAACCCGAGATCGCATCCAAGCGGAGGCCGTCGGCCTGACGAAAATCTCCGATGTTTTCCGAAGGCGCCGATTGTTAATCGGGAGCCGAGAGCGTGAGCACAAGCAAGGGATTTCCGGCATTGAACGGAAACGGCCGATGCCTTTCGGAAGAGAGGCGCTCAGAATCTGTGAGGGGAGGTAGGCGGGGCTTATAGGCCCTAAGAAAGAGGAAGGTTGATATTAAAAAATAAATAAAAAATAAGGGGCGGGGAGGAGTTTGGTCGGAAAGAGCCGACCACAGCCGACGGTAAGCGAAGGCGGTGGCGTCCCAGTTTCCCGGATGTAATCGGACGGCGGTAGTGTTGGGAGCAGTGGCTCAGGGAGGGGGGGGGAGGCGGCCGCGGCAGCAGCAGCGGGCGAGCGAGCGAGCGAAGGCGGACCGCGGAGGCGGCGGGGACGTCGTCGTCTTCCGCGCTCCTCTTGTGTGCGTGATCTGCGGCGCCGCCTCTCCTCCTCGCGGGTGTGGAGAGAGGAGATGGGCCCGTGAGCGCCGCCGCTTCCTCTCACAGCCGAGCTGCCTGAGCCGCCCCTCCTCCCTCCCTTCCCCTCCTCTTCCCCGTCCCCGGTCGGAGCGCTGCTTCCCCTTCCCCCCTCGGCGGCGCCCGTGGCCCGGCCGCGCCCTCCTGGTCCCCTCAGTCTCTCTCACACAGGCCGGGCATTGATGGTAATGTATGCGAGGAAACAGCAAAGACTCAATGATGGGTAAATAATACCCCTTTCGCGTCCCGCCCTCCCCGACTGCGCCTATGTCGCCCTACCCCCCCTCTCCCCCCCCCCGCCCCTCGATGCCAACCGCCAGTAACGGTCGCTCGCTAACGTTGCGTTTCTGTCCTTCTCTCTCTCTTTTCTCTTCCAGCTGTCACGACCGCAAGGGGGACTCGCAGCCCTACCAGGTACCGACTTCTTCGGCCGCCGCAGTCCCCACATTGAGAGGCCCTGCGGCGGCAACAACTAAAGTGTGGGAGGGCGAGCTAAAGTACTCGAGTGCAGGCCTCGGCCGCCGCTGCAAGGCCGCACGCCAGCCGCCCCTTCCCTTTTCGATCCGCGCGCGGCCGGCCGGCCCCGGGGAGGGTGGGTGGGTGGGGGGAGAGAAGGAGGAGGAGGGGGCGGCTGCGGCTGAACCTCCTTCGCCAAGCGCGGCGCGCCTGAGGGAGGCAGCGGCGGAGGCCTTGGCGGGGCAGGGAAACGGAGTCTAGGCCCAATGCGGGGCGGGAGGACGGCTTTGTTTTTTCTCCCCCCTTTCCTTCCCCCTCCGTAGGAAACCGGTGGGATGGCGCTAAGGCAGCTCCGCTGGAGTTTAATTTAGAGGGCAGCTGTTCATAGGAACTCTTTTCCCTAAGACAATAAAGGACCCTGGGCCCCTGACTCGTAGGGGGGGGGCGTGGGGAATTGGGTGGTGGTGGAGGAATTCGGGCAGATGTTGGAGACTCCTGGGAGAGAGTGCCATAACTTTGGTTTGTACTTGTGCTTTTTCTGCCCTGCATTTTTGCTCCACCAAAGAATGGGGAGAATGGGATGCAAATAAGTACATGGTCCTTAAAGGTACTGCCAGGTATCAAGGACAGCTTAATATCCGGATGCTGTACTAGGTAACAACCTAACCTGCATAAACATCCACTAGGCAAAAGGTGTACACTTCAAAACAATTGAGATGAAGAGCTGCTAACTAAAACTGCTTTCTAGATTGCACTCAATATAGCATAAAGTGATTTTGCCATGAAAGTACAGGTGCAGCAGTTGCTACATACCTTGCACAGTCTTTGAGAACTTTTTGAATCCCTTAGTCTCTGAAGAACCTCGGTTTCTGCAAAATATAATTGCAGAATTATATTTATTATAATTATACATAATTGCTCTCTTCATAAATAAGATCTTATTGATTAAAATTAAATGTAAATACTTAGAATTAAATACTTGGATAAAATGTAAAAATAAACTTTTAATAGAGTCAAAGTATCATGAAATGCCTCTTACCACAGTATCTAGGAGTGATAAAATGAAGTTATTAAACTGGTTTGTGTTTTAAGGAGAACATGAATATATTACATCCATGTTTGAAAAGTTTGCTGTCTAAATAGCTAGAAATATGAACATTCTACAATATGTTAAAGATATTGGTGTACAGACCACTGTCTCTCTTGATTAAGAGTCAGGATTTAAAATGCATTATTTTGAATGGATTCCACTGATCAGTGGTAGAGTTCATTAATAGAAAATAAAAATCAATCATCCAGAATCTGTATTGGATCACATTCTGGATAACTTAAGTAGATCTGCAGATTGCTTTGACAGCTGCAACGTAAACTATTTTTGAACTGTTTTGAATTGAGTTGTTTAAAAAACTGTTGGTGATATAGCGTAGAGATTGTGTCCAAGAATAATACTAATCTAGAATATGCCTACGTATATACTTTAAATGTCAGATACTACCTTAAGAATCTGGATAATAAAAGAATCCATTGTAAATTCTAGGTATAATGCCACCCTTAAAATTCTTTTTCTTCTTTTTTTTTAAATTTCTTATAGGCTCTTAAGTACACATCAAAGAGTCACCCCAGTGGTGGTGATCATCGGCATGACAAGATGCGAGACGCCACAGATCCTTCACCGCCAAATAAAATGTTGCGGCGATCCGATAGTCCTGAAAACAAATACAGTGACAATAGTGGACACAATAAAGCTAAAACCATTCATACTCATAGAGTTAGAGAGAGGGATGGTGGTGAGTTTCCTTTAACCTTTGATTCAACTATGATTTTAATATTTAAGTAATTTTGCCTCACCATTTCAGCTTTTCACAACACTTCTGTACATAAAATACATATACACTGCATAATAATGAAATAGGTTTTTAATCATTCTTTCTACGGTACTTTTATTTTTTTCACCTTTATCATAAGCAGATTGTTGGCTTTTTATATTTAAGAAACACGATCTGACGTAATATTTTCTTCGAAATCTCCATCTTATTTTGTATATATATGTTAAGTATATTTAAATTACTATTTTTATAGAATTCCTTTGACAATTGGCTAAATCCAGTAGCAAGTTATATTAGCACATTGCATCTAATTAGCCAATACATAAAAATAGCATTGGCTATCTGAAAAGCTTTTTACAAATGTAGAAAGTTCAAAAAATCATCCTAACCATTATTTTGGGACACTCTTCTATTTTTTACTCTCATTAGAAGATAATTTGTAACACAGGGCTGAACTGTGGGGTTCTTGGTGCTTTCTGAGCTTGGCTGTTTTCTGTCAGATGTTCCATTACCAAACTAGATAATATCAGCAAATGTCTACAAGTAAACAAGCTCAGAGAACACAAAGGAGCCCATATTGTTTAATATGCTAGCATGCTACTGAGTTGCTGACTGCTTTGTATATGAAGGTGTGCTACCTGAGATAAATGTGGTAAATCCATTACATGGGCTCTTACCTTATTGTTTCAGCCTGCTGCTTTAACTGTTTGAAAGTAAAGAGAACTTTACAAGAGCCCTTGTAATCATTAGGCTTGGTTTATTGTGTAGATGCATGGCAGCATTCTATATTGTATGCAGAGATCTAGATAGGAGTTTTTGTTCTTACTAGATTTTCTTGAATTCCTCTTCAGTAGAACTTTTAATTGCTATTTTTAAATTTTACTTACTGCTTCATTAATGCATTCATGGTGTTCTATGTTTAAGCAATTTTCAACTCAAGTTTATATATATGTCAAAAAAGGCAGTTTATTACTGTTAATCTGAAAATAAGACACATTGTATATAGACTTCATTTTATAATATAATTCTACATAAAAGGGTATGCTTAGTTTGGGATTCTGTAAATTACTGGCTTTCCACTAGTAGTAGATCACTTAAGTTAAGGTAAATTTACTCAGGTAACTTACACAATTTTCTACTGTTCGTTGTTTTTCTCCTAGAGATGTATGGGTACATGTGGAAAGCAGGGATATTTCAGAATATTTGTATTGAAAATAATTTGCAAAGATTGTAATCTTTGATTTTAAAATACATTTTAATTGAAGTTTATTGTAGTATAAAATACAGGAGCCCTTATAGGGATAGGGAAAGATAAGGGGAGAGGTGCAAAGTAAAAGAAAGAAAAAATGACATGTTCCAACTTTTTTTGGTTCAGTAGAATAGTTACATCCTCAACTTTTTGCTTTAGGTAATTAATGATTATTAGCCATTTTTATAAAAAGAAAGTTAATTTAATTGTCAAAACCTAAAATCAAAGTGTCTGCTTTCTGTTTTAAGCATAAAACTCCATAAGCAGGTTCAGTGTGGAAGCAAAACTGGATTCGTTTTTTTCTTTAATTCCAGAAGTTTTGCTATCTGTCAGGTTTTTTTCCTATCGTATGTATGTATGTATGTACGTACGTACGTACGTACGTACGTACGTTAGGTTTTTGAGCTGATCAATAAATAACTAAACAGAGTGTTGTGACACAACCATATCTATATCTATATATAATCTTATATATATATGAACACATTCCTTAGGGTTTGAATACATCAATAGTTTGTTGTTATATGAATTGGGTAAAAGCAACCTGGCAACTAATTTTGCCCACTTTTTTTCTGAGATCCCTGAAGATGGTTTATGACTTAACCAAACTGACTATCTGTAAAGAAAAAAAAATGTGTTGATACTACCTTTAGACCATGAATATCATCAAATATATGGTAAAGTGCTATAAGTGGAAATTTTTAAATGATTTTTGTATAAGTTTTCATTACTTAATTTTAATAAAAACATTCCTCCCAGTGTTCTAAGTTCTAAATTCACTAATAGACAGCAGTTTTTATATTTTAAATATAATTGTTTTAATAAGATAAACCAGAATATTTTTAATTGATATGTCCTTTATCTGGGTAGCAGAAACTTTGTAATGATTTTAAATATAGTTACGAATTATCGTTGCAATATTTTACAATAAGCAACACTAGGTTTTAATGTATAATTGAATATTAAAGGAAATTTAAATTATTTAGGACTGAAAATTAGCTTTTCATACTTGAAATTCAATTTCTAAGCTACTATATTTTATATATTTATAACGCAGCTCAATTTAAAGACAATACTTTTTAAACTATCCAAAATCTGGTGATGGAGATGAAAATAACCAAAGTCAAGTACTCCTCCCTCTGAGGAGTACTTTGATTTCTTTGATTTTTATTGATTCTCTGTAAATCACTTGTGTGAACCAATATATTTGTTCAAATACAAGTGTAGCTTAGTTTCATTGTTACGAGTTTTTTCATTTGCTAATCAGAGCGAGGATAAAAAGATAGTTGGGATACTTACAAATCTAGCATCTAGGTTGCAGATAGTATTATAATGTAATATAACATATGTAATTATATTATCAAAGTTAATTATGTTAATATTTTGTTTATATAAGTATTATTGGGGCATATCATGTTATATTTGGTTTCTAATTTGTGAATCAATAAGTTATTCCAGAATAAAATCATACAATTTTTTTTACCAATAAGTCCAAACTTTTATTAATGTCCACAGTGAGAGTTTTTAAAAAAATGAAATGACTAGCTTGTCAGTTCAACTAACCATAAGAATATTTCTGTTTCCTTTACCATTTACCTTAATGGGAGGGCACATTTGAGTTTCTCTCAGTTTTAGCTGTTAAAATTTCATTCTCCGGATAACTTTTTAGGGTTATGTGGTGGGCTTAGCTGATTCAGTGGATTGAACTAGAGATACCAGGGAGTTGAATGCTCTTATTTTTTCTTTGTTTGGAACCCTCTTCTGTCTTTCTTAGTCAGCACTATACAGGATAGGGACAGATACGTATAGAAATGTAATTAGATGGGAGATGAATTTAGTCCAGATGATACGTCATATTGTGGAATATTATTCCACTGGAGGTAAGAACTCCCTCCCTTTTGGCTTTTCGAAAAGGTATCAAAACACTGAAGGTGTCAATGGGGTAAGAAGATCTCATCCTCGTCCCATCTATTTATTGGCTCCTGTGAGCATGGTCCTAATGCAGCTTTTTAACATTTGAATGTTGGCTTATATTAATATTTTAACTTTTTTATTTGTTTCTGTAATTTTTTCATTTTCATTTTATTCGATTTATATACCGTGCCTTCTCCATCGAAATGGACCCAGGGCGGTGCACAGGAAATTAAAACCAACAAATAGTAAAACAATACAATAAATATAGATAAAAAGAATTAAATAGGAGCCTGTGCTAAAATTCCCACTAAAAACCCAATTTAGGTATTTGGCAGAAGCTATGTAACAATAAAATCTAGACGATTAGGCAAGACCAGCTTGCTGAAAAAAGTATGTTTTGAGTGAATGGCAAAAGAGGGGAAGGTCCGTGGTAGTGCGAAGTTCGGGGGGTAGGTCATTCCAGAGGGACGACCCTGCCACAGAGAAGGCCCTACCCCTAGGCACCGCTAGCCGGGATTGACCGGCGGTTGGTATCCTCAGTAGGCCCTTTCTGTGGGAGCGTATCGGACGCAGGGAGGTATGTGGCAGGAGACGATTCCGCAAGTAGCTAGGCCCCGAGCCATGGAGCGATTTGAATATGGTAACAAGCACCTTGAAGCGCACCCAGAAGGCTGCCGGTAGCCAGTGCAGCTCGCACAGGAGAGGTGTTACATGGGAGTAACAAGAAGCTCCCAGAATCCCCCGCGTGGCTGCATTCTGAACCAAATGGAGCCTCCGGATGCACCTCAATTTTAAACCATCTAGAGTTAGCTTGTAGGGCAGCATGGAAATTTAATAAATAAATTCATTTATTTATATCTCAAGACCTTTATAACTTTCTATAATAAGTTGCTACTCTGTTTTGAAGTTAAACAATTTAATTTATATAATTGAACATATTTAACATAATATTTTTGTAATCATTAATGTACAGTATTCAATTAAAATAAAAGTAAATGTTTGGTAATTTTTAAAAATAAATTATATCCTCTAAATGGTTTATTTAAAAATTGGGATCTTCTAGATATGCTAGAATTCAACACTATATTAAAATGCTCTTAATTGCTAAGATAAGTCTAATGCATATCGTCCCAGTACTAACTTTTGCGTGATCAAGTCATTGAGGATTTTAAAGGTCAGTAGTACAATCCTGCAAATGTGTTTAGACAATAAGTAGCCGCTTACTTAAAATGTCAGTAAATTTGCTATAATTTTGCTTTGGAGAAACATTCTAAACAAGCTATTCCAATTTTAGACAGTAGTTTAAGAAATTGTTATTTTGATACATTACAATTCACATTTTGATCTGGCTTCAGGAAATAAGTGCTTTGGAACATTGTAGATGATGACAAATTGGAGAGGTGATTGTGGGAGTATAGTCCTAATGGACATGCTGTGCTTTCAGGGCTTTATGAATAGAGGTGGACAATGGGCTACAAAAATAAAGTTAATAAAAGAGGAAGGCAATGACTAATTCAGACACAATATGAAAAACAATTTGAAAAATAATGTGACATTAAATTACAAGGAAAAAATCAAAGTAGTTTTCCCAGAGGTAATATACAGTTGTGAAAGCTGGATATTGAGAAAAGTAAAAAGAAAATAGACACCTTCAAAACAACTGACTGCTCTCTTGAATTTGATGATTAGTTCTTGGAAAAGTTATGTATTGTTACTAAGGAAGATTGGGATGGCAAACATTTGTCTTTGAGTTGAACACTGCTAGATTTCATTGAAATAATTTCATTCAATTGCTCAGTCATGTCCGACTCTTCACAACCCCATTGACCATAGTGTGCCAGACTCTCCATTGTCTCTTGGAGTTTGCCCAAATTCATGTTCATTGCATCGATGACACTAGCTAACCATCTAATTCTTGGCTGTCCTCCTTTTGCCTTCAATCATTCCTAACATCAGGGCCTTTTCTAATGCGTCCCCTCTTCTCATTAGGTGGCCATAGAGTTTGTGCTTTAGCTTCAGTAAGTTGTCCTTTCAAGGAACTGTCAGTATATATTTCCTTTAGGATTTCTGATTTGATCTTGCAGTTCAGGGGACCTTCCAGCACCACAATTTGAAAGCATCAATTCTTCGATGCTCAGCCTTCTTTATGGTCCAGCCCTCAAGGCTGGGGAAACCATAGCTTTAACTATGTGGACCTTTGTTGGCAAGGTGATATCTCTGCTTTTTAATATTTTTCTAAGTTTGCAATATCTTTGCTACCAAGAAGCAAGTGTAATTTCATGTCTGCAGACACTATGCAGTGATCTTGGTGCCCAACAAAAAAAATTTTTTTTTTACTGCTTCCATTTCTTTTCTTTACCAGGATGTAATGATATAATACAATACAATACAACAGCAGAGTTGGAAGGGACCTTGGAGGTCTTCTAGTCCAACCCCCTGCATGGGCAGGAACCGTATACCATTTCAGACAAATGGCTATCTAACATCTTCTTAAAGACTTCCAGGGTTGGGGCATTCACAACTTCTGGAGGCAAGCTGTTCCAGAGGTTAATTGTTCTAACTGTCAGGACATTTCTCCTTAGTTCTAAGTTGCTTCTCTCCTTGATTAGTTTCCACCCATTGCTTCTTGTCCTGCCCCCAGGTGCCTTGGAGAATAGTTTGACTCCCTCTTCTTTGTGGCACCCTCTGAGATATCGGAACATTGCTATCATGTCTCCCCTGGTCCTTCTCTTCATCTAACTAGACATACCCAGCTCCTGCAACCGTTCTTCATATGTTTTAGTCTCCAGTTCCCTAATCATCTTGGTTGCTCTTCTCTGCACTCTTTCCAGAGTCTCCACTTCTTTTCTACATCGTGGCAACCAAAACTGTATGCAGTATTCCAAGTGTGGCATTACCAAGGCACTATACAGTGGCATTAACACTTCATGTGATCTAGATTCTATCCCTCTATTTATGCAGCCTAGAACTGTTAATAAAATGATAAAATGATCTTAGTTTTTTTGAACTAACTTTTCAAGTTTCAGGCCAACTTTTGTACCTCATTGAAATAGTACAGTAGTGTAGTGTACAGTAGTGTAATTCTGGACCCCTTGATCAGGTATGGCTTAAAAGCTTTCTATTGCAGGCCTGGCAGGATTGGTTCACAAGTGTTGATCATTTTTCATTTCATGTTTTGGTATTTTAAAAGATGCTTTTGGGTATCAGTTTCTCTCCAATATTGTTTAGCAATTATTGAAAACACTGGGGAAAGTTATGTGGAGATTACCATAGTTACCATAGTGAATGCCTCAGATCAGCAGCCTCTAACCTTTCCACCTGGGTGGGCCAGCACATGGGAGAGCATGTGACTTGACAGGTCCATGTGCGCAAACAGTTCCATTGGAGTGAGTGGCAGGCGTGCATACCCTCTGCTCATGCAAATGGAGCTTTCTGCATGAACCCATGTGCTCATGTAGAAGTTCCACTTGTAGAAACAGAGGGCGCTTGAGTGAAAGGAGCTTGTGCTTGTGCACAAAACCTGTATGAGTGGAGGGTGCTTGCGCTTGCTCACAAAGCTCCATTCATTTGAATGGAGCTTCATGTGTGAATGTCCTCTGTTCTCACAGGTGTAGCTTCGTGTGCAAGCACAAGGGCCCTTTGCTCAAGCGCGCTTTTTTGCGCAAGTGGAGCTTTGCATATGTAAGCTTGCCCATTGCTCACACAGCCCAGTTTCAAACAGGATGTGGCCTGGGAGTTGGGGACCCGAGTCCCAGACCATTCAAGTTTTGAGTTTTTAAATAAGTGTCCAGAGCTCCAAATTAAGATCATGTAATGGTCCTCAGTGAAATTACATTCCCCTTGAAATATTGAATTTGTAGTTTGGAGAGTTTCTCTAAATTCATCATTTACTGTTTTAGTGCTTAAAATCGTTTTGTTTTTTTTATCTTGGATTTTTTTGGAATTGATTGAATCATACAATGTTCTGGAAGGGGCCTTGGGAGTCTTCCAATTTCCCAGGTATTAGATTTTAGTGCTGGGACAGAGGAATGGGACAATTATATAGGTAGCATAACTTCTGTTTTAAATATGGCATAAAGTAAATAGTCCCCATAGTTTTGGACTGCAAATGCATCATCTTTTATCTCTGACATATTAATTTTCGTTCATAACAGATACAGATTAAAAAATACGCAAAGTATAAGTGGACTGCTCAGTTCTGATTGACAGTAAAAAATTATTTAGGGCAACATGAAAAAGGTGTATATAAATGGTCGGCCAAGAGAAGGCCTACTATGGTCGGCCAAGAGAAGGCCTACTATGATTCTTGATCAAAGGACGCCAACTACTGGGATCCAGAAGAAGACCCTTTTCTGCTGTAGCATTTGTCCTTTGGAATATCCTACCCTCCAATGTGTGATTTGTTTCTACCCTTGTATCATTATGTTTTTTTTAATTTTTATTTTTTATTGACCGCTCCTCTCCCCGTAGGGACTTGGAGCGGTGCACAGGGAAACTAAAACCATAAATATACAATCAAAAACATCTTAAAAACAAATTAAATAATACCTGTGCTAAAATACCCAATCTAAGCTAAAATTCCCACTATACAACTAAAACCCCATAGAGAGAGACTACCCCAGACCGGCCAAGCAGAAAAAATATGTTTTTAATTTTAGATGGAAGGAGCGGAGGTCCGTGGTCGTTCTAATGTCGGGGGGAAGGTCATTCCAGAGGGCAGGGCCCGCCACAGAGAGAGCCCTTCCCCTGGGCGTCGCCCGCTGACAAAGTCTAGTGGACGGCACCCGGAGAAGTCCCTCTCTGTGGGAGCGAATTGGCCGTGAGGAAGTATGGGGCAGGATCCGATCCCGCAAGTAGCTAGGTCCCGAGCCATGGAGCGCTTTAAAGATGATAATTAGTATCTTGAAGCGCACCCGGAAGACGACAGGCAGCCAGTGCAGCTCGCGCAGGAGAGGTGTTACATGGGTAAACCTAGAGGTACCCAGGATTGCCCGCGCGGCTGCGTTCTGGACCATCTGCAGTCTCCGGGTGCACCTCAAGGGAAGCCCCATGTAGAGAGAGTTACAATAGTCCATTATGTAAAAGGCTGATGCCTGGCTCTGCCAGTTGGCCTGGGAATCCAATGGGGCAATGTCACACTGGAGGTGGCTACTAGATTGATAGCACTTTCCCCTCCTCCCTGCTTCCCAACCTGGCCATCTTTTATTCTGATAATCACTATGTTCTCATCATTTTCTTTTTCATTGTTAATTCTATTGTTTATTGTTTCATTGTTTATTCTTACTCACTGTTATGTTTACACTTCTTTTCATTTCTCCATTTTTATTGTTGTAAGCCGACTAGAGTATCCCCACTGCAAGATAGAGGCAAATAAATTTAACAAATAAAATGGAGATTGAACTATAATAAAATAGCAGAAGTGATTGATCTTAAATATATGAAAACAATTGCATTCCAACATATATGTGTGCCTCATAATGCCAGTATTTTGTCACATGGAATACAAGGAGCATAAAACTATAAATGGGTTTCATATGGATGTGATTAACCATTAATTAAAATTTAGACAGAAATGGAAAAACATTCAGGTTGAAATCTCTGAAGATTTAAATACATATATATTGGAAATCTGATCTATAGAAGATTAGGAAATGACTTTGACTATCCATATGAGGGTTCCTGGGTATTTTTATATGATAGAATCACTTTAAATTCTCAGAATTTGAAAGTGATGGAATGAAAAGGCTGATAGTTGAAATGCAAAAGATGGAAAATTTAGGGTACATCCTCTCATAGCCTTGAACTTATTGATATGTTTATGACAGTAAAAGAGAGAGAAAAATCCATAATAATCATCGTCCTGCTTGCAAATAATAATGAGCTATGGCATTTTGAGCTTCATGTGGTAGATGCATCTGAATGGTGCCAGGTTGTATTATTATAGTATAATATAGCTCCTCCCACATTTGTTCATTACTTTGGTATCAACTCTTTGAGATACATGATTTAAGGCAGCGTTTCTCAAATAGTGGGGCGCGCCCCCCTAGGGGGGTGCGAGGCTCCGTAAGGGGGGGCCCGGAGCCGCACACCCGGAAAGACCGATACCACCGTTGCATTCTCCGCATGGCCCGAGCACCTGTTCCTTAGCAGCTCCCAGCGCGCCGCCCAGCTCAGCAGCTCCCAGCGCGCCGCCCGACTTGCCCGCTCACGGCTCTTGCCCGCTGCCCGCCTGGACACGGCCAGTCGAAAGCCGGGAGGGAGGCGACCCCCTTCCACGGCGTGGAAAAGCGGCCTCCCTCCCGGCTTTCGACTGGCTGCGTTGGGAGCGCTGGGAGCTGCTGAGACCATCGCAGTAAGGAACAGGCGCTCGGGCCATGCAGAGAAGGCAACGGCGGCACCAAGGAGAATAAATATCCTTGGCTCGGAAGGAGGCGAGGGAAAGAAGGGAGGGGGCAGCCCTGGGGCTGGGGGGGCGCTTTCCGGGGCTGGGGGGGCGCTTTCCGGGGCTGGGGGGGGCGCTTTCCGGGGCTGGGGGGGCGCGAAATGTTTTCTTCTTCCTAGGGGGGGCCTGACAGAAAATAACTGAGAACCACTGATTTAAGGGTACATGGGGGGATTAAAAAACCTGAACATTGTTAATAGCACTACAAGAAGAGATAGTGCTGCTGTTACTGAATAAGTAATAAAAGTGCAGTTTGATTGATTACATGCCATCAAATAATTGTTGACTCCTGGCAATCACAAAGGTAAATTTTGTCCATTATGATCTGTTCCTAACCTCTTGCAGATCTTTGAATGGTGGACTTATTAAAAGTGTAACTGAGTCCATCCACTTTTCTGTTGATTATCCTCTTTTCTTCAACTTTCCTACTTTCTTATTAATTTGAGCTTGGTCATTTGTGACTTCAGAAATCTGGGTTGATTTGTATGATGATCCATTTTTTGGATCATACAGTTCAGACCTGAATTCCCTATCATGGAGTATAATCTCTCAGAGAGAAGGCAACCAAAATATTAAATGAGACACACCAATATTGAGCTGACACACTTTCCCAAGAGAAGGTACTTGTATCTAATTAATATTATGGTTATCTTTAGTTGGTCCTTGTTCACTTAAGCAAAAAGGAAAGGCAGTCCTTCAGATTTTCATCTTTAATTATATTATTTTAAAACAGGTTTAGAGCCAATTTGATATAGTGGTTAAGGCAACAGGAAAGAAACCAGGGGAATGTGTTAATCCCCCACTTTAGACATGAAAACCAGCTGGGTGATTTTCGGCCAGTCATACTTTTTCAGATAATTCACCTCACAGGATGATGGTTGTGGGAAAAAAGAGAAGGAACAAGTTTCTACTATCATATGTCACTTCTGAAATGCTTACGCAGTTTAAATTATGAGATAGAACCACAATTAAAATATGAATAATATGGATTTTTTATGGGTTGATATTTTACTTCTACTGCTGCCATCTTTCAATTAAAAAACTTTATATAACAGATATCCAAAATATTCTTAATATAAGATGGAAGCTGTGTAGGAGTAAAAAAAACCAGACAATGCAAATATATGTATACCTTTGAAATATTTATATTTTATTTATATAGAAATATGATAAATAAATATTGCAGTTTCAGTTCCAGACCACCACAGTAAAACAAATATTGTAATAAAGTAAGTCACATTAATGTTTTGATTTCTCAGCGTGTATAGAAGTTATGTTTCCACTAATAACATCTACGAAAACTAATTTATAAGCCTTAATTAAAAATAACTATTGATAAAAAATGCTAATAATCATATGAGCTTCACAGAAGTGTAATTTTTGGGTGGTGGAAAGCATTGTTAGGTATATACTGTATGCCTATAAATGTAAACACCCATAACTGGAATGTGAGCCAGAGTTGTATTAGCTAATCATTCAAAATTGAATGATAGTATTGTAGTTGTTTGAATCACTTGACTGCTTTTGAAAACATTAACTATGGTATTTATCTGGCCTGCCTTGTAGGGATAGGGCAGACGTAGCATTATATGTTGTCTTGGTGGATTGCATCAATAAGCAGATATATAGTAACAAGATAAAAAAAAAATGATTACAGAATCCAGGCTATATTCTCAATGTGAGAAGTTCATCCAGTGCGGGGTAGTAAGACTGTGTGTGTCACACGTCCATGCGCAGAGGGCACGATGGTGTGTGTGTGTTAAATTATAGGTGTGGCCACGTGCATGTGCAATAGCGCGCATGTGTGCTTTTGGTACCCGAGGTAAAAAAGATTCACCATCACTGTGATAGATCATACAAATTCGTACTTGAAAGTTTTTAGAACAAGTTATATTAGTAGCGAAGTTGTTTGAAATGAAATCTGCTTATAATCAAGTTTTTATGCCTGCATGTTAATTATTCTGAAGTATGTTGTTTGGGGATTTATAGACATCACATTTTGAGGTTATATTGTTTTTTCCTGTTATATTGCATTTTGAGCATGTAGTACAGATAGTCCTCAACGTACAACCATTTGTTTAGTGGCCATTCAAACTTGTAGGTTTAGTGACCTAGAAGTGCCCAAAAAGTGACTTGCTATCATTTTTCACACTTATGACAGCACCCTCACGGCCACATGATCAAAATTCAGTTGATTGGCAACTGGCTCATTTATGACAGTTGCATGACCCCCCCAGGTCCCCCTTTTTGCAACCTTACAAGCAAAGTCAATTGTGATGCTGGATTCACTGTAGTGATTCCCTTAACAATTGTGGTAAAAAAGGTAGCAAAATGGGGCAAAATTCACTTAACTGCCTTAATTAGCAACACAAATTTTGGGTTCAATTATGACAATAAGTTGGGAACTACATGTATACTTTGTGGGTAAAATTGTGGGGGGAGGAGCAGTTTTCTGTAGGTATTGTTTTTTGAGTATTTAAATGAATAGGACTAACCAAATTCTTACTGCCTATAAGCTAGATAATACAATAGCAGAGTTGGAAGGGACCTTGTAGGTCTTCTAGTCCAGTGGTCGGCAAACTCATTAGTCAAAAGAGCCAAATATCAACAATACCACGATTGAAATTTTTTTGAGAGCCAGAAGGTGTGGCCTGTTTTGTGGGAGTGGCTCGACAGTCATGTGACCGGGTGGGCGTGGCCAACTTGGAAAATGTGGTGAAATTCACTTAACAACGGTCTTGCTCAGCAACCAAAATTTTGGCCTCAATTGTGGTCATAAGTTCTCTTTCATCTCTGTCCCACTTTCTTTTTCTTTCTTTTCTTTCTTCCCTTCTTTCTCTTTCTCTCTCTTTCTGTCTCTCTCTGTCTCTCTCTCTGAGTATCTGTCTCTCTCTGTGGCTCTTTATTTCTCTCTCTCCCTCCCTCCCTCCCTCCCTCCCTCTCTGTCTCTTTCTATCATTCTCTGAGTCTGTCTGTCTGTCTTTCTCTCTGTGGCTCTTTATCTCTCTCTCCCTCCCTCCCTCCCTGTCTCTATCTATCATTCTCTGTGTCTGTCTGACTCTCTCTCTGTGGCTCTTTCTCTCCCTCCTTCCCTCCCTCCCTCCCTCTGTCTCTTTCTGTCATTCTCTGAGTCTGTCTGTCTGTTTCTCTCTGTGGCTCTTTATCTCTCTCCCCCTCCCTCTCTGTCTCTTTCTATCATTCTCTGTGTCTGTCTGACTCTCTCTCTGTGGCTCTTTCTCTCCCTCCTTCCCTCCCTCCCTCCCTCTGTCTCTTTCTGTCATTCTCTCTCTGTGTTTGCCTTTCTTTCCTCCCTCCCTCTTATCTCTGTGTCTCTCCCCTCCCTTCCTGTCTCTCTCTGTCATTCTCTCTGTGTCTGTCAGATTCTGATTCCCTTCCCCCCCCCCTCTCTCTCTCTCTCTTTCTCTCTCTCTCTGTGTGCCTCTCTCTGTCTGCCGGTCACTGTGTCCACAGAATACCGCGTGAAGCAGCGGCGACTGCGCTGCCGACGACGCCATCCGCGAGGTCCCCCTCGCGTTCCCCGTCTTCCCCGATGGCGTCTAGAGTGATCAGGGGCCGTGCAGAAACTCGGCGCTTTTCCATGGTGTGGAAAAGATAGGCGCGTGCAGGTCCTGCAAAATTACAGCGCAGATTCGCACCGCTATGAACTCTCCGAGGCTGTAATCAAGCGGGGCATGCGCGCGCCGATCTTTTCCGCGCGCATGCCCCGCCCGATTAC
The DNA here is from genome assembly GCA_039707465.1 of Rhabdophis nuchalis. Classification (NCBI taxonomy): domain Eukaryota; kingdom Metazoa; phylum Chordata; class Lepidosauria; order Squamata; family Natricidae; genus Rhabdophis; species Rhabdophis nuchalis. Next base: position 26,288,998 of record CM077647.1, on the reverse strand, counting down.
AGCCTAGGAGAGTTTGTAGCGGTGCGAATCTGCGCTGTAATTCCGCATGACCTGCACGCGCCTATCTTTTCCACACCGTGGAAAAGTGCCGAGTTTCTGCACGGCCCCTGATCACTCCAGACGCCATCGGGGAAGACGGGGAACGCGAGGGGGAGCTCGCGGATGGCGTCGCTGGCAGCGCAGTCGCCGCTGCTTCACGCGGTATTCTGTGGACCCAGTGACCGGCAGACAGAGAGAGAGAGAGAGAGGGAGGAAGGGAGGGAGGGAGGGAATCAGAGAGAGACTGAAGAGCCACATTCAAGGGGCCAAAGAGCCGCATGCGGCTCGTAAGCCGCGGTTTGCCGACCACTGTTCTAGTCCAACCCCCTGCGTGGGCAGGAACCTTATACCATTTGAGACAAATGGCTTTGAGCTGTGAGGTTTGGATGGGAGATAGATAATACGGTTCAGCTCAACTCTGCAAAACTAAGTGGCTGTAGATTTTGAAACATTTAACCCCCCCCTCCCCCCCCCAATTAAAAAATATAAGACCTGAAGAATTTCTGTCATTAAGCATGGGGTTATGCTTCCCCAGACAGAGGCAGTGCACACTGTGGGGGTTCTCTGGATTCTCGATTCCTGCTGAAAGAGCAAATGGAGGCCATGGCTCTTTTGCATAGATTTATGTAGCACTTGTATCTATTCCTGGGCCAAGAGGCTTTTCTCATAGTGATTTACGCTTTAGTCACCCCTTGTCTGGATTACTCTAATTCATTTTACATGAGACTGCCCTTGAAGAACATTTGGGAGCTGCAGCTGATTTGGAACACAGTGACATGGATTCCAAGTTATAGTCATGTAACACTGCTACTCTGTTGAGTTGCCCTAGTTCCACTGGGCTTCTGGGTACAATTCAAGATGCTGGTTTTCACCTATAAAGGCCATATGTAGGATAGGAACGCTATTTTGAGGAGTGCTTAACTCTGTTTTCCCACCAGAACTAATAGAGATGGGATTCTCTGGGCCCTTCTTTCAAGCAATATTATCTTGGCAGATCTGAGTGGGCCTGTGTTGGATGTTTGAAGGCTTTAGCAATGCCATTGCTCATCAAGACATTTAGACTGTTACTTAATTGCTATTTATTTTTCTCCTATAGTTGAATTCTTTTGTGCAACCTTAGATATTTGTTGTTTTGGTTTTAATCCTTTTATACCACCCAGATTCATTACCGTAAGATGGGCAGCAACAAAATTTGTATCAATAAGTATGCACATAAATAATAACAATGCTAGAGAACAATATACTTGATGGAGAGTTTTTGCGAAACAGGGAGGTTTGCAGAGTGCAAAAAAAAACTTTTCCCCCCCTTTCGGAAGACTTAGTTACTTGGCAACTTTAAGACGTGTGGACTTCAACTCCCAGAATTCTCCAGCCAGCTATGTCCACAAGCTATTGAGTTGAAGACCACAAGTTGCCAAGTTTGGGAACCCCTGAGTTAGAGGGATTTATGAGAATTGCATTTGTCAAGTCCTATGCCAGCAGAAACAAAGTTTTAGTACAGCGATTTCCTTCTCCAGCATATGGATAAATACACCTGGAAACATCTATCTACCTACCTATTGTACTTCTCTCTCTCAACCCCCTCTATCTACCTATATAGGTACCTATACCGTCTCTCTCTCTCTCTCTCTCCCTACCTATCTACTGTATTTCTCTCTCTCTCTATTTTTCTCTCTATATCCCTCTACCTCCCTACCTATCTACACACTCTATCTCCCTACCTATCTCTCTACTGTATTTCTCTCTCTCTCTCTTTCTCTCTCTCTCTCTCTCTATCCCTTTATCGACCTACCTAACTACACTCTCTCTCCCCCTACTTATCTCCCTACTGTATCTCTCTCTCTCTCTCTCTCTCCCTCCCTCTCCCTTTATTTACCTACCTACCTACCTATTCTCTCTCTCTCTCTCTCTCTCTCTCTCTCTCTCTCTCTCTCTCTCTCTCTCTCTCTCTCTCTCTCTCCCTACCTACTGTATTTCTCTTCCTCTCTGTTCCTCTATCTACCTACCTACTTTTTAAACAAAAATTGCCTCTTCAACACCTGGGTGTGTCTTATACTCCGAAAAATACGGTACTGTTGATGCTTGTCCTTTAACCAATGATTTCACAATTAATTGTTAAGAGCTATAAAATTGCATATAGAATTATTTAGTGATAAAAATGTTCACAGTAATAAGTAATGAGATTTCTGAAGAGGAAAGGGATCAGATCTAATCACAATCCAATTTGATCAACTATATAAATAATTTAAAATAATAAATTGTTGATAAAAATAAAATCTATAAGAGCAATTGAAAGTGAACTGCATTTAGAAATTTGAAGAAATAAAATGATTACATAATATCAAATAGCTGCATTGTAATATTAAAAAACTTTAAAACTCTGAAAGATTCAGAAAAATGTATTATGGTTAGCTACTTCCAGTACATGTGTAATATTAGTGATATGTTCTGGCCCTCTGAGCTAATTCCCAGTCCCTGGACAGCATACTCATGGTGGCTCAGAGCTTTGTCTGCTGCTGCTGAATGCCAGCTCAGTTAACAGCATGGCTCTCCTTATTCAAGATCTTATTGAGAAGGAACACGGCAACCTGGCATGCATCATTAAGACCTAGCACAAGGGGGCAGTGACCCTCTAGAGATGTATCCAGCTAGGTTTAGGATTGGCACCAGCCTAAGAGCAGGGGAGGTAGGATTGTAGTGATCATCAGATTTGTTTTGCCTTCAGGGGTATTGTTCCCCAAGCCTCTAATTGTGAGACCTTGTTTCTGAAGCTAGGCTTATGGGACCAGGTGAGATTATTGCTAGTGTTCCAGCCTCTCTGCTGCTTAGCAATCTCCCTGCCTGAGATGCTCAAGGCTGTCTCAGGACTGGCCATGGAGTTTCCCAGACTTATGGTCCTGGGGGACTTCAACCTGCCATTCCTGGGTTGAATCTCAAAAGTGCCTTAGGAGTTCATGACCACCATGGTGGCCATGGGCTCACCCCAAATCATCACAGGCCGAACCTGGAACAGAAGATCACCAGGCTTGATATTCTTGTCATAGCAAAGGAAACATGATCTGGTGATGAATTTAATATTCTCTTCCCTATCATGGTCAGATCATGCCCTGGTGTCCTTAAGACTCTCCTATTCCACTCCCACCCCCCACCCCCCTTAGATCCATTCGAACTGTCCATCCCTGGTGACTGATGGACCCAAATGAATTCTAGCGGGAACTGGGGGATATCCTGGGGATTTACTGCATGGTCCTGCGGAAACCTTGGTAATGACCAAGAATCAAAAGGCAGCCTAAGCTTTTAACAAGACTGTGGCTGTGCAGCCCTTTTTGATTCACCATCCTCATATTCCCTGTGATTCACAGAATAGTTCTGAAAAGAGTTAAAGAGATATCTAGAGCACTGCTAAAGGAAAGCTGACTGGACACAGCTTCTTAAAGCACTATTAAGCATACCTTTTGGCAGTGAGAGTAATGAAACAGGGACAGGAGAGCTGAGGTGATCATCTTGAAGGCTGTGCAGAAGAATTTTTTCAAAACCTCAGGACAAACTACTCAGATTTGTTCCCAGTTGTAATCCATGCATGGTGCCATGACCATGTGAGATGCCTAGGAAAGGTCTTGCTCAGTTATCTGGGAACAGTTCTAGCCTGTTGAACCTGAGGAAGTGGTCAATGCTATCAGTGCAACCACCTGCCAATTAGATCCTTGTCTTTAATGGTGAGTGCAAGCCTCCAGCACTGTAATTAGCAGGTGGGTTCAGTGATAAATCCTTCACTGCAGGAGAGGAAGTTTTTACCTGTTTGCCGATCCTCAAATCTGGACATTTTTTGCCCAGTTCCCCATCTTCCCTTTTTAGGGAAGGTGGTAGAAAGATGGTTGCTTTGGAGAGCTCTGGATAAAAGAACCTGAAAAGTATCTGGACCTCTTTCAGTTAGTATTCAGGTCTGGCTATGGGAGAGAAACAACACTGGTTGCACTTTTTGATGATCTCTGATGAAAGTGGGATAACAGTATCCAACCATCCTTGCTCTCCTTGCTCTCTCAGCAGCTGTTGATGTCACTGGTCACTGGACTGACTACAGATTGTGAAATTGGGCACACAATCTTGCTCTGGTTCAGTTCTTTTCTCCAAGCCGGCCCCAATTGGTGTTGAAAGGCAGTAAGAATTCTAGCCTATGACTGCTGTTTTGTGGCATTATGCAGGACTTTGTACAAGTAGTCCTCAATTTATGACCACAATTGATCCCCAAATCTTTGTTGCTAAGACAGCTACCTACCTACCTACAGTACACACACACATTCTCCCTCTCCCCCTACATACCTATTGTATTTCTCTCTCTTTCTATTTCTCTCTCTATCCTTCTACCTACCTACCTACACACACACGCTCTCTACCTACCTACCTACTGTATTTCTCTACCTTTCTATTTCTCTCTATCTTTCTACCTACCTACCTACTGTATTTCTCTATCTTTCTATTTTTCTCTCTATCTTTCTACCTACCTACCTACACACACACACACATTCTCCCTCTCCCCTTACATACCTACTGTATTTCTTTCTCTCCCCTTTTACCTACCTACCTACCTACACAGAAACTCTCTCTCCCTACCTACCTACTGTATTTCTCTCTCCCTCTCTATTTCTCTCTCTATATATCCCTTTACCTACCTACCTACTCTCTCTCTCCCTACCTACCTACTGTATTTCTATTTCTCTCTCTCTCTCTCTATCCCTTTATCTACCTACCTTACGTATTTCTCTTTCTTTCTCTCCCTCTCTCTCCCTCTATCTACCTACCTACCTACTTTTTTTTGTAATTTGCCTCTTCAAAATCTTGGTACGTCTTATACTCCGAAAAATATGGTATGCTTTTTATTTATTTCTTAGCTGAGTTCCTAATAACTAAATTTTATTCATGTGATCTGTGAATAGCTGAAAACTATGGAGTTATATATGGCTCACCAACCTTTTTTGAGGTGTCTGTCTGTTTATTTGTTTGTTTTGTTTCTTTTTTGTCTGCCCTTTTCTTCATCCTCTCCTTTTTTTTCCTAAATCAATACTGTGTCAGCTATTTTGTGAATAAGTAACACTTCCACACTGACATCTAACAACCTAAATAATTACACATACTCGGGAAAAGAATGTAGATATTTCCTTTGTACTGCAGAAACGAAAGCAGTTTGTATTTTGAGGAAAAGTTTTAAAATTTTCCTCAGCAGAGGAATTTGGAGTGTTTCTGCAGGACAAAATCACTCAGATTCGGAACGAGTTGCCCTCCACGGAAAGTGATCCAGTTGATTTGTCTGGTGCTGGTCTTGAGATAACACCTTGGGAGGAGTTTGACTTTGTCACTAACGAGGATATGGACAGGTTGCTGAGGAACCTTAGGGCCACCACATGTTTATTGGACCGATGTCTCTCCTGGCTTGTACTGGCATCCTGGGAGGTGACACGAGGCTGGCTCCAGGAAATTGTGAACGCTTCGCTGAGTGAGGGGTTCTTGCCGGCCTCCCTTAAAGAGGCGATGGTGAGACCCCTCCTCAAGAAGCCTTCCCTGGACCCAGCATTGTTGGAAAATTACCGTCCGGTCTCCAACCTTCACTTTCTTGCAAAGGTTGTAGAGAGTGTGGTGGCTCAACAGTTTCCTCGTCATCTGGAGGAAGTTGATTATCTAGACCCACGCCAGTCTGGCTTCTGACCCGGTCACAGCACTGAGACGGCATTGGTTGCGTTGGTTGATGATCTCTGGAGGGCACGGGATAGAGGTTGCTCCTCTATCCTAGTCCTATTAGACCTCTCAGCGGCTTTTGATACCATCGACCATGGTATCTTATTGTACCAATTGGGGGGGTTGGGGCTGAGAGGCACCGTTCTCCGGTAGTTCTCGTCCTACCTCTCTGGTCGGTCGCGATGGGTGTTGGTAGGAGGGCAGGGGTCGTCCCCGAGGCCCCTCATGTGGGGTTCCTCAGGTGTCGGTCCTCTCGCCACTTCTGTTCAACACCTACATGAAGCCGCTGGGCGAGATCATCCGTGGTTTTGGGGTGGAGTACCATCTGTACGCTGACGACACTCAGCTGTACATATCCACCCCAAACCACCCCAACGATGCCGTCGAGGTGCTGTCCCGGTGTTTGGAGGCTGTACGGATCTGGATGGGTAGTAACAAACTCAAGCTCAACCCATCCAAGACTGAGTGGCTGTGGTTTCCGGCCTCCCGATTCAGCCAGATAAGTCCAACACTGGCCATTGGAGGCGAACAACTAGTCCCCGTGGAGAGGGCGCGCAACTTGGGCATCCTCCTGGATTCCCGGCTGTCCATGGAGGACCATGTGGCGGCCGTGGCCAGGAGGGAGTTTTATCAGGTACGCCTGATACACCAGTTGCGCCCCTTACTGGACCGGGGGACCCTTCGCACAGTCACTCAAGCGCTCGTGACATCTCGACTGGATTACTGTAATGCTCTCTACACGAGGCTCCCCTTGAGGTGCACTCGAAAGCTACAGTTAGTGCAGAATGCGGCCGCGCGGGTGATTTTGGGTGCCCCAAGGCAAGCCCACATAACACCTCTCCTGCGCGAGCTGCACTGGCTGCCTGTGGCCTTTCGAGTGCGCTTCAAGGTCTTGATGACCATCTTCAAAGCGCTCCATGACTCGGGGCCTAGCTATATACGAGACCGCCTCCTGCCCCATACATCCCTTCGTCCGATCCGCTCCCACAGAGAGGGTGGGTGAGTGAGAAATACAGTAGGTAGGTAGGTAGGTAGAGGGATAGATAAGAGACTGAGAAATGCCGTATGTAGGTAGGTAGAGGGATAGAGAGGGAGATACAGTAGGTAGGTAGGGAGATAGGGAAATAGAGGGAGAAATACAGTAGGTAGGTAGGGAGATAGAGGGAGAAAGGAAGAAATGCAGTAGGTAGGTAGGTAGAGGGATAGAGAAGGAGAAATACAGTAGGTAGGTAGGAGGATAGAGAGGGGAAATACAGTAGGTAGGTAGGTAGGTAGGTAGAGGGATAGAGAGGGAGAAATACGGTAGGTAGGTAGGTAGGTAGGTAGGTAGGTAGGTAGGTAGGTAGAGGGATAGATAGGGAGAAATATGGTAGGTAGGTAGGTTGGGGGTTATACGGTGGTTGTGTGCATGTGTGCAGGTGTAGATCTACACACAGATTGGTTGGCCATTTAACCAGACTGGGCCGCAGCAACGTGTGGCCGAGTATAGCTAACATCTAAATAAAAACAGTAAATATCTACTCTGTCTTAACAAATTCAGTACTGAGTGTTACAAAGCTAAATTGGGGCAGAATGAATGTGTAGAAAATTCTATATTTTTTCTATTATGAAATTGGATAAACAGATGTCTGAAAATATGTAAAGAAAATAAAGTTGATACTGCATTGGAATTGAGCTTGAACTGATATCAACTGCTATTTTAAGATCTCTGATGAAGGGAAAAAGGAATTTAAGGCAGGTTGAAAGTAATTGAAATATGGAGGATGGCAGCATGGTTAGGGAAGTGTCTGCCTTAAAGTTAAAAAATAAACAAAAACAAATTGCTTGGTTCTGTGTTATTAAGTTCAGGATTTTTCTTCATTCAAGACCTGGATATAGTTATAGCACTTTGTAGATCAGAGGTCAAACTGGCAGCCTGCGGGCTGGATGTGTCATATGCAGGCCATGTCCAACTCAGCTCCGCAAATGGGGTAAATATTGCAAAACGTCACATGACAATGTGATGCAGCAAGTTTAATACCCATGTTATAGATGGTTGGGAATGTCAGTGGAGCAAAAGAATAATTTACCTATCTCCTATCTTCCTCTACTGTTAAAAATTCTGGTGACCATTGTATACATTATATGGGTATCTTGTTGGCTAAAGCATTCTTCATTTATCCTGGAAAGACTGCCAACTAGCTAGAAGCCAATATCAGTAAGCAAGATTTTTGAAGTTATTTTGACTGAAGAAATGGACAGGATTTTCTGTAGAATAAACTCTACAACTTGTCATGAACCCACGTCCTTTCCGATGCATTCAGGAGCCAGGCACATTATGACTTTTTGGATCAATAAAATTATCACTGCTTTTCTGAAGGATAAAATAGTTTTAAAATAGATAGTTATGTTCCCTCTTGAAGAAACTTTCTCTGCATCAATAAATTTTTAACGTCTTTCTCCAACCTTTCCTTTCATGGGAATACAGGTAGTCCTTAAGTTATGACTGTAATGGAGCCTGATAATTGGGAGGACCATTAAGTAAACTGCCTCCATCCATGCTGACCACAACACATTCATTAAATGAGCATGCAGATCGTTAAGTGGCGTATGAGGCACCTCAAGTGTGGAGACACTGGGGAGTTAAGTGCAGGCACAAACCTACCTGAATTGGTCTTCCCAAGGTTCCTCCACCCTCTGAGTTACCCCATGCTACACTTTCTGCCCTTTGAGATCCACATAGTCCTTTGGGCCTTCACCCCACCCCACTGGTCACACTTTTCAAGGTTTTCAGAGCTCAGGAGGTTAGGGTAGTGAAGGAGGGTGGAGCGCTCCATTACGTCTAGTAAGAAAAGGTAAACCGAGAGTTTTGTGAATGCTGGTAGAATTAAAACAAGTGCTAGAAGTGAGAAGAAATCATGCCTGTTTTTCCTTCATTACTAGACAGTGAGGAATTCTCACTAGATTCCTTATCATCTAGCCAGGAAAGGAAAACAGATCTCCAGAGTTATTTTTCACTCAGAAAAAGACATTCACTTGTGCCATCTGGCCATTAATAGAGTGGCCTGCCCTAGTCCGGCCTGATTTCTGAAGGTCTTCAAAAATAAGTGACTAATCAGTGACCAAGGGTGGAGAGGAATATGTGGAACCCAGTGGGGAGACAAAGTAGGCCCATTACCTGTGGGGGGATGTGTGGAAGTAATGCAGCATCATAAGGGGAAACCGCTGCAATGGTGTTGAAGCGGACAGTCTGTTTTTTGGACTATAAGAAACCCCCTCCCCAAAGTGAGTGGAAATGTTTGCTTCTTATAGAGTGAATATTGTGGCAGGGGAGAGGGGGATTAGTGTGGTGGTGATCAGCTGTTCTAGGCAGTGGTGATTACCACTGTTGCCTGTTGACGGTTAACAGCGACAAATGGGCCGCAGCCATGACAAATGGGCTGCGGAGGCAGAGGCAGATTTTTTTTTCTTGTTTTCTTCCTTTTCACGCTAATGTGTGTCTTATAGTCTACAGTGTCTTATAGTCCAAAAATACAGTAACTTCAGGACTGGGTTGTAAGTACTGTACTTTTTAAGTATCTGTTGTAATCTCAATCGTTAATTAAGCGACCTGTTATTGTAAATCAAGGACTACCTGCATTGTTGAGAAAGGGATTGTGATGCAATTTCAGAGACTGCAAGAACATACATATTATCTAGAGCTCTGCCAGTCAAGATTTAAATTAAAACCACGTAGGATGAAATGACATTGGTGACTCTAGTGGATTATTGTCCTCAGGACTTGGCATGGGCGGAATAGTCTCCTCCTAATTTTAATTGATCTTCTCTGCAGTTACTGATACCATTTAACATGGTACCTTCCAGGACTGCCTGTTGAGGGCTGGGAGTTGAAGGTATTGTTAGCAAGAATAGATGGATGGGTATATGGATAAATTATAGGATGGTAGAAACTTTCGTTGTGAATTTAGTGATTTTTATATTGGTACATTATAATATTTTTCAAGTACTCTTTTAGAATGCTTGTTTAACTCTGGATGTGGAAATTTTAAGTTCTGTTCTAATTGAATGTTTTTGTGGAGAAGTTTTATTAATGATTTTTACATACATAATATTTTATTGTTTATATTTCAATTCAATTTCAATTTTGTAGGGGTATTGTTACAAAAAAAAATGTGTGGATGTATGTACCGTGTTTCCCTGAAAATACAGTGGTACCTCGGATCACGAACTTAATTCGTGAAATGACTCTGGTCGCGATCCGATTTGGTTGTGATGCGAGGCACAATTTCCCATAGGGTTCAATGTAAATCCGATTAATCCGTTCCGACCTTGTTTTTTGGTTGTGATGCGAGGCACAGTTTCCCATAGGATTCAATGTAAATCCGGTTAATCCGTTCTGACCTTGTTTTTAAAATGTCCGCGGCTCCGGTTCGTGAAGCGAAACGGAGGTCATGAATCCGGGCATTTTTACGAACTTTTCCGTTCGTGATGCGAGGGCGGAGTTCGTGATGCGAGGCGGAGTTCGTGAAGCGAGGCGGAGTTCGTGCAGCGGAGCATTTTTTACGAACTTTTCCGTTCGTGCAGCGAAACGGTGTTCGTGAACCGGGGCACATTTTTTGGGAAATTTTTGGTCGTGAAGCGAATTGGACGTGATGAGAGGCGTTCGTGGTCCGAGGTACCACTGTATGACATGTCCTGAAAATAAGGCCATGCCATATTTTTCAAGTGGGCAAAAATATAAGCCCTTCCCTGAAAATAAGCCCTTCGACAATCCGTGGTCCGTGGTCAACAAAGCCCCCCTCATCAACGACTTGGTGTCGGAGGGGGACCCGGACCTGGTGGGAATCATTGAAACCTGGTTGTGCCACGAGGGGGGATTACCCCTCGTGGAAATGTGCTCACCAGGATACCGTGCATTTCATCAGCCGTGGGCCCCAGGCGGGTGGGGGGGTAGCAGTCATTGTTAAGGAAGGTCTCGAGCCGAGAGAGACTACTGTACCACAGACCACCGGCTGTGAGTTCCACTGCGTGAGGTGGGGCCTGGGGAGGCAGTTGGGTGTGCTGATTGTGTACCTGGCTCCTCGCTACATAACAGCAGCCCTGCCCGAGCTCCTCGAGGTGGTAGCCGAGGTGACGGTGGAGACTCCCAGACTTGTAGTCTTGGGGGACTTCAACCTGCCATCGGCGGGCGAATCATCCGAGGTAGCTCGGGAGTTCATGGCCTCCATGACGGCCATGGACCTGACCCAGGTAATTCAGGGCCCCACACACGTGGGAGGACACACGCTGGACCTAATTTTTGTCTCTGGTCAGTGGACGAGTGATCTGGGTATAGGGGACTTAGCTATCACGCCTCTGTCATGGACAGATCACTCACTTCTCCGGCTCAACTTTCCCACCGCTGCACCCCACCGCGGGGAGGCAGAACCAGAACTTAGATGGTTCCGCCCCAGGGGCCTGATGGAATCTGATAGGTTTCAGACGGAGCTTGGGTCATTACCTGTGGACCTGACCCGCGCCCCGACGGAGGACCTAGTGGCCGCATGGAATACTGCGGCCACGGGTGCCTTGGATCGGGTCGCGCCCATGCGGCCTCTCATACGGCGGCGAGTCACCCAAGCCCCCTGGTTTACTGAGGGGCTGAGGGATATGAAATACCGTAAGAGACGCCTAGAGAGTAGATGGAGATCCACACGGTCTGAATCTGACCAAACACAGGTGAGAGCCCACTTGAAGACTTACCTTGTGGCGATAAGGGTAGCCAAACGTCATCATTGTGCCACTCTTATAGCTTCCGCAGATAACCACCCTGCCGCCCTGTTTGGGGTGACCCGCTCCCTCCTTCAACAGAGGCCGCGGGAAGCTCCTCTTCAGGGCAGAGCAGAGGAATTTGGACAGTATCTGCTGGAAAAAATCGCTCAGATTCGGAGCGAGATGGTCTCCATTGAAAGTGGTTCAGAGGGATTGCCGGAGGCAGGTCTTGAGATACATCCATGGGAGGAGTTTGACTCTGTTACTTTTGAAGATATGGACAGGTTATGTAGGCGACTGAGAGCCACCACATGTTTATTGGACCCGTGTCCCTCCTGGCTTGTACTGGCATCCTGGGAGGTTTCACGAGGCTGGCTCCAGGAAATAGTGAATGCTTCCTTGAGTGAGGGGTTCTTGCCTACCGTCTTGAAAGAGGCGGTGGTGAGACCTCTCCTCAAGAAGCCTTCCCTGGACCCAGCATTATTGGTAAATTACCGTCCGGTCTCCAACCTTCACTTTCTAGCGAAGGTTGTAGAGAGTGTGGTGGCACAACAGTTTCCCCGTCACCTGGAGGAAGTTGATTATCTGGACCTGTGCCTGTCCGGCTTCCGGCCCGGCCACAGCACTGAGACGGCATTGGTCGCGTTGGTTGATGATCTCTGGAGGGCCAGAGATGGGGGTTCTTCCTCCATCCTGGTCCTATTAGATCTCTCGGCGGCTTTTGATACCATCGACCATGGTATCCTATTGCATCGACTGGAGGGGTTGGGGGTGAGGGGCACCGTTTTACGGTGGTTCTCCTCCTACCTCTCCGGTCGATCGCAATTTGTGTTGGCAGGAGGACAGAGATTGACCTCGAGGCCACTCACTTGTCGGGTGTCACAGGGGTCGGTCCTCTCGCCACTCCTGTTCAACACATATATGAAGCCGCCGGATGAGATCATCCGTGGTTTTGGGGTAGAATACCATCTGTACGCTGACGACACCCAGCTGTACGTGTCTACCTCTAACCACCCCAACGATGCCGTCAAAGTGATGTCCCGATGTCTGGAAGCCGTACCGATCTGGATGGGAAGGAACAGACTCAAGCTCAACCCGTCCAAGACGGAGTGGCTGTAGTTTCCGGCGCCCCGGTTCAACCAGTTTATTCCATCACTGGCCATTGGGGGTGAACATCTAGCTTCTGTGGATCGGGCACGCAACTTGGGCGTCCTCCTGGATACCGTGGCCAGGGGGGCATTTTACCAGGTTCACCTGGTATGCCAGTTGCGCCCCCTATTGGACCGGGACGCCCTTCGCACAGTCACTCATGCGCTCATGACATCCCGTCTGGACTACTGTAACCCTCTCTACATGGGGCTCCCCTTGAGGTGCACCCGAAGACTACAGCTAGTTTAGAATGCAGCCGCGTGGGCAATATTGGGGACCTCCAGGTATTCCCATGTAACACCGCTCCTGCGCGAGCTGCACTGGCTGCCTGTGGTCCTTCGGGTGTGCTTCAAGGTACTGGTTACCATCTTCAAAGCGCTCCATGGCACGGGACCTAGTTATCTGCAGGATCGCATCCTACCCCATACATCTCTTCGGTTGATTCGCTCCCACAGAGAGGACTTATCCGGGTGCCATCCACTAGGCAATGCCAGCGGGTGATGCCCAGGAGAAGGGCCTTCTCTGTGGCAGGCCCTACCCTCTGGAACGACCTATCCCCCGAACTTAGATCCATCACGGACCTCCGCTCCTTCCGCCAGCAATTAAAAACTTACCTTTTCCAACAGGCCGGCCTGGCCTAACCTACTGTACTTAGCCTTAGTTAGTAGAGAAATTTTATATTGGGTTTTACGGTAATTTTAATGGGGAGATCTTAGCACAGGGTGTTAGATTCATATAGTTTTAACTATTTATGCATTTATTGTGATATATTGTGTTTTTATATTTCCTGTGCACCGCCCCGAGTCCCTTCGGGGAGAGGGGGCGGTTAATAAGTCGAATTAAAGCTAAAGCTAATTCCAACCCCTCTGGCCAGACACAGGTGCCAAACCATGGGAACTGGGGGATGGGACGGGACACAAAGGTATTTGTGGTGCTTGGTGCCTTCTGGGTACCGCTAGGTTGGTGACTGGCACTGTGCCCAGTTGGAGAGGGGGTTGCTGGGTGGTTGCTCTCTTGCGAGCGGGCTCCTGAAGAGCCTGACAGCGAATAAGGTAACCAAGCTCACGAGTAGCCACCCAGCAAACCCCCTTTGCAGCCGGGCACAGCGCCATTCACTGGCCTAGAGGTATTCCAAAGGCACTAACCGCGGGAGCCGGGCGTGGGGGGCAGGCGCTCACACAGCTTGCGGCCTTCAGAATATCTCTAGGTCAGTGAATGGTGCTGTGCCTGGCTGGAAAAGGGATTTGCTGGGCGGCTGCTCATGACCATGGTCATCTCATGGCTGCTGTGTTGCACTGCTGCGAGAGCACAACATAGCCGTTCACCCCTGAGACTGTGCCAGGCTCTTCGGGAGCCTGCTCACAAGACAGCAGCTGCCCGGCAACCCCAAAGCAGTAAGTCCTCCCCCAATAATAAGGCCCAAGCCTTATTTCGTGGCTCAAAAGAAAATAAAACTCTGTCTTCAGGAAAACACGGTGTGTATCTGTGTGTGTATGAAAGAGATGATGGTTCTGCACCAAGGTAAATTAAAATATCAAATGTTGAATTTAAATAATTGGGAAATAACATAAATCATTATTTTCTAGGGACCAGTTATTCTCCACAAGAAAACTCTCATAACCACAGTGCTCTTCATAGCTCAAATTCACATTCTTCTAATCCTAGCAATAATCCAAGCAAAACATCTGATGCAGTAAGTACTTATATTGAATTTGCCCAATCAAGTTGTTTTATTATATTTTGCATATAGTTTGCTTCCCTTTTCAAGAAATTCTTGATAATTACAGTTAATAGAAATCAAACAGCAAAATTACATGTACCATATTTTTCGATGTATAAGAGGGTGAAAATCTGGGTGCGTCTTATACACTGAATACAACATTTTTGGCCTGCTGAAACCCTGCTCCATGCATCCCTTTTTTCACAAAAATGGACGCGCACAGGATTTGCAAGTGAAATTGGGCCCGTTTTCACAAAAATGGGGGTGTTTTTGCCCTCCCTGGTCCCCAGGAGCACTTTGCAGGACTCCCAAACTCTCTGCATGCCCCATTTTTTACAACAGGCCTGCAGAGTTCTCCTGGGGACTGGGGAGGGCAAAGACTTTTTTTTTAATTTACCTCTTCAAAATTTTGGTACGTCTTATACTCCGGTGCGTATTATAGTCTGAAAAATACGGCACTGTGTTCTAAGTAATTTAAGTTCTAGATAAATCTGCTTATCCACCCACCTGCCCACTTTATATGGCTGCCCATCTGAATAAGTGAAAATTAAAAAAAATCATAAACATTACAAAAAACATAGCAGCAAAGCAGCATTAACTGAAATTGACTAACCAACCAAGAACCTAGTCCTTGCATGTTTTCAGCACCTCAGGCCTAGGTACAGAAACAAGTCTTCAGGGTCTTATGAAAGCCCAGCATTGTCAGGGCTATCCTGATCTTCAGAGCTGGATTCTAAGACAGAAAAGGCTTTTAGACCCCGCAAACTGACATTCTTTGGCCAATGGAATCTGAAGCATATCCATCCTGCCTGATTGAATTATACAGGGAAAATAATTTATGAAAGACAATTTCTCAAGTAACCAGCACTAAGCCAGGGAGGGCTTTAAAGGAATTTCACCCAGAAGCACTGAGATTGAGTAGCCAAGTACATTACAGTAATCTAGGTGACAGGTAATGAGGACAGGAGTGACAATAAGAAGCCCCCCCCCCCCCAAGTCTAGGATTGAGTACAACTGGCATATAACCTGCAGGTCTGCAAAGGCCCTCCTAGCCACATTTGCTCCCTATTCTTTCAGCAGGAACTGAGACCCAAATCATACGTTGGGTCTGTCTAAGGCTCAGTGTATGATTTGGGTCTAAGGTTGCGCTTCTTCATTCAAGGCCAACAAATGGAAGATTACCCATACAGGAAGATCCAAATACCCAAAGCAACTCCATCTGAGGCCTATTAGAAATTATCCTATAAAATAGCAATAACAGTTGGACTTATATACCAATTCATAGTGCTTTATAGCCCTCTCTAAGCAGTTTACAGAGTCATCATTTTGCCCCCATCAATCCTGGTCCTCATTTTACCCACCTCGGAAGACTGAGTCAACTTTGAGCCTGGTGAGAATCGAACCCGAACTGTTGGCAGTCGGAGAATAAATCTGCAATACTTCATTCTAACCACTTCATTGTGCCACCACAGCTCCTGCTTTGTGCTTCACTGATATTTTTCTGAAAGGAATATTTTCAATAAAATGTTTGTTAATGTTCAAAACTGAGAAGTTGATATTTCCGTTAATTGCAATTTTTTTTCAGTCTTATGATTCTGCAGATGACTGGTCTGAGCACATTAGTTCTTCTGGCAAAAAATATTACTACAACTGCCGAACAGAAGTTTCACAGTGGGAAAAACCAAAAGAATGGCTTGAAAGGTAAATAATTAATATAGACATAAATTGTAGAATAGTAAACTTACCAAATTGTTTCATTTTAATTAATTATTCTTTTTTTTAATACCAGAGAGCAGAGACAAAAAGAAGCAAGCAAAATGTCTGTCAACAGTTTCCCAAAAGATAGAGATTACAGAAGAGAGGTGATGCAAGCGACTGCTGCTAGTGGGTTTGCTAGTGGAAGTATGTCTATTTTATGCAATAATATTCCTGTGCATGTTCTTTTTGAAATTATTTTTCTTCAGTTAACCACATTTTATAAAATACATCATGTTTTAATATATGTCTGTCTTTCCCTTAACATCTAGTATAGTCACTGAAAACTATGTATTGTATATCAACAGAAGAAAAGAAAACTTTTTTTCTTTTGTTGGTACCGTGTTTCCCGGAAAATAAAACATGGCCTGAAACTAAGGCCATGCCACATATTTTGGGTGGGCAAAAATATTAGTCCCCCCCCCCCAATAAGCCCCCTGGACAATCCCCCCCTTTGGCCAGGCAGAGCACCACTTGCCGACCTAGCGGTATTCCGAAGGCAGTGAGCCGCAGGAGCATCTGTTCGCCACCCTCCAGCTCCCGTGGCTTGGCGCCTTCAGAATGCCCCTACCTCTGCATGGCTGGAGAGAATGTGCAGTGGGGGGGGGTCGTTGGTTTGGGGCATCTGGGGGCTTTTCCCATCCATCCAAATCAAGGGGACAAGAGGTGGGCGCCGAAGTCCAGGAGCCTGGCATTGAGTACTTGCCGCGTCAGGCCGGGAAGGGAGCAGGCTCACTGGCGCCAAGGGCTGCCCTCCTTGTCAAAAGGGCCGCACTGCCTCTGCTGCCCGTCGGTGCGGAAATCTCACCGGCTCGTCCTCGCTGCTGGCCCCCAAGAGAGTCTGGGGGTAGTGCCAGCTCCGGCTGAGGCCGAGCAGGCTGCCTAGGGTGATGTCCACCGTTGCTGCCGCTGTTCCTGCCTCCCTCAGCAGCTGTGGCGCCAGCAGCGAGACCTGTGCATGGCTGCTGGCCCCGGCTCCCCACGTGCAGCACCCACTCGGCCGCCCTGGAAAGCGGCCCCATGGCACAGGAGGAGGAGGAGCCGCCGCCGCTCCCTTCCTGCCGCCACTGCCTTTATCTTTAAACACTGAGGGCGCTGGGCCACCACAATAACAATCCTCCACCAGCGCCTCCAGCCCGTGGCGGAGGCAGCCTGGGAGTGTGAATCCCGCGCCCAAGGCTGCCTTGGGTTGCGGGCTGGAGGCACTGGTGGTGGATTGTTAGTGTGGTGGCCCTGCCCCCTCAGACTCCTCTCAGTGTTTAAAGATGGAGGCGGTGGCGGCGGCAGTGGCGGCTTGTCTTGGGGGCCAGCAGCTGCGCACAGGTCTAGCTGCTTGCGCTGCAGCTGCTGCTCTGGGCTGCAGGAACAGCGGCAGTGGCAGCAGACACCACTCGGGGAGCCTGCTCGGCCTCAGCCAGAGTGTGCGCTGCCTGCAGACTCTGCTGGGGGAGAGCAGCAAGGATGAGCCGGTGAGATTCTGGTGGCAGCGGGCAGCATTCGTGGCATGGCCCTTTTGATAAAGAGGGTGGCCCTTGGTGCCAGCGAGCTCACTCCATTCCTGGCCTGATGGAGTGGCCCGTTCACGTGGCGGGTCCTCAATGCTGGGGCCCCTGGACCTTGGCGCCTGCCTTTTGTCTCCTTGATCTGGATGGATGGGAAAAACTCTCAGATGCCCCCAACCAACCTCCCCTCCCACCGCACATTCTCTCCAGCCATGGAGAGGTAGAGGCATTCCGAAGGAGCCAAGCCGCTGGAGCCGGAGGGTGGCAAACAGGTGCTCCCGCGGCTCGGCGCCTTCAGAATGCCTCTACCTCTCCATGGATGGAAAGGGGGGTTGCCGGGTGGCTCCTCGCAAGCGTAGTCACCTCACGGCTGCTGTGTTGCTGCTGTGACACCATAACACAGCCAATCAACCCTGAGCCTGCAAACAAGAGAGTAGCCGCCCGGCAAGCCCAAACAAATAAACCCCACCCACCCCAAATTATAAGACCAAGATCATATTTAGTAGCTTGAAAAAAAAAAATAAGACCTGTCTTATTTTTGGGTAAACACGGTACTATTTCAGGTGTGTGAAACTCAATTTCATTGAGGGCCGCATCAGGATTGTGTTTGACCTTGGAGGGTGAGCTTGGCCAGCTCAATGTCATTCATAGAGGTTGCATTTTTAGCCATGTCGGCCCTCTCGGGCTCCATTTCTGGCTGCAACGGCCTCCTACAACCCTCTGCCAGCCAAAAGGGAACCTGGGGAGGCAGCGCATAGCCTGCCCGGGTTCCATTTTTGGCTACAACGGCCTCCTGAAATTCTCTGCCAGCGAAAAAGACTCTCACGAGGGCCATGCACAGCCTCCCCAAGCTCCCTTTTTGTTGGCACAGACACTGCGGGCCAGTCTTACACTGTTTGCAGGGTGGGCCCGCAGGCAAGGATCTGGCCCCCGGCCTTCAGTTTGACATCCATGTATTACTGTGCTGTGATAACATGCAAATACAAATTACATATATTTGTATATACATATACTTACAACCATTCATTCAGCAATGGTTTAAAATTACAATGATGCTGGAAAAAAAGACTGAATCACTTAATCAAAATCCAGATGTTTGGTAGCTTTCGGCCACGGGTATTTCAGGTCTCCCTCATTTATCTTCCCCACCCCCTCCAAATCTCTGTCCTTTTGGTTGGCCTGGACCCTGCAATTCAAGGCAGCAAGGAGCCCTAAAACACCCGGCTCTGCAGTGCTTACCATATCCTAGGAAGCCTCAGCAATCACCAGCAAGCATTAATTTGCCCAGCTCTTCCCAACCCACATGATACGCCCCAGCAAACAAACCAGCAAGCATTCCTTTACTCTCTGTAAGTGCCAAAAGCTTTCATTTGGCCATTGCCTTCTTTTCCAGTCCCTACATCAATCTTTTGCCTTTTGCACCCAGGACTTCTCTGCTATTGCTGTTTACTTTTTAGACCCAACTTCTCTGGCAAACATTTCCTACAGATGGCTACAACTGAACTGTTTTCAGAAAAATGTGCAAAGATAGTCCTGCTTTAGCCACTTGGAAATGGAGGGTAAGGAAGGCCCTCAAAGACAACACAGCTTTAAATCAGTTTGGATATTGCAGAGGGAGGCTTCTGTAGACAGCACAGCTTTCCAAAGTGGCTAAAACTGTGTGTTCACAAACATCTCTCCCCCCCCCCCCCCTTCCAAGGTGGCTAAAAGTGTGCTGTCTTAGAAAACTTTGGAGTTGGGGACAGTCCCTTGATTTATTCAGGCTTGAGATTGGGAAGGAGTAAATCCAGAATGGCATGAATTAGGGATGGAATTCACTTAAGAACCTGCAATTCTCAGTTACTGACCACAACAGGGAAAACAGGGACAATCATCATCAATTGATGCAGTCATCTAACAACTAGCTATATTACATTTATAACCGCAATGACTTACTGACAGAAATTCTAGTCTTAATTGTGATTGTATGTTGAAGACTGCCTGTAGATTTTAAAAAGTCAGCCTATTGAATTTCAAGTTCTTAGAAATATTCATAGATAGCTACTCTTGTGCTGAAGTATTCAAACTTCTTTACTAATTTTTGATCATGGGGATGGTACAGAACTTCATTTTGGTTTTAGAAATGTTTAAGTACTTTAAAAAATATTGTATACTAATATCTGTTGATGCTGAGATAGGAAAAAAAGTAAATGCAGTATGTTAATAAAGCACTAACTTGGTGTTTTCTATTTCTCTTTTCAACTTTGTGACTGATAAAGTGGAAGAGAAGCATTCCAGTGATGCCGCTAACATGCTTCCACAGAATATTTTGTCTCAGACAAGTAGACACAATGATAGAGACTACAGACTGCCAAGGACAGAAACTCACAGTAGTTCTACCCCAGTACAACATCCCATCAAAACAGTGGTTCACCCTTCTACTACTCCAAGTTCTGTTCCTCCTAGTCCATTTTCTCTACAGTCAGATCATCAGCCAAAGAAATCGTTTGATGCAAATGGGGCATCTTCTTTATCAAAACTGCCTACACCCACTTCTTCCATCCCCTCACAAAAAACAGAGAGAAAAAGCTTGTCAGGTGTGTATTAATCTATTTTGTGTTGAATATTGGGACTGAAACATGTATCCTTAAAATAATAATGTGCTCTGTCTTAATAGGAAACCTTAAGTTTTCTGTTGAGTACAGACTCTGTACTTCTGTGCATGCATTTTAGTACACAGTATTAAATTTCATATGCCCTATTGTTGAATTCATTAATTTCTAGGAATTTCAATATAGAAGTATTCTGTATGAGAAAAGACTTCTGAACATTTTCATTTCTTCATTGCTCATGCGCATGTGATGTGATATGATGTACTGATCATGTGATAAGTTTCAAAGACTTCAAGATACATTTTTAAATATAACATAGTTTTATGGCAGAGTGGCTAGGAAAAATCCACATGAATGGATCTCTGTAGATAATGATATTGTGAATTTGCTATTATGAATTTTATTTTCTCCATTGATTTACTGGTCAAGTTATTGCAGTTTTAATGTTACTAAAATAATGAAATAGATTTAGGCTGGTATTGGACATGTTATAGTTCCCAATTTTTGTCTTTTTCCATTCTCCTTGATTTCAACATTTCTGGAGATTTATCCCTAATTTTTAACTGTAGGCTTGTGGAAAAGTGCAATAGCTCAGTAATAGAGTATGCTCTCTGTATATTCTGGCGCTGTCTCATTATGGTCACAACTGTGAATGGCCATTAAATAAGATAGCCTCACTTAACAACTCTCACTCTTTGCTCTTCCAAATGCTCCTATTAAACAAACATGTGGGTTGTTAAGAAAAGCATGGGGTTTCTCAAGGGTGGTTGGGAGCTCTCTGAGGCCCAATACCCAGCTGGGACCATAAAGGAGGCAGACAAGCAGCAAAGAGCTTTGCAAAGCCAAAAGCAGCCCAGCAGGGAGGAAGAGCTCTGTTAGCTTATGGCCTAGAGTTATGTTCTAATGCCAGAAGGGCTTCCAACAAGCCTCTGTGCTTGGCCGATGAAAAAGCCATGCTTGTGGGCTGGGCCTCTGCCTTGATCTCTTTGGAGACTGCCTCTGAAGAGAAATGTTTGGTTCTTGCTAGCTTTCTGGAAGCTAGCTACTTGCATGTAAAGCTTCAGGATGGTCTTCCCAAAACATTTTCTTTGTTCAATAACTTCCTTCCCAAGAACCCCATATTTCGTAATAAAGAAAACAGAAAAAAAGCTGGGGAGAACAAACGTGTTGATTTTTCTTTCCTCCTCTTCCAGCCCCCTCCCCCCAATCAGATTCAGAAATTAAATGTTTCATCTTTACCCTTCAATCTTGATCCTTTTAATCACCCTGGAAAGTGGGTGACAAAATCTGTGAGTTACTTACCTCAATGCGTGATTGCCAGGCTGAAGCGTAGAGGAAAGGAAGCAAGGAATGTCTTGTCAGCTAGAGCTCAACATTCGCAATAAATGCCAACTGAGACAGAGGCTGAGTCCTTGGAAAGCTAGGTCCTTGGGAAGCTTTTTGCTATTTGTCTGACTCCCTTTAGAGAAGTCATAGCTGGGTCCTAAAGGGAGTCAGCCAGCAGTGAAAAGCTTTCCAAGGACTCGGCCTCGGCTGAAAAGTAATTTAAAAAAAATAAAGTTCAGCTATCTAGAGAACAACACGTGCAGCAAATGGCCTACCGCAGCAGTTGAGTCCTTGAGACCCACCTTCTGTTCCTGCTGGCAGTTTAAAGGAAATGTGCTCTAGCTGATCAGAGACAAATTTTCTTTGCTTGCTTCTTTCATTTCCTCTACTCTTCAGTTTGGAGTCACTCATGGTAAGATGTGCAGTAAATTTAGTGAATGAGGTGGTTAAAATGGATCAGGATTGGAGGGCACAGATGGAGAATTTAGTTTAAGTACTTAATGGGGGAAGGGGGGGAAGAGATCAACAAGTTTGTTTTCCCCAGCTTTTTTCTGTATAGTCCAGAGCTAAAAAAATGTAATAGTCTGATATTGTAGAAAACAGTATATATTCCTATCTTCAAAGCCGAAAGTATTTTGCTATTACTTTATATCCTTTATATTCATAATTGAGAAATTTGTCTTACATATCATCTTTGTTGTTCTATTTTGAAAACTTGTTTGTAAATGCGTTACATGATTCTAGTTTATGGAAAAATTTTAAATGTGCTGAATTTTCAAGCATTTCTAATAATGATAGTACTTTTGCATTAAATAGCAGATTGTTTTCCAGTAGATAAAATCTGAGAACAAGGAGTTTAGATTTACTAGCTCTTGAACATACAAAGCAATTGTTAATGATTGGTTTTAAAATCTTGCCTTGTTCAGAAGCTATTAATCTTACTTTTATCTTTGTAGCATGAAACTAGTTAACAAAGTCTTCATTGATAAATGAGTGGGTCTAGTAGTAGAAATGAGGTGGCTACATGCAGAGGGATGTTCATTCATGTCACATTTTTGTCTATATTATAGTTTATAATGTCAAGTATTTTGTAGTTAAAGATGTGTACTAATCAACTACTTACTGATCACTACTATTCTTTGAAGCTCAGTACTAGGTGCACAGTTCTGTGCCCAAAATTGGATATAGTACTTAAAGTGCTCAGACCAATGCAAAACAATACATAATTACAGGAATTCCTTGACATAAAACAGTTTGTTAATGACTATTCAAAGTTATAATGGCGATGAAAAAAGTGACCTTTGGCCATGCTTAACACTTATAACCGGTACAGCAGCCCTATGGTCACATAATCAAAATTTGGATACTTGGTAACTTGACTCATATTTATAACGGTTGCAGTGTTCCAGAATCATGAGATCCCCTTTTGTGACCTTCTAACAAGCGAAGTACATGTGGAAGTCAGATTCACTCAGTAACTGTGATACTAACTTAATAACTGCAGTGATTCCCAGCAACTGGCAAGAAAGGTCGTAAAATGGGGCAAGATTCAGTTAACAAATGTCTCACTTAGCAACAAATTTTGGACTCAATTGTCATAAAACAAGGAATACCTGTATTAGCTTTTCTGAAGTACATTTCTATTGATGCAACTTAAAATTTCATTTTCTGTTTAAGGAACCATATTATTAGTAATTAATTTCTAAAATCCTTTTCAGAAGTAATGTTCTCAAGCCAGAGAACCCCACTTATTTATTGATTTTCTGTTTCCTAAATGCATAATATTTCATTTATTTTTGTTATATTTTAGTTTTGTGTTTTCGCTAACCCAGGGGTCTGCAAAGTTGGCTCTTTTAAGATGGTGGACTTCAACTCCCAGAATTCCCCAGCCAGGTGGGGAATTCTGGGAGTTGAAGTCCACCAGTCTTAAAAGAGCCAACTTTGCAGACCCCTGCACTAACCTATTGAGATAACTTTCAATTTTATTTCTATGATTTTATTGTACTCAATTATTTCAGTCCTCCTGCACTCCTTTTTATGTTGTCAACATATTTGTTAAGGGTTTATTTGACCTAGACATTAGTAAAATATAAAAAGAGTACAGAGCCCATTAATGGAGTTTGTGAAGACCCACTGGATCTCCCATTTTTATTTTGATGAGGAGCCATTGGTGAGCACTCTTCTACATAGTTACTTACTACCCAGCTCACACATAATTGTATGTAATGAAGTGTGAACAACCTGTGGTGGTAGTAATTATTTATTCTGTGCTTAAAACTAACTGTAGTTCAAACATTGTTTAAATCAGTTGATAGAACCACGTGTCCCCCTGTCCGTGGAAAAACTGCCTTCCATGGAACTGGTCCATGGTATCCAAACGATTGGGAGCTGCTGCCCTATATTGACACTAAGCTCTATACATTCAAAGTTATAGGAGATAATTTATTTTAAAGCAAATTCATAGTTACCCATGAAAAATTAGCATTTTAGTGGTTATTAAATTTTTTGTAGTGCTTTGATTCAAAGCACTATATCTGTTCCAAAGAATTAAACTGTGATATAGTGATTCAAAAAGCAGTAAAACTACCATATTTTTCAGAGTATAAGACATACTTTTTTTTCTTCTAAAAAGAGGCAGAGAATCTGGGTGCATCTTATACACTGAATACAGCGGTTTTTTGCCTCCCAAAGCCCCGCCCATTCACCAAAATGGCCATGCATAGCCTTATGGAGGCTTTTAAAAAGCTCCTGGGGGCTGGGGAGGGCAGAAATGAGCAGAAAATGGCCTGTTTGTTTGCTCCCAAACTCCCAGCAGCACTCAATAGGCTTCCTAAAGGCTATACATGCAAATTTTTTGACAAAAATGGGCCTGTTTTTTGAAAAATGGGCCATTCCCCCCCCCTCATTTTAGGCTCCTTCTCCCCCCCAGGAGCACTCCACAAGCCCCCTAAAGGCTATTCATTAAAAATATTAGGGCTGTTTTTGCGAAAGATAGGCTGTTTTGGGGAGGTTTGCAGAGTGTAAAAACTTTTTCCCCCCTTTTGGAAAGCTCTTTAGTTAGAGTGGTTGATGAGAATTACATTGATCAAGTGCTATGCCAGCAGAAACAAAGTCTTAGGTACTGCAGATTGTCAGCAATTTCCTTCTCCAGCACATGGATAAATACACCTGGAGACATCTACTTACCTACCTACTATCTCTGCTTTCCTACCTACAGTATTTCTCTCTCTCTCTCCACCTACCTACCTACCCCCTCTCTCTCTGCCTACCTACCTACTGCATTTCTCTCTCTCTCTATTTCTTTCTCTACCTAACTACCTACTCAGTCTCCCCACCTACCTACTGTATTTCTCTTAAATAACTCTGACTTGATAGTCAGGTTACACACAGAAATATATCAGACACCAGAAAATCCTTCAAATATTGGATATGCTGTTAATTAAAACATGTTGGTTAACACCATACATTTACAATAGTATCTTTTTTTAACTATTTTTCTAACTAGCAACAATCTATACAAGGTCTAGTAAAATGTATGCAAGTTCTGGACCACATCAAAAAACATAGTGGGTTCTTGTATAATTCAGCTAGCAATCCAAATATGACACAAGAAAGATGAGCCAAGCGTTCTCAATTGTGAGAAAACAATGAAATCTGCATACATTACTTAAATGGAAACAGCATATTTTAACAATTTTCCCATGTTTTATTTATTTTATTTATATTATTTGCCATTTCCACTGAACAGTTTGAGATCTGGATTTTAAATAATCAAAATTCACATATTTGTTGTAATATTCATCGCATATTTTAACAATTTAAATCAACAGTTTTAGACTGTAACTGACAACCTTGAACTCAATGTGAGTTACAGAAAGGAATGATCAGAATAGAGCATTGTATTATGCTTTATCCATTGATCAGTTTAAAACAGGGGAAGAACAAGGAAACAGTTTCATACCTAATCTGACATTTTGCCTGGTCAATTAGAAATGCCCTATACCATGCCAAACAGAATAGGTAGGGACAGGTGAATAAATTTTAAAGTTGTCAGTACATGCATGGTGGTTGAATTTACAATACAAAATCATCATAAAGGAAAAGTATATAAAGAAAATAAATAAGAGACCCCACACTGAATCTGGAGGAACTCCTATCCACAGTGGGAAAGCTCAATAAATGAAACTCTTCTACATGTCCTGTAAAATAAGTTACTTTGAGACCACTAAAATTTACCTATTGAGCGAAAGGAACGTAATGTAATATGTAGTAAGATTTGGTGATCAGAGCTGCAGCTGTAATAGTACTGATACTAATGATAAACTTGTCTTGGCCATTCATTAGATTTGATAGAGTATTGCACATTAAAGTGTGAGTGAAATAAGTCCATATGGTTATGGAGAAAATGAAACAAGTACTGTGAAGTATTTCATGAACCTGAGAAACATGGACAATTGGTGGCAGACAAAATCTAATGGTCCACCAAGTCTGCCCCTTCAATTTTTTAAAAATTTTAATTTATTCACTTTAAAAAATTTATTTATGCGTTCTGGATTTTTATTTAATATTGAAAATACTGCCTTTTAGAATCTTATTCACACCCTTAATATATTTAGAGGTTTAAATCATGTTCCCCTTTCATTTCTGTCCTGGTTCTACATATATACAGTTCCTCCAATTTTTGCTGATATGTTTTGACTCTTAGACCTTGAAAGAAAAACCTACCTTTCTGCCCTACGAGAGAAACATCTGCCTCTTCCTAAGATTGAACTCTTAACTTTCCAAGTGGGAAGCAAGCGTTTTCACCACTGGGCCACAATACCTCTCATCTTAGTGAAACCAAGGGATTTATATACTTATAAAAGGCAAAAGAGCAAAATATTTGCTCGTATTTTATGTATTCTAAACGCTTTGATACTATCTGATCCAATGGACTAAAAAACTGGATTAATATAGATGCTATAGGTGTTTTATGTTGAACTTCATTCAGCAGCATTATTTTCTTTGGTAACTACTTTGGGAAATTAAAGTTTGGTCATATGATAATTTTAGAATAATAATTGACAAATTGATAATGTGTCAAACTATTTTATATGCTTTCTCTTCCTGGAGCATTTGTGAGGGAGTCAGGAATACAATTTTATGTCCTTAAAATCTATCTCATGATGGCATCTTATGAAGGAGTGGAGATTAGATTTCCTGTAACTGATACCTGGTAGGTGACAACAGTTTTTTGGGGGGGGAAATAACTTTTCCCTCCCTCATTTTCAGAATCTTTGGACAAGTCTCTATCCCACACCTGTACAACTCCTTCTACATCATCTGCTTCTGGATTAAATCTACCTTCTGCACCAACTTCATCTACTTCTACTGTCCCTGTTTCACCAGTTTCGCAATCACCAATTCCTCCATTACTTCAGGATCCCAATCTCCTTCGACAGTTACTGCCTGCTCTTCAAGCCACCTTGCAGCTTAATAATTCTAGCGTAGATATATCCAAAATAAATGAAGGTAGGTTGGTCTTATAATTTTTTTAAATTATCCAAATGTATTGATTGAGCAATTCTACTTTTATAAGAAGATACAGTATTAAAAGTGGAATAAGATTAGTATATTGTTAGAAATTTGTGAACATTATTTCTGGTTAATTACACTGTGTATTACTCAAGACAGTATTCTATAATGTCTGGAAATAGATTTTGAATCCAATGTTTCCAGAGGAATTGTGTGAAAGGGAACAGAACTTAATGTTGAATCCTGTCCTATATACAGCCATCCTATCTATATACAGCCATTATTTTACTTCTCACATTTACTCACTATATCCTCAACATTAGTAACTTTTCGATAAGCCTGTTGTCCATGAATTATCCAATATCTTTTTAAAGCCATCAAAGCTAGTTACTTACCATATAAACTGATGCATTCAGAAGATTAACAAATATATTGTGCACTTAATGTCCTGCACATTAATTTTGTCCTTCTGTCAGTCTCATTGGATGACCCTAGTACTAGTGTTTTTATGAGAAAAAAATTCTTCCTATTTATTTTGATTCTTTTCTAATCTAGTACTATTCCAATGAAGAAGAAAAATAAAAGAGATCTCAAAAGAAGTCAGCATGGCTGCACAAAAAAATCTGATAAATTGAAAGACAAAAAGACAAGTATAAAAAATGGAAGAGAGGGGCACATGACTAAGGTAGAATATCAGCAAATAGCCCAAACCTGCAAATATGAAGTCAGGAAAACTAAGGCTAGAAAAAGGAACTAAGGCTTCCAATAAAGTCAAAAATAACCAAAAAACAAACAAACACACCCTTCTTTCAATATGTAAAAAAAGAAAAGTCAAGGAAACAATTGGTCTATGAGGGAGAAGCCAACAAGCAGCAGGGAGACAGAAGAACTGCTTAACTAATGTTTTGCATTAGTCTTTATACAGAAGGAAAAATATTCTTGATCAGCATTTTACAGATGGTTTTTTTGATAATCAAAAAAACCATCTGCAAAATGCAGATTAAGAATGCAAGTCAAATCAAGAAAATGGTAAGAGAATACCTATCCACTATAGATGTTCAAATCACCAGGACCAGATGGATTACACCCCAAGATTCTGAAAATATTGGCAGATGTGATCTCAGAACCAATAGACCCTATCTTTCAAAAGATTATGAAGTGTTGGGGAAACTACCAGATGCTTAGATCTGGCCTGTGGGGCTGCACTGGAAACAGTGAAGGACTAGCCAGTGGTGCCTGCCAGCAGTTTGTGTGGTCCTCCTGAGCTCCCTTTTTGCTAGCAGAGGGCTGCAGGAGGCCCTTGCAGCCAAAAATGAAGCTCGGGAGGGCTACATGCAGCCCTCCTAAGTTTCTGTTTTCACTGGTAGAGGATTGCAGGAGGTAATTGCAGCTGAAAATGGAGCTCTTGAGGGCCGCAAGCAGCCCTCCCGACCTCCATTTTCACTTGCAGAGGGTTGCAGGAAGCCATCACATCCAAAAACGGAGGCCAGGAGAACGTTTTCTCTAGCAGAGTGCTTGGGCTACCAACACGAGTGATGTTGTGCTGTCCACGCCCATCCTGTCCACGTCCACCCTGGCCCTCTGAGGTCAAACGCAACCCTGATGTGACCCTCAATGAAATTGAGTTTGACACACCTGCTCTAGAAGAAGGACCTTGATAGACTGGAACACGGGACCCTATCTAACAAAATAAAATTCAGTAGTGAGAAAAGTAAGTTTTTATTTTTTGGCAAGAAAAATAAAATGCATAGTTAAAGAATAGGTGGTATCTCAATATTAGTAATTGTAAAGGGGATTTTGGAATCCTAGTGGACAATCATGTACATATGAGCCAGCATTGTGCTGCAGTTGCCAAAAAAGCAATGCAATCCTAGGCTGCATTAACAGAGATAGAATCAAGACCACGTGAAGTGTTAATACCACTTTATAATGCCTTGGTAAGGCCACACTTGGAAAATTGCATCCAGTTTTGGTTGCTATAATATAAAAACGATGTTGAGACTAAAAAAGTGCAGAGAAGAACAATAAAGATGATTAGGGGACTGGAGGCTAAAACATGAAGAATAGTTGCTGGAATTTGTTATGTCTAGTCTAGTGAAAAGAAAGACGAGATGATACGATAGCAATGTTCCAATATCTAACGGGTTGCCACAAAGAGGGTGTCAACCTATTTTCGAAAGCACCTGAAGAAAGAAGCAATAGACTAAAACTAAGGAATTTTTCGTGACAATTAAAACAATCAGATGATTTGTCTCCAGAAGTTGTGGGTGTTTCAACACTGGATGTTTTTAAGAGGAGATTGGACAACCCATTTGTATGAAAAGGTATAGGGTCTCCTGCTCAAGCAAAAGATTGGACTAGAAGACTTCCAAGTCTCTTATTCTGTTATTATTCTAACTCTTAATCACCTTTCTTCCAAAATAAAAAGATCCCTAAATAGTTTTCCTCGTTAGGAAGGTGTTGGGCTCATTTTGTTAATTGACTTTTTTTATTCAGCGAATGAATGACAGCATATGACTTTAAAATAGTTGAGAGAGAATCATTTGAAACTGAGGATCAGGAAGTATACAAATATTACCTATATATTATTTGCATTCGTTACAAATGTTCTACTCCTCACAAATGTTGGGGTAGGAATCTTGTATCTAATGTGTGTATCTGCTATCACTACTAAAACCAGGTCAGTTTTTTTTAACTTGAGTTGTAGAATGCTCTATACATTTTCTTTGCATAGTAGATTGTTTAACATCAATTTAATAGAAAACTTGATCATGTAATAGCATTTTAGATAAGGAATATTTTATTCCAATATTTTCATTTCATAAGTTAAGAGATTGAAGTTATTTACCTGAAAGTAATCACCATTGAATTAAGTACAGCTTATTTCTAAATATAGAGCAGGCATGTCCAAAGTCCGGCACGCGGGCCATTTGCGGTCCGGCGGTCGGTTTAATACGGCCCTCCAACAGCCCTCCCTGCTCTGTGTAAATGTGGCCCTCCCTTCCTCCCTCTGTCTCTGGGGCTGTGTGGCTGAGAGGGAGGTGGACAGAGGTTACCGACGCCTCCTCCCGCAGCGGTCGAGGGAGCAGGCGGGGTGAGCACCCAAGGCTACCGTCATCTTAAGCACCATCGAGGCTGTCGCCCGGCAGGGGCGTCAGGCAGGGAAGCCGGTCGCGCCTCCATCGCTGCACGTTCTGGGGCTGCGAAGCTGGGAGGGAGGTGAACGCGCGGCCCCAGAACGTCCGCTTGGTGCCTGCCGTAGGGAGCCGCGATGGAGTCGCGACCGGCTTCCCTGCCTGCGTCAGGCAGGGAAGCCGGTCGCGTCTCCATCACGGCTCCCTACGGCGGGCACCATGGCTTACGGGGAGGGGAGGAGAGGGGAGAGAGGGAGTGACTGACAGACACAGAGAGAGACAGAAGGGGAGGGAGGGAAAGACAGAGAGACAGACAGAGACAGAGAGAAAGAGAGGGAGGGAGAGAGACGGAGAGAGACACAAATAGAGAATGACACCGGGAGGGATTGAATCGGAGACAGACGGGGAAAGAGGGAGAGACAGACATACAGAGAGAGGGAGGGAGGGAGAGAATCGGAGAGAGTGACAGGGAGAGACAGAGAGAGGGAGGGAGAGACAGATAGATAGAGACTGATTAAGTGAGTGAGAGACAGACAGACAGACAGACACACACACAGTGACAGAGAGAAAGAGAGAAAGAGAAAGAAAGAAATAAAGAAAGAAAGAAAGAGAGACAGAAAGAAAGAAAAAGAGAGAGAGAGAGTGAGAGAGAAAGGGAGACAGAAAGAAAAAGAGAGAAAGAAAGAGAGAGAGAAATGGAGAGAGAGAGAAAGAAAGAGAGACAGAAAGAGAGAGAAAGAAAGAGAGAAAGAACGAGAGAAATGGAGAGAGAGGAAGAAAGAGAGAAAGAAGTAGGTAAGTTTTTTTAAAATTTATTTTCAATACGTTGTGAAAACTCAACTGTCAGTTGATCTTAATGTTATGAAATGAAAAGTATGTCATTTGCAATTAACTTGGCATAAAATAATTTATTTGCATTTAATTGTAATGGTTCAAAGAATGTTCGGAAAAATGTTCGGCCCTCTACCATGTTCACTTCATCCAATCTGGCCCTCTTTGAAAAAAGTTTGGACACCACTGTAGAGACACAATCATTTGAACTGGGAATTGTGCTGCTAAGCAATGTGATAAAAAAGCAAATAAATAAATAAATAAATAATCATATGACTGCTCTAAACTAACAATGGCAGTTCCAGTTGCAGTAGTTAAGTGAATCATGCACTGTTAAGCATGATGTCACATGGTCACAACTTGCAACTTTCTGCCAGCTTCCTCATTTATTTTCCTTGTTAGAAACTATCAATGAAGGTAACAATTGGCAATCACATGGCTGTTGTAGGCATTCATGCATCACGTAACTGTGGGATGCTGCAGTCATCAAGATTGTACGCCAGTTGCCAAAATAGCTGAATCACAATCGCGTAACTACACGGGTGCTGCAATGGCCACAACTTTGAGAACTGGTGATAAATACCAGTTGTTCAGTGCTTTGGTATCTTTGAACAGTTGCTGAACAAGCAATCATTAACCAAAGAGTATGGGTGTTTCCATCCTTCTGGAAATTAATGAATCATAATAGCAATTGAATGATATTGATCTCTCTCAAGAGCAAGTTCTCCTACTGACTTGAGAGACCAATCTGATATTTTCAAGAAGAAACTACTAGTGACATGTATACTGAAGCTTTCAGAAAGAGAGGGAAAACTATTGCGTGTCTATACAATTGCTAAGTTTATCATAAATCTATAAAATAGCTTTAACTTACTTTGGTTTAGGGAACAATACTTTCATAATCTTTATTTGTATTAGTTCTTACAGCTGCTGTGACACAAGCTTCTCTGCAGTCAATTCTTCATAAAATTCTCACTGCCGGACCATCTTTTAATATAAGTTCCTTGATTACTCAAGCAACACAGCTTTCTACACAAGGTAATTTGGATGCTTCTTGTTGCTATCTTTGTGAAGTTGTCTTGTATTGCATGTGAGCTTGACCGATGAACTATAATTACCAAAATAATGAAAAGTTACTTTCTAGAGAAGCCGCTGTTTCTATCTAAGTTTATCTGAGGTAAATTGTGGGAAGTGATTAATGCTCTTATAGCATCCAGAATAAGTATATTCAGTAATGCAAAGAATAACAGTGTAAAATTTTGTGCAATAATTTTATTCAGTGATTGCCCTGCTGATTATCCACTGACAACTAAATTACCATTTTCTAAATTGTTTGGCTTCGTTTTACATTTGTGATTATATTATTTATTACTTTTTAACATTTTGTTTTGTTTCAAGTAGTATTTTGACAGGGAGCACTTAAAACTAATAATGAGCAGGATGTCAGTTTGATGTAAAGGCCGAGGTTAAAAACCAGGAGATTGTGAATTCTGATTCTGTCTTATGCACAAAGCCAACTTGGTAATTTTGAAGTAGCCAAATGTTCTCAACCCAGGAAGAAAGTAGTGGCAAATCATTTCCAAAAATGTTGTCAATAAAACTTCAGTTTGCAAAAATCAAGACTGACTCAAAGGCGCACATAAAGTTTTTTAAAAAAAAAAGATTAGATTTCTGCTTTGTACTAAAGTACTTTGAATTTCATGTAACGTTCTATTAATCTTGTTGAATTATTAACAATTAGGGGTAAAATAAATTCAAAGAACAGAGGTCCCTAGTTTTTTTAAATGCCTCATACTTTGTGCCTAATGCAACTTTAGAGTTACTAGGTATTTCAGATTAATATTACCAATTGCAAGATAATCTCTAGAGAAGACATGTTTGTGTACTTTATTCACAAATAAGCAAAATTTTTATAATTTAAGATAGGAATAAGAATATTAGACTTTAAAGTTTGACTTAGTACAACATGGAAACAAAATTAATCTTCATGCAATTTTCCAGTTATTTGTTATACCCTTTTCTACCACAAACAGAATATACTCTGGAAACAGGTTTCCTTTACTTCAGTTAACTGCATTATTCCAACCTCTTGAAAATTTCTAAATGTTAATTGGAGTCTGTGGACTACTGGCATCTGCTTTTGTCAGCCTCGATTCATAATTTCTGAAGTTCTGCCTTTTTTAAAAGTACCAGATTTTTTTCTAAGAAGGAGCAAGTTGGTAATCACTGTGTATCCAACAGCAACACCCTGCTTGCAAAGATGTATTGGGTCTGTGTCATAGGTGAATTCTTGGTTATCATTAGAAATCCTTTTTAATACTGAAATCAAGACTTGCTCTGTATATGTAAATGGCCTGTGTGAGTAACCTTGAGAAGAGTGCAGCCTAGACAGCAGTCAGATAAGCAAAATCTGAGTGCAAAGTGGAAATGTAAGCATCTCAGAGTTGGCCTTCACAAGTTCTCTGGAATGTAAAAGGAGAAAGGCTTTTTGAAAGGTTCTATTACTCTAACATTGTAATACAAATGATACTAATATTCATAATTTTTGAGTTTTGAGTAAAATTAAACTTTTAAAGCATTTTTTAACTACTGGTTCTCGGTAGATAAAAATGCTTTACAAAGTAAAAAAAAAAAGTTCAGATGATTAGCTGTGCGACAATCAGCTGTGTTACACAATCATCAGAACTTTTTTTTTTTTTTAAGCATTTTTTTTTTACTGCCAGTTCGGGTGAACCTGCCTGAACCGTAGCATTTCCCTACTGCTATAAACATACATATCTTGTATCATTAAGTACAGGAATCTTAGTACTTGACAGGATTTCAGTAGGCCAAATAATAACGGAAGTCAAGACATGTTTATCTTACCCCAAATATTCAATTACCGTATTTTTGGAGTATAAGACGCACTCAGGTTTTGAAGAGGCAATTTTTTAAAAAAGTAGGTATGTAGATAGAGGGATAGAGAGAGAGAGAAATAGAGAGAAATACAGTAGATAGGTAGGGAGAGAGAGGGGGTAGGTTGGTAGATAGGTAGGTAGAGGGAGGGAGGGAGAGAGAGAGAGAGAGAAATACAGTAGGTAGGTAGGTAGAGAGAGTGTAGATAGGTAGGTAGAGGGATAGAGAGAAATAGAGACAGAGAGAAATACAGTAGATGGGTAGGGGGAGAGAGAGAGTAGGTAGATAGGTATATAGGTAGATAGAGGGGGGAGATAGAGAAATACAGTAGGTAGGTAGGGAGAGAGAGAGTGTAGATAGGTAGGTAGATAGAGGGAGAGAGACAAATAGAGAGAGAAATACAGCAGATAGGGGGGGAGAGATACAATAGATAGGGGGAGAGAGAGAGTAGATAGATAGGTAGATAGAGAAATACAATAGGTACAGTAGGGAGAGAGAGAGTGTAGGTAGGTAGGTAGAGGGATAGAGACAGAGAGAAAAATACAGAAGATAGGGGGAGAGAGATACAGTAGATAGAGGGAGAGGGAGAGTAGATAGATAGGTATATAAGTAGGTAGACAATATAGTAGGTAGGTAGGGAGAGAGAGAGTGTAGGTAGGTAGGTATATAGATGGGGGAGAGAAATACAGTAGATAGGTAGGAAGAGAGAGAATGTAGATAGGTAGAGGTATAGTGAGAGAGTGAGAGTAGGTAGGTAGATGTTTCCAGGTGTATTTACCCATGTGCTAGAGAAGGAAATCACTGACCACCTTTGGAACAAATCTTTTTTTCTGCAGGCACAGTACTTGACCAACATAATTCTTATCAATCGCTCTAACTAAACAGCTTTCCCAAAAAATTGCACGCATAGCCTTATGGAGGCTTATAGAGTGCTTCTGGGGGCTGGGGGGAGGCAAAAACGCCCTGTTTTTTGCTCATTTCTGCCCTCCCCAGCCCCCAGGAGCTCTCTGGAAGCCTCCATAAAGGTATGCGCGTGACCATTTTGGTGAATGGGGCGGGGTTTCAGGGGGCAAAAAAGTGCTGTATTTGATGTATAAGATGCTCCCAGATTTCAGCATCATTTTAGAGGAAAAAAGGTGGGTCATACTCCGAAAAATACGGTATAATGCTTGATTTGCATCAAAACTAGAGAGAAATTCATTTTTACCATTTGAAAAAGTTCTTAGATCAAGATAAGCAGAGAAGGCAGAAGATAATCAAAAGTCCTTATTGTAACAATCTCAAATTACAACCATTTATTTAGTGCATTCAAAGTAAAGTGGCATTTTAAAAAGTGATTTATGAATGTTTTTCATGTAACTGGCGCAGCATCCTCAAGACCACATGATCAAAAATTGGACTCTAGGCAATTGGCTGATATTTATGATGGTTGAGGTGTTCATGTGATCACCTTTTGTGACTTTCTGACAAGCAAAGTCAATGAAAAAGCCAGATTCACTTAACAATTGGGCTATTAACTTACCAACTGTAGTAATTTACTTACCAACTGTGGCAAGAAAAGTTGTAAAATGGGGAAAACCCATCTAACAATTGTTTTGCTAACACAGAAATTTTTGGCTCAATTGAAGGACTACTTGTACTTCAGGTTTGTGCTCAGATTTGCAGTCTTGGTACAGACTGCCTATGGCACAATATTTTGAGTACCGAATGTTTTATGTATCACGTATTTTCTAAATATGATTAGTACACTTATGTATTCAAGAAGAAATTTGATATTTAAATATTGTTTCCTTAGTTTTTTAGTTTAAAATTATGGAGATTGCTCTCATAAAAAGCTAACCATAGATTAGTGCATGCATTTATCTGATTTTTTATTTATTTGCTGCAATTTATGTACTTCTTAATTCCAAAAAGTATTGAAAACAAATTACCTATAGACTACTAAACAGTGGTGAAATTCAAAAATTTTTACTACTGGTTCTGTGAATGTGGCTTGGTGAGCCTGGCAGGAGAAGGATACTACAAAATCTCCATTCCCTCCCCACTCCTGGGAGAAGGATATTGCAAAATCTCCATTCCCTCCCCACTCCTGGGAGAAGGATATTGCAAAATCTCCATTCCCACCCTACTCTGGGCCCAGCCAGAGGTGGTATTTGCCGGTTCTCCAAAACTACTCAAAATTTCTGCTACTGGTTCTGCAGAACCTGTCAGAACCTGCTGAATTTCACCCCTGCTACTAAAGCATTTGTTGACATGACTTTTAAACTGGTTGGCTGAGATATCCCAAATGGACGAATTTAACCTACAAAATCTGAGATACATGGCTTCTGAGATAATGAAATTTGGGGAAGTTGTGGCTGCTTCAGTGCTATTGCTTCTCATCATGTGATCTTCATTTTCAATGTTCTGAGAGAGATTCCCAGTCCTCATTTCTTCCCACCCAGTAGCAGCTTAGAGCTTGCAACTTCATGCTGGATTCCCCACTGACTTTCTCCCTTCAAGCTTTCCAAAGCAAAAGGAAAACCAGCAAGAATTCAAGGGAGAGGAGATTAGGAAGGGAAGAAAGGAAGGTTTCTGATGCTCCGTGACAACTTCTGCACAAGGGAACTCAATAGGGAAGTTGATAGAAAATTTCTCCTGCTCCCACTGCTTTTTGCCCTAACCATTCTGTTTCTTTTCTTAGTTAAAAAAATATAATTGAAACAGTGACTAAATAAGGCATGTCTAGTTCTTTCTAAATCCCACTTATTGTTGCGGCACAAGTAGCTGTGTGTACCTTGTCAATGTAAGATTTTCATTCTGTGATATAGTAAATTTGCTGGTCTGTAACCATAATAAAGATTTATTGATTGATGCAATAGTACTTGCTTTGACCTTTTTAATGTTAATGACAGCAGCAAATTTATTTATAGGGTTGCCTGACTTAATGTCATAAAAATAGTTTCCTTACAAATATTCATTCAATAACAATAAATCACTGTTATGATTTTATTCACAGCTCAGCCATCTAATCAGTCCCCAATGTCTTTAACATCTGATGCTTCATCACCAAGATCATATGTATCACCAAGAATAAGCACGCCTCAGACTAACGCAGTTCCTTTGAAACCTTTGATTAGTACACCTCCTGTATCATCACAGCCAAAGGTAAGTTTGTTGTAAATATATAATTCTATTGTTAGTCTCCAGTAAGTTTATAGAATCATAAACCATCACATGTGGCTTTATATTTGTAGTTGATAATGACACCCAAAACCTTTTCAAAAAAGTTGCCAATTTGGTCTTCCACATAGTATGCATATCCTTTAATTTTTCTTACCCCATTGTAGGACTATACACTTCTCTCTATTCAATATCATCCTATTAATTTCAGCACGTTGTGTCTAGATTTTGAAATCTCTCTCTCTCTCTTAAAAGTTTCACTACGTTATCTGTAGATTTTAGGCATTCTCAACAACATTGAGTTGATAACCTTTAACAATGTCTAAAGTAAGTTTGTAAACTGCTGCTTTAATAATAGTTAAAGCAGACTCCAGCTGACTGCTTTTTGTGTTCATGTAGCTTCTATAGCTGATATTGAATCAGTAATTATTCAGACCAAATAGGTCTTAATTGGCAATTTAATGTTTACAACTTCCTAAGGCTCTTATATTCCCAGTATATTGCCATAGGTAGCTAAATAGATGCCTTGCTATAGCAAACCAAGAAGTAATAGTGTTACTATTATTTTTTTTGTAGTACTTTGATTCAAAGTTACATAATATTAATAGTGTTACTAATAGCTGCATTAGGTTGATTTTGTCAAATGAGCCACAACATCTCAAGGCAAGTTTTATTTTGTTATTGATTTAGTTAATAGTCCCAGTATCATATAACAGTAGCAGTAAGTATTGATGAAGGACATACTGTTGAACAAATGTGGATATCTAATCAAGTTTTGAACTTTAGGTTACTACTTCAGGTATTAAGCAAGGACCAGTTTTACAGTCAACGTCTCAACAGCCTGTGATTGCTGACAAACCACAAGGTCATGAACCTGCTTCTCCTCGAAGCCTTCAGCGTTCAAGGTAAATTTACATTAGTGAAATAATTGATTTCATCATGCTTTCTGATAAAAATGTTGATTATATTTTATACTCATTTTGAATGCATGCTTTCCCATCTACATATCTTACTCAGTTGTTTTCAAATTAAAGTTTGGATTATGCACAGCAAGAATAATAATTGTAGGTGTTATATTTTCTTATTGGAACATTCTGTTTCTTAGAAGAAATATATCTCCTACAGGCTACTAATTATATTGCTAAATTTGCAATTTAACCACCAATACCTGTTAATATTTTTCTTACATCTCACAAGTTGGCTTGAAGAACACAATGGAATTTGTCAAAATGCTTTCGGCAATCTTATATTAAACATTTGCATTCTGTTGAATCAGAAACATGCTCAGCTTTGAGCTAATATTGCTAATTGTAAAATACAGAATGAAAATACACTGAATTATAAAATTTATAAGAACCATTTCATTTGTTTTCAAACAATAGAATAAATGTTCAAATTCCACTTTTATTTGAACAACTACATAGTTAGAAATATCAGAGAGTTATCTAAGATTTTTAAAATATGAGGAAGATTCCCCCCCCCCCAAAATAAAATTTCCCTTGTTTGTTTGTTATGAAAAGAATTCCCATCACCTTCATTGTATAGTAACCTGGGTCTAACTCTAAAGTAACTCAGGAACACAAACTTTCACACAAGCTTTGTTGTACAACCTAAAACAATTTGGCTTCAAAACATTTTGAAGAAACTACACGTCTTACCAAGCCACATGTTTTACCTTCTCCCAACTCTTTCTCAGAGGAAGAAGGTGGATGCTGGAGTTAACAATAGTAAATGTGTACTCTTCGGACAAAAAAAAAATTGATAGATGGTAATATTTTTTTCTTATATGTAAGTCCAGATAGTTTTCTAAAAGTGCTTTTTTTGGCTTCTGTTTCTTTTATTTTCAATATTTCTATGTCATGGTGGCGCAGTAGTTAGAATGCAGTATTGCAGACTAACTCTGCTCACTGCCAAGAGTTTTCATCCTTCCAGGGTCAGTAAAATGAGGACCAGATTGTTAGGGGCAATATGCTGACTCTGTAAACTTTAAGAAGTTTACAGAGTCGGCATATTGGGAAATAAAGCACTATGGAATGGTATATAAGTCTAAATACTATTGTGATTGCTATTGCTATGCCACTGCAGTTCAAAAGCTTTTTAAAAAACCCATTCTTCAACTATTCAAATTAAAGATTTATGGAAAGCAGGGTATAAAACACACATGTAATCTAATAATTCTTTTATTCCTTTGGTGATTCTTTAAGGATAGTCCGTGTTTAAAATCAACATTTTATTAATGAAATTATGTCAGTGATTATTGAAATAATTCTATATAACCTTCATAAATTTAAGAAAACATTTGTGATGTATGTATGTATGTATGTATGTATGTATGTATGTATGTATGTATGTATGTATGTATGTATGTATGTATGTATATGAACCCATATCCATTAATGGCTGGCAAAGTAGGAAAAAGAAATATGTTATAGATACAAGATTTGAAAATTATATTAATTAATGTGAGAGTGACACATTTCATTCTTTTTCTTATAATAGTCCATCTCCTGGTCCAAATCATACCTCTAATACAAGTGCTTCAAACACAACAGCACCACAGAATGCATCTGGACGGCCTACATGTTCATTAACTCCTACACTAGCAGGCCATTTCAATGAAAACCTTATAAAGCATGTCCAAGGATGGCCTGCAGATCATGCAGAAAAACAGGTGATTATACATTCAGTGGTTTTCTTGTATGTTATAGATCAGTTCTATTACAACTTTTGTGTACAACTAGTCCTTGACTTAACGACCACAATTGAGACCAAAATTTCTGTTATTAAGCAAAACAATTAAATGAGCTTTGCTCCATTTTAAGATCTTTCTTTTGTTAAGTAACTCACCAAAGTTAAGTTACTAACATGATTGTTGAGTGAATCTGGCTTCCCTATTGACTGTGGTTGTCAGAAGGTCACAAAAGATGATCACATGACCATGGGCTGCTGCAATAGTTATAAGTACAAAAAATGGTCCTACATTACCTTTTTTTCAATGCCATAGTAACTTTGAACGGTCACTAAATGAATGTTGTAAATCAAGGACTGCCAGTATCTGATAATATTTAGTAAGCATTCTTTGTTACTTTTTTTCATAACTTTCTACTCTTCATTTTGGAAATGGAGAGAGATTACAGTGATATCTTTGGGTGGGAAGAAACAGGCTGTAGCTGTTCTACATTCTAGTTCTGTTTACATAGATATTTACATGGATGTTATATTTACTTATATATTAAATATATAATTTAATATATATGTTAAAGTACTGTGTTTCTCAAAAAAAGGTCTGGCCGAAAAAACAGTGAGGCTTTCTTTGGAGAGTTATAATTATTGACTCACCTCACAGCGGTGCCATTGACAGCCCCACCCAGCAGGAGCCCGCTGCTGGGCCACTTTTTCTGCAGTCACTTGCCCCAGCCTTTGTTTCGCCTTTAGATGCCTGCTGGAAGGCATCTGCACCTTATAACAGAGCTCTGGATTGGTCTGGAGCCTTTTGGCAGGTATCTGAAGGTAAAATGGAAGCCAGGGCAATGCATGTGAGTGGCGGCCAGTGGCCGCAGAAAAAGGTGAGGCAGGGGTCAGAGTGTGCAAGACCTGATAAGTAGGGCAGTTCCACCTGCCCATCCTCACCCTAGCTTATTTTTTACCTGTGTGCTTCTCCCCACCGCCTGCACTCGGGTGGGTGGTATTTTAATTAGGGATAATTTTGTGGGCTGGGGTTAATTTGATAGCATGCGTTCAAAAACATGATAGGGCTTCTTTTCAAGGTGGTTTGTCTTTTTGGAGAAATACAGTAGCTATATAATTTATTTGATATATCCTCAGCAGTTGTATGACCTGGAAATTTAGTTAACTTTGTAGCTTGAGAAATATTCTAGCACTTTAAAGCAGAAATAGTGGTAAGTGTCCTATGAGTATGATTCAGGTAACATTCTAGTATATTTTCAGGTCTTCTGTCAATGGACCTCTGCTTCATATTGTGAAGCTGTGGGAAAGATTAATCTTGACAACCAATCTGTAATTTCACATGGACTTAATACTAAGCACTCCATGTATGGTTTGGGAATCTTTTACACTGGCAGGAGAAACCAAGCAGAATTGAATGAGCAGCATATGTCAGCACAGTAGCTCTGAATAATCCAGATATAAAATAATATCTGATTAATCTTTAGTCCCACATTGGGCCTGGTAGTAGAATCATATAATTGCTGGGTGCATATGTAATACCCTGTTTCCCCAAAAATAAGACCTCCCCAGATAATAAGTCCAATCGGGCTTTTGAGCACATGTGCTAAAATAAGCCCCCCCCCCCCCAAATACTGCAACACAGCAGCAACCATGAGGTGACCACACACTCTGCCTCCTGCACCTCAAAAATTATAAGGCCAAGTGCTTATTTCAGGGGTCAAAAGAAAATAAGACCCTGTCTTATTTTTGGGGAAACACAGTATAATTTAGTTAATTAAGATAATTTAGTTAATTATTAAATAATAATTGGCTGAACCTCCATCAGACAGAAACAAACTAATAACTGATGATGTTATCTAGCTAGGGTAATAAAATGAATGCAAGAAAAGAATGAAGCTCTGAGAGACCAACAATCCCTCATTTTAATCCTGAGCTATGATTATTGAAACAAACAATATTTTGATTAAGTGAAATGAGAACCCAGTCAGTATATTTCATAACTTGATATAATATTATTAGCTGAATCATAATCATTTACTTTTAGCATTTTTCAAACACTGAGCAGGATTATGACATTTACCA
The DNA here is from genome assembly GCA_039707465.1 of Rhabdophis nuchalis. NCBI lineage: Eukaryota > Metazoa > Chordata > Lepidosauria > Squamata > Natricidae > Rhabdophis > Rhabdophis nuchalis. The sequence continues at coordinate 26,247,150 of CM077647.1, read as the reverse complement.
ACGTACTAAAAGTCCCACATTGAAATACTTCTCCTAAATTGGTCTGTCCTTTCTCTGGTGATAACTTCAATAATTCTGCCTTCACTTTCTTATCTCTACATTTTGCATTCACATTTGAGCAGTTAATAAACTGATTCTTACATTTATTTCAAATGTACCTGAGGAAGTTTTAATACTCTTGTTAGAAAGGTTAGCCAAGTTTTCTTTCATTTTAAGTTTTAGCCGGATGCCATCTTTATAATTCTGGGCTATTTGCATGTGCTCTTTTTTGCTGACCTGATGACACCTCCTTTTCCTTATTGTGTGAATATTAACTTGTTTTGTTTTTAGATGTTTAGTAAGTTTTTAAGTTTTTCAATAAACACCATTCTTTTTCTGTTTTTTCTTCATTTTCTTTCAGCTAGAATTATTTACAATTGTGCTTTTTTACTTAGATGTGTATAAATCTCCCAGAATATTTCAGGAAACATTGATTTGCAAGTTCTGAGATTAATATGTTATACCATGGAACCAGAACATTCCTTAATCATAGCAAATTAATTACTATTCTGAAAAGTTTACTTTTGGAAATATGTGGACTACATCTGAAAGTCTCAAATTGCTATCTTCTAGAGGAAAATAGATTATGGGGATGTATGTGATTTTATCTCAAGTTTCTAATTTTCTAAGAACTTCCTATCTAAGCTTTCTTCTTTAGGAGTATTTTAACACTAGATCCAGTTACTTAAGAAGGAGGTAAGATTCCATTCCTGAATATTCTGAGAGGATGGACAATGATCTGTCACTAATTCTTTAGTTAGGATTGAATGGGGTAAATTCTCAGTGATAATCCCAAAATTACAAGAATTGAAAATTTTATGTCATGAGAGGATTGCTTGAATTCAGAAGGAGATGTAAAGAAAGAAAGAAACCAATTTTATTGTAATTTTAGTACAATGACAATAAAGATTATTATTATTATTATTATTATTATTATTATTATTATTATTATTATTATTATTATTCTATTCTTTCTAGCAGCTAGGAAGGTGGTTCACTTGCCTTTGAACTGGCCAGCATGCATGCGTGCGCTGGCCACCTGAATTAGCCCGTTTTTGCATGCTTTTTTCACCCTCCCCATGCTTCAGAGGCTATAGGAGCCTGGGAAGGGCGAAAAGAGCTCCCCCCCCCCCCCACCCGAGGCCCTCCAGAGGCTTCATGAACTTCCCTGAAGCCTCCGGAGCGCTCAAAATGACGCATCGCCGAAACCGGAAGTGACACTCAATTTGCTTGGAGGGTCATTTTGAGTGGTCCGGAGGCTTCAGCGACCTTCAGGAGGCTTCCCTAGGCTCCTATAAAGCCTGGGGAGAGCGAAAAGAGCATGCAAAAAATGGATTGCGTCTGTAGTGCACGCATGCGCACTGGGGGGTCATGCATTGCATTATGGGTGAGGCACGCCCGCACACGGCCCCCCAGCGCTCCCCCCACTTATGGCACTCGAGCCAAAAAAGGTTTGCCATCGCTGGTTTAGGGCGTTGTATGCTCTTGTTTATTTTTAGGATTCTAGTTCTCATTCAGCATTGCAGATGTAGTAAGCATAGAAAGAGAGTTTACGTACTCAGACTTTAAGGGAAGGATTTTTATTTTAATATATGAAACCTTATAATTGTTAGAATGATCAGATTTTTATTTTCTTCTTGTAAGAAATTCAGAATGCAAAATATTTTTAATTGATTATTAGTCTCTGAGAATTGTTCATAGATGTAATTATCAATAATGAATCAAAATATTGAAACGATTTTCCATTATTACGACTCATATTCCACTATAGCAAGGGTAGTCAACCTTTTTATACCTACCGCCTACTTTTGTATCTCTGTTAGCAGTAAAATTTTCTAACCGCCCACTGGTTCCACAGTAATGGTGATTTATAAAGTAGGGAAGTCAATTAAATTAAAAAAAGGAAAGTGCTTCAGTATTGGACAAAACCCCTACTGCCCACCATGAAAGCTGGAATGCCCACTAGTGGGCGGTAGGGACCAGGTTGACTACAGCTGCACTATAGTTTTGTTATGACTAAAAATTAAGTAGTTTGGCTGGGAAAAAAATGATAAGTAAAACTTATTTAAAAAAATAGGCTGAAATCGAGATTGCTGTCATATGGTAAAATTGAAAATTGTTATTTTATAGGTGCCAGGAAATTGGGTTTTTTCCCCAACTACACTTATTATTGCTAAATATATAGACTCCTTTCACTAACACTGTAAGATTTCATAGTAGGTATTTGTTTTTGTCTAAATTGTCTAATAAATGAAATACATTTTTGAATAGTTGCTTTTATTTTTTTAGGCATCAAGATTGCGTGAAGAAGCTCATAATACAGGAAGTGTCCATATGTCAGAAACTTGTACTGAATTAAAAAACTTAAGATCTTTAGTTCGAGTATGTGAAATTCAAGCAACTTTGCGTGAGCAAAGGTAATTATTTTGGGTGCATTTTTCTGATTTCCTAAATTTTTGGTTATATATGTTTGTACAACTTTTATATAAACATAGGAGGATTCCCTAGTGCAGTCAAGGGCTTGGAACTGTTAGAATTTAACACCAGGATGATGCTGACTGAAACAGGCATAATACCTCCCTCCACAGCCATTGAACTACTGAAGGTACCCTTGTGTGCTCCGGATCTTGAACAATAATTTAGTCCATTATGTGTACCATTAAGGTAGGTCAACCATTTCCAGGCCCAAGAATATTATCCTTTTTTAAAAAAGTTTAAAAAATCATAAATTAGTTGGGTTTATCACAGTATAACGTTCTTACTGAAGAATCAGTTTGGTATCTTAGATGCTAATTATATTATTTTCTTTTATAGGATACTCTTTTTGAGACAACAAATTAAAGAACTTGAAAAACTAAAGAATCAGAATTCCTTCATGGTGTGAAATATTGAATAATTGCACATGGGTTTTAAGTACAAGACTGTAAAACTAGTTGCCCAGTCTTAACTTTTTTTTCAGCTGCATTTGAGTAGACTTTGGACTGTTGAGTTGGGCAATACAAAATAACATGGGAAAGGGGAAAGGAAGGAAGTCATTCGGGGGGAAAATACAAGAATAATTTGTAAAACCCTTGAAATGTAGATTTCTTGTAGATGTATTCTTCACGTTGTAAATATGTTTTGTAGAGTGAAGCCATGGGAAGCCATGTGTATCAGAGCTTAGACATCCAAAACTAATCAATGCTGAGATGGCTAAATACCTAGCCTTTTACATGTAAACCTGTCTGCAAAATTAGCTCTCTTTTTTTTTAGTTAATTTATCGTTCAGAAAATCTTGCATTTCCTGAAATACAATGCAAGCGCCAGGTGATCTGTGTCTCAAAGCTGCAACAGTTTGAAACAGTTAGGGTAATGTACAAAATATCATGAAACAACTGTTTCCACACTTGCACCTAATCAACAGCAGTGCTTTTCCATTTCTGTTTTACAGAGCAGTGTTTTTAATTTTGTGTTCATTTTTCTTTTAAATTCCTAGATCTGATTTTATTAGTTTTTTAAAAAAAATCTTCTAATTTCTTCCTTTCATAAGGCACTGTTGCTATGGCACTTTTCTATAATCTTTTCATTCCTGTGTACAGTAGCTTAAAATTGCAGTGATTGAGCATAACCCACTTGTTTGTATAAATTATTGAAATGTATTTCCATTTGCACCCTGAAAGAATGGACTGATACTACTACTGGGCATATGTGTTTGAAAGTACATCCCTTTCTCAGATTATAAGGAAATAGCCCAATGAACATGTCAACATGGTTGTGGGAGGGAAAGAAGGAAAAAGCTAGTCAGATGTGAATTGTATCTGTTGTAATAAATATGTTTCAAACAAAGAAACAAACAAAAAACCACTGGTTCTCTTTTCCTTTGTCGGTAACATATTAAAATTTAGACTGTTTGGGGATTCTTCATCAAAGCTATTCTTGTTGAATACTTTTTTACTTAATTAAAAATAAGTCCTCATGGGAAGTTTTGTTTTAAAAAAATTGTAATTGTGTATAAAATATTTAATGACATTCAACAAGGATCAGTGACACCTCCCAACAGTTGTCATATGTTAACTCCTGGTTTTTATCTGTCTTGCTATTATGACTTTTCATTTGAAAGGATGTTTGTGTTGTAGCTAACTGTTCAAGTCTGGTGCTGACTGCTGTTCTTAGCCATCACAAAACGCTGACTTTGTGTAATTGGAGTGTCTCACTGTTTGAAAATGGTGGGAAAGCTCAGCTTTGTATATTGTTTCCTAAAGTATATTAAAAAATAAAAAAGAAACTATTGCTACTACAAAATAAATTTGGGTTTTTTTTCCAAAAAAGTTAATGATAACTGTTGTTGAAGTCTTCATACATTCCTAAAGTCTGTTTAGAAATTTAAGTCATGCGGAAAAATGGCCCACTAGCAAACCAGCTGTGCCACTGCTGATATATTGACTTAAATTCATTCAAAGATGCAACTGCCTCAGAAAAACAGAATCCTGCTTATTTATGTACGCCTCCTCAATTTGCTTGTAAATCTGTTCTTACCTTTTTGTCTTCTTGATAACACACTGTACAATGAAAACACTCTATAAAATGATTTCTCTTGATAGAGACCTCAAAGAAGATGTAATATTTCCAAAAGTTTTAAAGCAAGAAAAGAAAAAAAGCTATTTTTGTAAAACAAACAAACAAACAAACATATTTTTAGCACTGTTTACTAATCTACAATCACTTTCTTATTTTAAGAGCATAAGATGTATTATGTATAACCTGATCTCATAAAATCATGTTTGCTTTTATGAAAATTGAAAGTGGTTGATTTATACAATTAAAAGTGCATCTAGGTGGATTATAATGCAACAGTATAACAGATTAGTAAAAAATAATTTATATAAGTTATGGAAATATATTAATGTAGTTAAAATAGAGTTTAATACACTGAATTCTGGTGTTTCAATAAAGACAGTGTTTATGGGTCAGCTTCTTTGTGCTGTTCTGTTCTTTGTGGATCTCGAGTAGATTCACAGGGCAAAGAGGAGTTTTCCCACTCTAAAGTTCTGTTGATTTGCTCTGTTGTCTTGAACAAGTAGGGCAGTCAAAATCTCATGTAATTGATATTAACTAGAAAAATGTTAATTAGTTTTTCATTCTAAAAAAGGCAGCCCACCAAGAGGCAGGAATATATCATGTTCTATTTCATTTTTCTTTTGAAAAGATACTACCGTATTTATTCGAGTATAACGCGCAAAATTTTCTACCAAAAAAAGAACTCAAAGTTTGGGTGCGCGTTATAAACGAGGGTGCGCGTTATAAATGATTTTTATCATGGCCGCACGTGTTCAACAACGTTTGTCACTTACAATGCTTGGTCTGAGCCGAGAAAAAGTGAAACAAAATTTTATACCGATTTTAAATCTAAAATTAGGGGGTGCGCGTTATACACGTGTGCGCGTTATACTCGAATAAATTAAAATATTTTTAAGGGGAAAAATTGTAGTATCCCTTTAGATCTCTACAACCACAAATAGGGAATTTCCTGCCTCTGTTAAACAGCATTCTTCCTTAAATTTTAGTGTTGTATTGTGATTGTGATATTTGGTCAGTGAACTGCCAAACAAAAACTACAGAAACTCTCAAACTGATTGAGAGTGCATATCTTGCATTATCTAGTAGTACAAATACCTTTCTAATATTTAAAAATGTTTAAAATTTCAGGCAATCACTTAATATCACAAGTTTGTGTTCCTGTCCAAAATCTCATAATTTCAAGAGGTAGCAAAAGTTCCTGACAATTGGCAACCTCTGATTACAATGTCACATGTTGAAAGCATTGATTTTTGAAGGCAAGATTAAATTATGTTTCAATTTTCTGAGTCCTCTGCATAGGCATGCTGAAGACAAAAGAATTGGCAAGTTTCAGATAGCTTTTAAAAATGGAGAATTTAATTTTTGTCTAACTGCTCTGAAAGCTAAAAATTAGCTTCCTAGCTGCACCAGTTTCTGTGGGACAGCCTTTTGTCTTCTGTTATGTAGTGCTTCATTCCATTTGTTCTTATTTTAATATATTAGTGTCAGTCTTGTAAGGTAATCTAGACAAGAAGCACACCCAAAATTGCTAGTTGTATATTTATTGTAAAATTACATGAACAGTCTTCAAAGTCTGAAAATATATCTCCCCTTTATAATCCAAGAAATGAGATCTGAGTGCTTGAGACGGGGATTGTATTAGAAGACCTCCAAGGTCCCTTCCAACGATGTTTCTCTGCCATGCCCCCATTTCTTCTGCAGGCTCAGCAGCTACCCTTTAACGGCAGTTTCCTCCTGTCTCCCAAGGTCATTTCTATATATCATTACATTAATTATCACTAAAATTAACTTCTAATGATATACAGTAGCAGCTTCCTATCAAAGGAAACATAACCTGCCTTTAATGTGAATTTCATTCCTGCCTAGCATATCAACTAAGGTTCTACATTTAGGCAAGAAAAATAAAACACACAGGTACAGTAAAGGTCCATGATGGCGAACCTATAGCACAGGTACCACAGGTGGCATGTGAAGCCATTTCTGAGAGCACATGAGGCGTTGCCCTATCAACTCCAGCACACATGAGCATATTGGCCAACTGATTTTCGGCCTTGATTTTCAGCTATTTTTTGCCCTCCTGAAGCCTCCAGAGGGAGAAACATGGCCCAATGGGCAACCTGGAAGTCCATTCCTGAACTTCTGGTTTGTGTGTTGGGCCTTTTTTCGCCCTCCCCAGGCTCCAGAAAAGCCGTGTATACATGCGCTGGACAGCAGGGGGTGTCACACATGTATTCTCAGTGGGCACGGCATGGGAGACATTAAATTATGGGGATGGGCACATGAGTGTGTGCTTCAGGCACCCGAGGCGAAAAAGGTTCGCCATCACTGGTATAGGTGGTACCTTGCTCAGTAGGAACTGTGAGAGATGTTGGAATCCTAATGGACAACCATTTAAATATGAGTCAGCAGTGTGCAACAACTGCCAAAAAAAGCCAACACAGTTCTAGGCTGCAAAACAGAGGGATAGAATCAAGATCACGGGAAGTGTTAATACCACCTTATAATGCCTTGTTAAGGCCACACTTGGAATACGGCATTCAGTTTTGGTCACCACGATGTAAACAAATGTGGAGACTCTAGAAAGTGCAGAGAAGAGCAACAAAGATGATGAGGGGCCTGGAGGCTAAAACGAGGAATGGTTGCAGGAACTGGGTATGTTTAGTTTAATGGAAAGAAGGACTAGGGTACACATGATAGCAGTCTTCCAATATCTCAGGGATTGCCACAAAGAAGAGGCAGTCAAACTATTCTCCAAAGCACCTGAAGGCAGGACAAGAAGCAATGGGTGAAAATTAATCAAGGAGAGACGCAACCTAGAACTAAGGAGAAATTTCCTGACAGAACAATCAGTGGAACAACTTGCCTCCAGAAGTTATGAATGCTGCAACACTGGAAGTTTTAAAGAAGATGTTGGATAACCATTTGTCTGAGGTGGTGTAGGGTTTCCTGCCTAAGCAAGGGATTGGACTAGAAGACCTCCAAGGCCCCTTCCAACTCTTATTCTATTTTATTCTATCTATACTACGTAGAGAGTTGTAACCTAGCAAAAGGAAGGCTGATACCATCTGCAAATCCCAATCCCAGGAATTGCCAGACTTTATTCGTCAAGTAAAAATTACAAATCTATATAAATAAAAATGTAAAATAGTTTCTATGAAGCCGCTAATCTCAAAAACTACTGCACCGATTTACACCAAATTTTGAAACAATGTTCCCAAGGACTTCCGAATAGTAGAATAGTAGAATACGTACTCATTTTGTGCCTAGCACAGGTGTGTCATGTGCAAGGCACACAAACGTAAAATGTACCCACTGATCAGGTTTTCACCTTCCTGTAGCCCCACCCATCAGGCTGCTTTTCAACTGTCATTTCCTCAGCAATGTATGGAAGCCTAAAAGTGCCAAAACACAGAGGATAGCAAACTCCCAGGTGGCCCATAGAGAGAGAGAGGGAGAAATACAGCTTAATAAAAGAGGGACTAGGGGAGACATGATAGCAGCCTTCCAATATGTCAGGGGTTGCCACAAAGAAGAGGGAGTCAAGCTATTCTCCAGGGCACCTTAGGGCAGAACAAGAAGCAATGGGCAAAAACTAATCAAGGAGAGAAGCAACTTAGAACTGAGGAGGAATTTCCTGATAGAACAATTAATCAGTGGAACAATTTGCCTCCAGAAGTTGTGAATGCCCCAACACTGGAAGTCTTTAAGAAGATGCTGGATAGCCATTTGTCTGAAATGGTTTGGGGTTTCCTGTCTAGGCAAGGGGTTGGACTAGATGACCTCCAAGGTCCCGTCCAACTCTGCTATTGTATTATTGTACTACAGTAGGTAGGTAAATAGGGGAATAGATAGAGAGGGAGAAATACAGTAGGTAGGTAGGTAGAGGGATAGGTAGGTTGGTAGGTAGATAGGGGGATAGATAGAGGGAGAAATATGGTAGGTAGGTAGGTAGAGGAATAGAGAGAGGGAGAAATACAGAAGGTAGGTAGGTAGAGGGATAGATAGGGAGAAATACAGTAGGTAGGTAGTTAGGTAGCTAGAGGGAGAAAGGAAGAAATACAGTAGGTAGGTAAGTAGAGGGATAGACAGGGAGAAATACAGTAGGTAGGTAGAGGGATAGATAGAGAGGGAGAAATACGGTAGGTAGGTAGGTTGGGGGTTATTCGGTGGTTGTGTATATGTGTGCAGGTGCAGATCTACACACAGATTGGTTGGCCATTTAACCAGACTGGGTCACAGCAATGCGTGGCTGGGTATAGCTGTCCCTTGTCATGGACAGATCACTCTCTCCTTCGGCTGGACTTTCCAATCGCCACACCCCACCGCGGGGAGGCGGAACTGGAGACACCTAAATGGTTCTGCCCCAGGCGCCTGATGGATCCTGAAAGGTTCCAGATGGAGCTTGTGCCAGCACCTGTAGCCTTGACCCGCGACACGACTGAGGACCTAGTGGCCGCATGGTATAGTGCTGCCACAGAGGCCTTGGATCGTGTCACACCTTTGCGGCCTCTCACGTGGCGTTGCCTCACCCAGGCTCCCTGGTTTACCGAGGAGCTGAGGGAGATGAAACGCCGCAAGAGACGCCTAGAAAGTAGGTGGAGATCCTCTCGGTCCGAATCCGGCCGAACACTAGTGAGAGCCCATTTGAGGACTTACTTAGTGGCAATGAGGGTGGCCAGACGTGAGTATTGTGCCACCCTCATCGCATCCGCAGATTTATTTATTTATTTATTTATTTTTCAAATTTATATAACCGCACCCTCTCCCCAAAGGGACCCGGGGCGGTGCACAGGAAGTTAAAACAAACAGTACAAAATATAAATAATTAAAATCGAATTAAATAGGTTATTCCTGTGCTAAAATTTAGAAAGTTAAAACATAATCCATTTAAAAACCCAATTAAAACAATTTATAATACAGACTGAAGGCTAGGTAATAACTTAGGCCAAACCGGCCTGATAGAACAAAAGTGTCTTTAATTTCTGGCGGAAGGTGTGGAGGTCCGTGGTTGTTCTGAGGTCGGGGGGTAGGTCGTTCCAGAGGGTTGGGCCCACCACAGAGAAGGCCCTTCCCCTGGGCGTCGCCCGCTGGCAGATAACCGTGCGGCGGCCCTGTTGGGGTGACCCGCTCTCTCCTTCAACAGAGGCCGTGGGAAGCCCCGTTGCAGGGCCGTGCCGAGGAATTTGGTGAATATCTGCTGGATAAAATCGCTCAGATCCAGAGCGGGCTGCCCTCCACAGACAGTAGTCTACGGGAAGTTCCTGAGGCAGGTCTTGAGACAATTTTATGGCAGGACTTTGACTTTGTTACTGCCGATGATATGGACAGGTTGTCGAGGAGACTAAGGGCCACCACATGTTTATTGGACCCGCGTCCATCCTGGCTTGTACTGGCATCCTGGGAGGTGACACGAGGCTGGCTCCAGGACATAGTGAACGTTTCTTTGAGTGAGGGGTTTTTGCTTACCGCCTTGAAGGAGGCGGTGGTGAGACCTCTCCTCAAGAAGCCTTCCCTGGACCCAGCATTATTGGAGAATTGCCGTCCGGTCTCCAACCTTCACTTCCTAGCGAAGGGTGTAGAGAGTGTGGTGTCACTGCAGTTTCCTCGCCACCTGGAGAAAATTGATTATCTTGACCCGTGCCAGTCCGGCTTTCGACCCGGTCATAGCACCGAAACGGCATTGGTTGCGTTGGTGGATGATCTCTGGAGGGCGCGGGATAGAGGTTGTTCCTCTATCCTCGTCCTGTTAGATCTCTCAGCGACCATGGTATCCTATTGCGCCAACTGGGGGGGGGGGTTGGGGGGGGGGAGTCACCGTTTTACGGTGGTTCTCCTCCTACCTCTGGTCGGTCGCAATTTGTGTTGACAGTAGGGCAGAGGTCGACTTCTAGGCCCCTCATTGTGGGGTGCCTCAGGGGTCGGTCCCTCTCGCCACTCCAACACATATATGAAGCCGCTGGGTGAGATCATCCGTGGTTTTGGGGTAGAATACCATCTGTACGCTGATGACACTCAGCTGTACATCTCTACCCCAAACCACCCCAACAATGCCATTGAGGTGATGTCCCGGTGTTTGGAGGCTGTACGGATCTGGATGGGCAGCAACAAACTCAAATTCAACCCGTCCAAGACTGAGTAGCTGTGGTTTCCGGCCTCCCGGTTTAGCCAGTTGACACCATCACTGGCCATGGGGGGCGAAGTATTAGCCCCTGTGGAGAGGGCGCACAATTTAGGAGTCCTCCTGGATTCCCGGCTGTCCCTGGAGGATCAGGTGGCAGCCGGGGCCAGGGGGGCGTTTTACCAGGTCCGCCTGGTCCGCCAATTGCTTCCCCTTACTTGACCGGGAGGCCCTTCGCACAGTCACTCAAGCGCTCGTGACTTCTCGCTTGGATTACTGTAACACTCTCTATATGGGGCTCCCCTTGAGATGCACTTGGAGGTTGCAGTTGGTCCAGAATGCGGCCGCACGGGTGATTATGGGTACTTCAAGGCAATCCCACATAACACTGCTCCTGCGCGAGCTGCACTGGCTGCCTGTGACCTTCCGGGTGCGTTACAAGGTTTTGATGACCATCTTCAAGGTGCTCCATGGCACAGGGTGCTCCATGGCATGGGGCCTAGCTACCTACGAGACCATCTGCTGCCCCATACATCCCTACGACTCACAGAGAGGGTCTGCTCCGGGTGCCGTCAACCAGGCAATGCCGGTTGGCGACGCCCAGGGGAAGAGCCTTCTCTGTGATGGGCCCTACCCTCTGGAACGCTCTTCCCCCCGACCTCCGTGTCATCTCGGACCTCCGCCTGTTCCGCCAGCAGTTAAAAACGCACTTCTTCCAACAAGCCGGCCTGGCATGATCTTACTCGAACACCATACTGCTTTTAGTTATCAAAGTTTTAATTCAAGGGCTTTAATATGGGTTTTAGTGCAGGGTGGGTTGAGTTAATTTAGTTTTAAGAATGTTTTATTTTTGTATATTTGTATATCTATATTTTTATATTCCCTGTGCGCCGCCCCGAGTCCCTATGTGGTGAGATGGGTGCGGCTTATAAATTTGAATAATAAATAAATTTGAATAATAAATAAATAAATATAGCTAGTTCAAAATAAAATCAAAATGTAACAGGGATGATAATCATGCCAGTGCATTTACACATGCTCCCTTGGGGACCTCTTAAAATATGGAAAGGTGCATAGAAGTTGGAATTAAATCTGAAAATTAATAGCGGATACAACTAAATCAGGTAGAATGAGACAATTCTGTTGCAAAAATCAAAGTTCAAAACAGTTTGCAAGTGTTACATAGTGATTGAAGCTTAAAAAGTCATTTACAGGTAAAGTGTTACTATGCACAATTTGTACACAATCCCTAAATCTGACAGCAAGTATCATAGTTCTAATCTATCCAAACAAAGAATTTCAAGCCTAGTAGCATAAGGTATTCCAATATGGGTTTAAGAATCCAAGACTTTTCTTGCAAAGTACTTCTGGACTCAATGGTATTATAAGTCTGCTATACGGTAAGGATTCCATGCCACTGGAATTGGCCTAATATATATTTTGTAAACTCTAATGAGCAATACAATATTTCCAGGGTGGTAAAAAACTTCATAGAATTAAATTCACAAATTTAGCAATGCTGTTACAATGAACTTTACAACATAAATCGTTGGAGATTGAGTATACTCAGATCAGTGGTGGGTTTCAAAATTTTTTAGAACCTCTTCTGTAATTGTAGCCTGCTTTGTGGGAGTGGCTTGCTGGCCATGTGACTGGGTGCGAATGGCTCTGGTACTGGTACCAGTCCATGAAGCAGGTGTTGGGGACCCCCGTACTCGATCAATACCACCTAATTTAATAATAATAATAATAATAATAATAATAATAATAATAATAATAATAATAATAATAATAATAATAATAATAATAATAATAATAATAATAATAATTTATTACATTTATAAACCACCCCCTCTCCCCGGAGGGACTCGGGGCGGTGTACAGGAAAATTAAAAAACCATCTAAAAACATACAAAAACATACAAAGTTAAAAACGAATTAAACCACCCTGTACAAGAATTTAAAACATTAAAATTATAACCCATTAAAAACCAAATACATAATTTGCAAAAAACAGACTGGGGCAAGAAGCTTCGATTAGGCCAAACCGGCCTGATGGAATAAATATGTTTTTACTTTTTGGCGGAAGGTGCGGAGGTCCATGGTCGTTCTAATATCCGGGGGTAGGTTGTTCCAGAGGGTCGGGCCTATCACAGAGAAGGCCCTTCCACTGGGCGTCGCCCGCTGGCATTGCCTAGTGGACGGCACCCGGAGAAGTCCTTCTCTGTGTGAGCGAATCGGCCGAAGGGATGTATGGGGCAGGATACGATCCCGCAAATAACTAGGTCCTGTGCCATGGAGCGCTTTAAAGATGATGATCAACACCTTGAAACGCACCCGAAAGCCCACAGGCAGCCAGTGCAGCTCGTGCAGGAGTGGTGTTATATGGGAATATCTAGTAACTCCCATAACTGCCCGCGCGGCCGCGTTGTGGACCAGCTGTAGCCTCCGAGTGCATCTCAAGGGGAGCCCCATGTAGAGAGCATTGCAGTAGTCCAGAGGAGACGTCACAAGCACATGAGTGACTGTGCGAATGGCGCCCTGGTCCAGTAAGGGACGCAACTGGCGCACCAGGCGAACCTGGTAGAATGCCCCCCTGGCCACGGCTGTCATATGATCTATTGACAGCCGAGAATCCAGGAGGATGCCTAAGTTGCGTACCTGCTTCCCGGGGGCTAGATGTTCGCCCCCAATGGCCAGTGATGGCATCAACTGGTTGAACCAGGGTGCCGGTTGCCACAGCCACTCAGTCGTGGACGGGTTTAGCTTGAGTCTGTTCCTTCCCATCCAGATCCTAACGGCTTCCAGACACCGGGACATCACTTCGACGGCATCGTTGGGGTGGTTTGGGGTAGAAATGTACAGCTGGGTGTCATCCGCGTACAGATGGTAATCTACCCCAAACCCACGTATGATCTCGCCCAGCGGTTTCATATATGTATTGAACAGGAGAGGTGAGAGAACCGACCCCTGAGGCACCCCACAAGTGAGAGACCTCGAGGTTGATCTCTGCCCCCCTGCCAATACAAATTGTGACCGACCGGAGAGGTAGGAGGAGAACCACCATAAAATGGTGCCCCTCACCCCCAACCCTTCCAGTCGATGCAATAGGATACTATGGTCGATGGTATCAAAAGCCGCCGAGAGGTCTAATAGGCCCAGGATGGAGGAACAACCCCCATCTCTGGCCCTCCAGAGATCATCCACCAACGCGACCAATGCCATCTCAGTGCTGTGACCGGGCCGGAAGCCGGACTGGCGCGGGTCAAGATAATCAATTTCCTCCAGATGGTGTGGAAACTGTTGTGCCACCACACTCTCTACAATCTTCACCAGAAAGTGAAGGTTGGAGACCGGACGGTAATTTACTAACAATGCTGGGTCCAGGGAAGGCTTCTTGAGGAGAGGCCTCACCACCGCCTGTTTCAAGACGGTAGGCAAGAACCCCTCACTCAGAGAAGCCTTCACTATTTCCTGGAGCCAGCCTCGTGAAACCTTCCAGGATGCCAGTACAAGCCAGGAGGGATACGGGTCCAATAAACATGTGGTGGCCCTCAGTCTCCTACGCCAGGGGTCCCCAACCTTTTTTGCACCAGGGACCGGTTTCATTTTAAAGAAAGTTTTGCGGACCGGCTGAGTGGCTCAGCAGTCATGTGACTGGGTGGGCGTGGCCAACTTGGAAAATGTCAAACTCACTTAACAATGGTCTTGGTTAACAACCAAACATTTGGGCTCAATTGTGGTCATATGTTCTTTCTTTCTTTCTCTGTCTCCTTCTTTCCCTCTTTCTCTCTTTCTCTCTCTCTCTTTTTTTCTTTCTTTTTTTCTCTTTCCTTTCTGTCTCTCTTTCTCTCTTTGTCTGTCTTTCTCTTTCTCTCTCTCTCTCTCTCTCCCACTTTTTTTTCTTTCTTTCTTTTTCTCTCTCTCTTTCTTTCTCTCTCTCCCCCTTTTTTTCTTTCTTTCTCTTTCTTTCTCTCTCTCCCACTTTTTCTTTCTTTCTCTTTTTCTTTCTCTCTCTCTCTCTGTCTCTCTCCCCTTCGTCCGCCCATCTGTCACTCTGTGTGTGTGTGTGTGTGTCTGTCTGTCTCGCATTCACACCCTTAATCACTTTCTGCGTCTCTTTCTCTCCCTCCCTCCCTCTCTGTGTGTGTCTGTCACTCTCTGATTCCCCCGTCCCTCCCTGTCTCTCTCTGTGTCTGTGCCTCTGTCTGTGTGTCGTCGTCCCCGCCCCCCCCCGCCCCCCGCGGAGCCTCCTCATTCAAATTCAAATTCAAATTCAAATTTAATTTGTAGAACCGCTCCCTCTCCCCACAGGGACTCGGGGCGGTGCACAGGGAAAGTAAAAACAATAAATATACAAATATAAATACATAATATAAAAACAAATTAAATCTATTCCTGTGCTAAAACCCGTTAAACTAAAATACCCAGCGGCTATAAATAAGTTTAAAACCCCATAGAAAGAGAGACTAGCCTAGGCCGGCCAAGCGGAAAAAGTGTGTTTTTAATTTCAGACGGAAGGAGCGGAGGTCCGTAGTCGTTCTAATATCGGGGGGAAGGTCGTTCCAGAGGGCCGGGCCCGCCACAGAGAGAGCCCTTCCCCTGGACGTCGCCCACTGACAGAGTCTAGTGGACGGCACCCGGAGAAGTCCCTCTCTGTGGGAGCGAATCGGCGTGAGGATGTATGAGGCAGGATCCGATCCCGCAGATAGCTAGGTCCCGAGCCATGGAGCGCTTTAAAGATGATAATTAACACCTTGAAGCGCACCCGGAAGACGACAGGCAGCCAGTGCAGCTCGTGCAAGAGCGGTGTTACATGGGTAAACCTGGCGGTTCCCATAATTGCTCGCGCGGCTGCGTTCTGGACTAGCTGAAGTCTCCGGGTGCACCTCAAGGGGAGCCCCATGTAGAGAGAGTTACAATAGTCCAGTCGGGATGTCACGAGCGCATGAGTGACTGTGCGAAGGGCGTCCCGATCCAATAGGGGGCGCAATTGGCGAACCAGGCGAACCTGGTAAAACGCCCTCCTGGCCACGGCTGTCACTTGATCTTCCATAGACAGCCGGGCATCCAGGAGGACACCCAAATTGCGCGCCCCATCCACAGGGGCAAGATGTTCGCCCCCTATGGCCAGCAATGGAGTGAGCTGGTTGAATCAGGCAGCCAGAAACCACAGCCACTCGGTCTTGGTCGGGTTGAGTCTGAGTCCGTTACTTCCCATCCAGATCCGCAGGGCTTCCAGGCACTGGCACATCACCGCTACGGCATCGTTGGGGTGGTTTGGGGTAGATATATACAGCTGAGTGTCATCAGCGTAAAGATGGTACTCTACCCCAAAACCACGGATGATCTCACCCAGCGGCTTCATGTATGTGTTAAACAGGAGAGGCGAGAGGACCGACCCCTGAGGCACCCCACATGTGAGGGGTCTCGAGGTCGACCTCTGCTCTCCTGCCAACACAAATTGCGATCGGCCAGAGAGGTAGGAGGAGAACCACCGTAAACCGGTGCCTCCCACCCCCAACCCCCCCAGCCGATGCAATAGGATACCATGGTCGATGGTATCAAAAGCCGCCGAGAGGTCTAATAGGACCAGGATGGAGGAACAACCCCCATCTCTGGCCCTCCAGAGATCATCAACCAACGCGACCAATGCCGTCTCGGTGCTATGCCCGGGCCGAAAGCCGGACTGGCGCGGATCTAGATAGTCAACTTCCTCCAGGTGACGGGGAAACTGTTGTGCCAACACACTCTCAACAACCTTCGCCAGAAAGGGAAGGTTGGAGACTGGACGATAGTTGTTTAATAGAGCTGGATCCAAAGAGGGCTTCTTAAGGAGGGGCCTCACCATCGCTTCTTTTAGGGAAGCAGGCAAGGAACCCTCACTTAAGGATGCGTTGACAACCTCTTGGAGCCAGCCTCGTGTCACCTCCCAGGATGCCAGTACAAGCCAGGAGGGACACGGGTCCAATAAACATGTGGTGGCTCGCAGTCGCCCACGTAACCTGTCCATATCTTCGGAAGTAACGGAGTCAAACTCCTCCCAAACAAGATCTGTCTCGTGGCATCCCACTGGGCCATCAATGGAGGGTAGCCCGTTCTGTATCTGAGCGGTTTTCTCCTGCAGATAAATCACAAATTCCTCTGCTCTACCCTGTAGCGGGGCTTCCCGCACCCCCTGTTGAAGTAGGGAGCGGGTCACCCTAAACAGGGCGGCAGGGCGGTTTTCTGCGGATGCTATGAGAGTAGCACAATGATGGCGTTTGGCCACTCTCAGCGCCACAATGTAAGTCCGTAAATGGGCTCTTACCTGTGTCCGGTCAGATTCAGATTGGGTGGACCTCCATCTACTCTCTAGGCATCTCTTGCGGCGTTTCATCACCCGCAGCTCCTCGGTGAACCAAGGAGCCAGGGTGGTTCGCCGCCGCAAGAGAGGCCGCAAGGGCGCGACCTGATCCAAGGCTCCCACGGCCGCACTATTCCATGCGGCCGTGAGGTCCTCCATCGGGGCACGGGTCAGGGGTACAGGAAGTGGCCCATCCCGGGCCGCCGTGTTCACTCGCCTTAGCCTGCCCTCCCCGCCCGGCCGCCTTACTTGGTTGCTTGTTCGCTCAGCTGAGAAGCCTCCGTGTGTGTGAGAGAGAGAGAGAGAGAGGAACGGCAGCCCCTGGAAGACGACGAGTGGCTGGCATGCCGGCTGTGGAGGGAGGAAGGGGGAGGGAGGAAGGGAATCAGCGACCAGGAGTCCCACCGTCGACGAGGGTGGAAGAGCCTCACTCCAGCGGCGCGAACAGCCACGCCTGCACTCTCCTGAGCGCTCTGCCCAGGGGGCTGCCCTCTCCTCCCTCCTGCTCCTCTCTAGCCCTGCGGCCCAGTTTCTACCAAGCCACAGACCGGCACCGGTCCGCAGCCCGGGGGTTGGGGACCCCTGTCCTACGCAACCTGTCCATATCATCGGAAGTAACAGAGTTAAACTCCTCCCAGAATGGTATCTCAAGACCCGCTTCTGACGCCTCCTCCGGACCACTTTCGATGGAGACCAACTCGCTCCGGACCTGAACGATTTTGTCCTGCAGATACTCTCCAAATTCGTCTGCTCTGCCCTGTAAATTTATCCTTTACATTCTGATATTCTTTTCCAATACGCAAAACTTAACATTTCTTAATTGAAATCTGGAGTTGCCAAATGGATGACCACTTGAAGACACTGTCAATGTCATTTTGTAAAGCAAGCAAGTTTTCAGAAATATGAAAACAATTTTACGTATTCAGCAAAGAAGACACAATTGTTTTTGTTCATGTAGCCCAAATATTTTTTACAATGCAAACATTGTAAATTTAGATAACAAGTTATTTAGTTCCAAAAGTTGAATAATATATTGGATTATATCTGATTGCATGATTTTGCATGTAACGTAACAGAGAGATGGGCCTGTAGTTTTCAACCAAAATGAGATTAACATTTTTAGTGGTTCAAAAGGTGGAGATTCGAAGGCAATGGACATTCACAACATATAAGTACAGGATTGTGTGTGGGGGGGAACAGAAGGAAGAGCTATAGTTCATGAATGAAACATGAGCTATAAATCTAATTAATTAATTCATATGTCCTATCAATGGTCACAACGAATCATTAATTCATTAGAAACTGTCTGTTAAAAGCATTGCTATCATTTAATATAGTTTTATTGATTACTAGCTGTACTCGGCCATGCGTTGCTGTGGCCCAGTCTGGTTAAATGGCCAATCTGTGTGTAGATCTACACCTGCACACCTACACACAACCACCGTATATGTGTGAAAATTTGGTGCCGATCGATGCAGTACTTTGTGAGATTAGCGGTTTTGCACAAACTGTTAAATTTTTATTTATATAGATTTAGTTGACTATATGAAGAAACAATGAGCATCAGCTATAATAAAATAAAGTCATGTCTATAAATACTGGGCTCTTGTTGGGACATAATTGGGAGTTGAATCAGGTGTGTATCTTCTACACCAAGTGTCCTACGCTGTTTACTGTTTATTGACTTATGTGTCGCCCTTCTCCCAAAGGGCTTAGGGTGGCATACAACATAAAAATACATAATACAAAAGTTTTAAAAAAGTTAAATAGAGAATCCAATAACAGGCAAACATTGTCTCAAGATATGGCACTTAATGAATCATCCATTTTTAACCATAAAACCTAGCTTCTCAATTTTTTGCTCTGGTAAAGGCTATGCAATGATCACACTTATCAGGTATTTTTCTGCTTAAAAATATTCTTGCCCAGTCATTTCAACAACCTGATATTTGCAAGACACTCAATGTTGGTTTAGACATTAATGGCCAAAGCTTTCTTCAAATTAAGGACAAGTAGTCCTTAACTTATGACCACAACTGAGCCCAAAATAGATATTGCTAGGTGAGACATTTGTTAAATGAGTTTTGCCCCATGTTATGACTTTTCTTACCATTACCACATTTGTTAGGTGAATCACTGCAGTTGATTAGAAGTTAGTAAAATGGTGGTTAAGTGAATCTGGCTTCCCCATTCACTTTGCTTGTCAGAAGGCTGCAAAAAGTGATCACATGACCCTGGGACATTGCAACCATCATGAATCAGTTGTCATGCATTTGAATGAAAATCACGTGATCATGGGGATGATCATGGGGATGCAACAGTTGTAAGTGTGAAAATGGTCAGAAGGCACTTTTTCAGTATTGTTATTACTTTGGTCACTAAGTGAATTATTGTAAGTCAGAACTACCTGCATTGCCTTGGCTGACAGAAGGTTACATTGGTAGGCCAAGATTTTTAGAAGTGAATTCACCTGAAACAGTGGTGTCAAACTCAAAGCCCATGGGCTGGATTTGGCCTACAAGGTGCTTAGAACTGGCCCATGGGGCCATCTTGGAAACAGCGAAGTACCAGCCTATGGTGCCTCTGCCACTGAAAAAGGAGCTTGAAAACGGGCTCCGTTTTCAGCTGCAATGACCTCCTGCAGCTTTCGGCCAGTGAAAATGGAGCTCAAGAGGGCCATGTGTGGCCCTCCCCAGGTCTGTTTTTATTGGTTGAGGGCTGCAGAAGGATCCCTTAGCCTGGCCAAGGCCTCCAGAGGTGCCCCTGACATAAGTGATGTCAAGCTGCCCATGCCCCCTGGCCCTCAATGAAATAGGTTTGATACCCCTGATCTAAAGATACCTATTAACGTTTGCCTTTTTCATGGGCCTGAATATTACAGAATGTGGACAGCAGTGATCAGCGATGTCCCAGAGATTTTCTTGCTTTCTATAAATTAAAGGCTCTATCCAAGTAGCAGAAGGCTGTCATGTTGGAAATAAAACTCGGTGTGTGTGTGAAAAATGGGCCAGTATTTAAAACAAGAGATGATATTAACAGTTGCTGCCTCATTGCCATCATAGTGCCTCTTTTTCACTCAAAACATACTTTTTTCAGCAAGTTGGTCTTGCCTAATCGTCTAGATTTTATTGTTACATAGCTTCTGCCAAATACATAAATGGACGTTGGGTTTTTAGTGGGAATTTTAGCACAGGCTCCTATTTAATTCTTTTTATCTATATTTATTGTATTGTTTTACTATTTGTTGGTTTTAATTTCCTGTGCACCGCCCTGGGTCCTGCGCGAGCTGCATTTCGATGGAGAAGGCGCGGTATATAAATCGAATAAAATGAAATGAAAAATGATTTCCCCCCAGAATCCACTAGATGGCGACAATGCACCAGAGATTTCCATTTCTCAGAGAACTGTAAGCTTTCCTATGTTGACTTCATAGACATTTATTCCTTCCTTTCTTCCTTTACAGAGGTTTCCGAAAGATGTTCTGAAATAACAGTGTTGCTTCCAGATAAGATATAAATCAAAGCCATTGTTTTATTTCATGAAGCAGATTCCCTATGGATAAATCACATTATTTATATTCATAGGTAAAGGCAGGGGTGAAATTCAGCAGGTTCTGACTGGTTCTGGAGAACCAGTAGAGGAAATTCTGAGTAGTTCGGAGAACCGGCAAATGCCACCTCTGGCTGGCCTGGAGTGGGGAGGGAATGGAGATTTTGCAGTATCCTTCCCCTGCCATGTCCACCAAGCCACGCCCACAGAACTGGTAGTAAAAAAAATTGAATTTCACCACTAGGTAGGAGGCGCTGCTCTCTACATGGGGCTTCCTTTGAGGTGCACCCGAAGACTACAGTTAGTCCGGAACGCGGCCGCGCGGGCAGTCCTGGGAGCCTCCAGGTTCTCCCACGTTACATCGCTCCTGCGCGAGCTGCACTGGCTGCCTGTGGTCTGGAGACTGGAGACTAAAACATATGAAGAATGGTTGCAGCAGCTGGGTGTGTCTAGTTTGATGAAGAGAAGGACCAGGGGAGACATGATAGCAGTGTTCCGATATCTCAGAGGCTGCCACAAAGAAGAGGGAGTCAAACTATTCTCCAAGGCACCCGGGGGCAGGACAAGAAGCAATGGGTGGAAACTAATCAAGGAGAGAAGCAACTTAGAACTAAGGAGAAATTTCCTGACAGTTAGAACCTCTGGAACAGCTTGCCTTCAGAAGTTGTGAATGCCCCAACCCTGGAAGTCTTTAAAAAGAGGTTAGACAGCCACTTGTCTGAAATGGTATAAGGTTCCTGCCCACGCAGGGGGTTGGACAAGAAGACCTACAAGGTCCCTTCCAACTCTGCTATTGTATTGTATCTTTAAAGTGCTCCATGGCTCGGGACCTAGTTATATGCGAGACCGCCTCCTGCCCCATACATCCCTTCGTCCAATCCACTCCCAGAGAGGGCCTTCTCAGGGTGCCATCGGCCGGGCAATGCCGGTTGGTGACACCCAGGGGAAGGGCCTTCTCTGTGGTGGGCTCTACCCTTTGGAACGACCTACCCCCTGAATTACGAACTATCTCTGACCTCCGCCTTTTCCGCCAATGTCTAAAGACATACCTTTTCCATCAAGCCGGCCTAGCGTAACCTCCGTTGGGACTATTACTAGACAGTTTTAAATTTGGGGATTTTAAATTGATTTTAGCACAGGGGAAATTTAATAGTTTTTTAAATTTAAAATTTTGTCTATATTTGTATGTTTTAATTTCCTGTGCGCCGCCCTGGGCCCTTTTTGGAGAAGGGCGGGGTATAAATACGAATAAAATAATAAAATAAAAAATCAGGGCTGCGACCAAGAAGAGGGGGCATGGCCCTGCTGGAAAATAAACTTCCGGTTTGCAGCAGGCTCATGCACGCCGGCCAGCAAATCTTCCAGTTACTGCCATGCATGTGCACTTATCACAAATGAAGAGATGCTCTTTTGGGAGAAACTGTAGGATCTGGGTGTGCACTTCTGTCAGGTGGAGACTCTGTTCTAAAAATGGCAAAGTTCAGAAAAATCAAAGCTCTACATGTTTTGTATGAGTATTGCCACCTGCGCCTACAAAGGGTAGGCTTTGATCACGTTAATATTATTTCTCTCCCTTCCCTAATCAATGTGGAATAACAAAACAACTATGGATATCTGTTTCAATGAATATATGGAGGTGATTTACAGACTTTGTCTTGTCTGAGACCATACATATGTTTATAAGCACACGATATCAAACAGATGCGTCCATTTGTAAAGTTTTGCCCAATTGTCTTTAAATAGTTTATTGGCTCTGAATGTGGATTTATCAGCCACTTTTCATTTTCATGTCTTTGTATAATTTTCTTGCTTAAAAAAGGAGAAAATAGTCAGAGGGAAGCTGTTAGAGAACACTGTCTCTCCACCTTGCAAACCTAAAAGTGCGCAGACATGAACTCCCAGAATTTAGGTTGGCTGGAGAATTCTGGAAGTTGAACGCCACATTTCTTCAAGCCGTCAAAGTTGGGAAACATTGTACAGGTAATCCTCAACTTACAACCACTTGTTTAGTGACTGTTTAAAGTTATAACAGTACCTTAAAAAAAATGACGTGAGCAGTCCTTGTACTTATGGCCATCCTAGCATCTCCACCATCACGGGATAAAAATCTAAGCATTTAGCAGCCAACATATATTTATGACAGTTGCAGTGGTCTGGATCATCCTTTGCAACCTCACCTGTCAGTTTCTGACAAGTAAAGTCAATGAGGGAAGTTGGGCTTGTTTAACAATCACATACAGTTAGTCCTCGACATATGACCACAACTGAGCCCAAAATTTCTGTTGTTAAGTGAGACATTTGTTAAGTGAGTTTTGCCCCATTTTACTACCTTTCTCGATAAAGTGAATCATTGCAGTTGATAAATTAGTAATCCAGTTGGTAGGTAAATCTGGCTTCCCCCTTGACTTTGATTGTGAGAAGGTCGCAAAAGATTATCATATGACCTTGGGACACAACAAGTCATAAACAAGAACCAGTTGCCAAGCTTTTGAATTTTGATCACAGGATCACGGCGATGCTGCAAAGGTTGTAACTGTGAAAAATAGTCCATTTCCTCAGTGCCATTGTTAACTTTGAACAGTCACTAAATGAACTGTTATAAGTCGAGGACTACCTGGATTCACTTATCATCTGCATTGTTTCACTTACAAACCGTGGCATAAAAGGTCTTAAAATCAGAAGCAACTCAGTGAACAACTGGCTTGCTTAATCAAGGAAATTTTAGTCCCAAATGTGGTTCTAAGTCAAAGACTACCTGAATTAGAGAAAGGGCAGCTTCCCCGAAAGCTGGACATTCTGCAAAAACCAGAAAATAAAAAAGAGCATACAGAAACTGACAAAAGAAATTAAGAGCGTACAGTAAAACGTGTAGAAAGACCTAGGAGCATTTGGCCAAAAAGGGGGGGGGGAAGAGGGGGGGGGAGAGGGAGGGGGGGGAAGACCTTTAGAAATATTCCAACCAGGAAACTGGCTAGGCAGGGTTTGGATTGTTGAAGTTCAGGACATTAAACATGTACTCAGGAAAGACAAAGAAACTGCAGAGAAGTTTGATCGATTATTGGCATGTGTCCTGACTGCAGGGGAAGTCTGAATGGCCTTTTTCAGCATGTAGACAGAAACGATCTGATAAACCTCTTTAGACAATGCATATTTAACTATGGGATTTGCTGCCACCAGACACTGTGAAAGTTTTAGAAGAGGATTAGACAAATGCAAGGGAAGACAGGGGCTATCAATAGTAAACTAGTTTTGTTGGTTATCTTTTACTCACTGAATTGTGGGCAGCGTGTCTTAAATACCGACTGGGGAACCAGAGCACAGGGCCACAGCTCCCCAGATGCCTCTCTTTGGCCTTGGTGTGCCAGAGGATGCTGAATTGGATGGGGCCAGCAAGAATCATTTGATGTCCTGATACTCTCTCTCTATAAAAACGTGTGTGTGTGTGTATGTGTGTTCCAGCATAACTCTGGAATGCCTGGAGCAATTTCAACCAAACATGGTACACAGATGACTTACTCGCTGGAAAAAAAAATACCGTGGGGGTAAGACACCCCTAACACCCCTTGGGGGAGTTGTTCTCTTAAGATGCTGCCTGTTGTGCCATACTCCCTTAAAATGGTTTCTACTGTACAGCGCAGTGGAGTTGCCCTGGTAACGGCTTCACAGTACTGCACAAGGTAAGTACTGCACCCTCTGGTAAGGGGGAAAATCCAAAGTTAGAAATTATGTTTGGTCCAGACATTTTCCCTCTATTAATAAAAATACCCGGGCAATGTCGGGTTATCGGCTAGTAGTTTATAAACTTGGTTGCTATCCTCTACAAGAACAAGAAGCATCCCTCGGCCGGCTTCAGAATGGCAATCCATAATAGCAGTCGCAATAAAACAGTCTGCAAATCCTCCCTGCAATAGATTTCAAGGGACAAAAACAAATGTTCTCCTACTTTGTTGCTTTGAGACTGGCTGAGCAGGTGGCTACAAATGGCCCCTGGGTATAGTCAGCTCAGCTGGAAGAATGGAGCAGGCAGGTGAAACCTGCTCACTCAGGGATCTTCTTGAAACCTGCCTTCTTTGAGTGATGGTGAACAGGGACAGAGCTGCTCATTATCTCTGTCTATACTCCCATCTTCAGCTTGGTGCTGGTGACGCTTCTGGGATAATTACACATATAGGCCCCCATGCTATCCTGTGTCTATGCCTTTCTGAATTGCTGTCATCAAATTTTGCCTTTTTATTTTTGCTTTTTAAAACTACATAAAAAGAAAAGAATAAAAGGGAAAAAGAGGGAAAAAGAAGTGGAAGGGAAGGGGAGAAATAAAAAGAGAATATATTAAAGATGCACAAAATTGCGCAATCATTTACATTATGTTAAAAGCAGGGGTGGGTTCTGGCTGGATTTAGTGCCAGTTCACCTGTGCATGCGCAGTTCAATTAAAATTCCACATATGTGCAAAAGATGGTGGTGATGGCGGCGACCTGGGAACCAACTTGGGCGCATGGCAGGCCTGGGTCACTGCTGGTTCCAGCAACCTAGGCCGCCATATCACTATCGGTTCTCCTGAACTAGGCCGAACTGGTAGGAACCCACCTTTGGTTAAAAGAAGGAAAAACATTAATCTATTATTGTTATTAGCAGTGTTAAATGAGAAGAGATACAGCCACATTTATGTTTGGCGCTTTACGAATTAATGCTAATATTGTTAAGTCAGAAGGGCACAAAAACATCCACAACGAAGAGAACTATCCGTCAAAATAATAGGAATTAACAAGAATGTTTCTTTAATTTTGAAATATTCCTCCTTAACTATGTATGACCAATCAGACAGAATTTGGAATTTAAGGCGTTATATTGAAAGAAACCTGCATGTTGGCTGTGACAGATGATTATCTGGGGAGATTCTCAGTCATCCAGATCATGATTGTCTCAATGGTGTTTTTTCAAAAGGGCAGCTGGAGTGTGTAGTCCAGCTGCCTTGTGAAAAAGCACCTTTGGGAAAGATATTTATGTACAGAACTGTAGTTTATGAAGTAAATGGTTTTCAAATTAAGTGAAAGTTAGTATCAGACTTACTTTTTTAGATAAGGAGTTAATTTTGACTCAAATGTATGATTCCTAAGCACATTCAAATCTCTAATGAAAAGATTGAATGTTATTTCAATCTTTGAAAGAAGTGTAGGTTATTCTTTGAAAGAAGTGTACATTATTCTAGCATTAGCTATCATATATGAAGCAGCTCAGTGTGTTTCTTAGGCTTGGAGAGCCTTATGAGAAAAACAACTAGCAAGAAAAAAAGTTAAAATTAAAAATTTGTTTCATTCTTCATCCTATAATTCAGGGGTCTCCAACTCTCAGGCCACACCCTGGTGTCGGGACACAACTTGTTGGGAACTGTGTTGTGCAAGCGGCAGGCAAGCACATGGCCATGTGAGTAGTGATGGGCAGTCACTAAAAACCAATATGGCAGCGGCCCAGCGGCGGCGAGGGAACTGGTTCAGGGGTGTCGCTGCCAGTTCTGCCAGTAGGCCTGAATTCCACTACCAGTTCAGCTGAACTGGGAGCACCCACCTCTGATGTGAAGCTGCATTTGCACAAGAACCATGTGAATGTGAAACCATCCCCCTGCCCCTCCACCAATGTTTCCATCATTGAGAAAGTTTATGCCTAAACTTTACATCCTACAACCTTATGACTATAGCAGTGGAATGTTGGAAACTTTAAGATGTGTGCACTTCAACTCCCAGAATTCCATAGTAATCTGGCTAGGGAATTCTGGGAGCTGAAATTCCACCCCATTTAAAATTATCAAAGTTGATAAGTATTGCTCTAGGCAACCTAAGCCAGGAATTTGCCTGGAACACATCAATGTTAAACACTTTGATAGGCATGGAAATAAAAATAAAGACTAAATTGCTGGGAGGAGTCACAGAAAAGAATATCTTCAGGCAACATGCATATGAGCTGATCTATTGCTGATCTTATCATAGGGCTCAGTTTACTGCTAAATAAATTGTTCAAGCTGGAAGAGTCCATGTCTCTTCCTGCTATGGTAAAGAAGGAGAAGCCATGGTGAGGGGCTTGTGGCAGTGTGAACCCATAACCAGATGCTCCACCAAAGCAGAATGGAAATGGATGTAGTGTGGGAGGGTCAAAATGTTTCGCCATCAACTTATAGATCTGTTCAGTTATAGGAGCCATAGCTGTAATAAATATCTAAATGCATTGTGGTATATGTGCCTAGACATCCTTACTGGTTGCAGAGACTTTAGGGGGACTTAATTGCAAGTGTATTCTCACAGGCTGAAATTCTAAATGCAATTCTGGTTCCTTGTAAGGCACTTTGCAAAGCCCCTGGTCTGCCCTAGAGCAGAAAAAAGTATAAACTTTAAGACTTTTTAGGTAGCCTTTGAAGTTATCTGAGATACGCATGGACATCAGTAAGGTGTGGTCAAAACATTTGAGATAGTGCAATCAAGTTTCTGATATGGATCACAACATATTGAGGAAAATAATAAAAATTCTTAGAGGGTCACAAAATATCAAAATTCAAAAGAAAATACAATAAACCAATAAAAGTGACGGGGGCAAATAAGACCTGATGGAATGAAACAAGACATCTCGCTCACCATCACTAAAGGCCTTGGATGAAAAGTCAGGTCTTCACAGTTGAGGAGGGGAGGCAGAAGGGAGTATTGCCCTCACTCCATTGATTAATTGAAGGAACCCCGAGAATGCCATCCAGATCAGGTCAGATCAGGTCAGATCAACTGAGTAAACTGTATAGGAGACAATTGTTTTAAACTGGTTTGGATAACTAGGATTAGTAAGGATGTATGGAAATGCTTTTGCTTATCTGTCAGCTGTTCATCTGTGCTAAGTCTCATATACAAGCTCCAGAAGTGTAATCTCGGGATGGAGAGCAGAAGGGATATCATTTGTTGAGTGATTGTTTTCACAATCTAATTTGACATAGCTAGGTACAATCGTTGACACAATGTTGAGTGCGATGTTGCGATACAAGGTACAGCAAAGTTAAAATAAAGGAAAGGCCCTAAGAAGCATTGACAGGAATAGCACTTAAGAGTTATATACCGCTTCACAGTGCTTTTACAGCCTTTGCTAAGTGGTTTACAGAGTCAGCAAATTGCCTCAAACAATCTGAGTCCTCATTTTACCCACCTCAGAAGGATGGAAGGATGAGTCAACCTTGAACCTGGTGAGATTTGAACTGCCAAACTGCAGCCAGCCAGCAGGCAGCTGACCTAGCTTGCAGTACTCCATTCTAACTACTGTGCCACCATAGCTCTTCTCCCTCTTTCAAAGATAGTTTATCCATTTTCTTTGAAGCTGGTATGAGCTTCTAATAGACTCAAAATTTCAGTAAATCAAAGTCCCATGGCCAATTTCTAGCTGAAGAAGTTTCTTGGATGAGAAGTGAAACCTCTTCAAAAAAACAACAAGAAAGTCCAGTTGCCTCCAGAAAAAGCACCTTTGAGTTAAGGCTCTAGGTTGGACAACAAGAACCATGAGTTCTAATTCTTCCTGAACATGAAGACAGCTGGATGAATGTGGGCCAGTCACTCTCTCTCCATTCTACTGAAGTAGCCAATGGCAAATCACTTGCCAAGGAAACTGCAAGGGCTGGTCCAGGCAATCAGCAAGAGTCCAAAACCAAGTGGCAGGCACATACATAGCTGCATCATGCTCTACTAATGGGATCACAAATCATTTCATCATTGTGATCATTGTGACATTCCGACTTGACTATTGTAACGCTCTCTACATGGGGCTTCCCTTGAGGTGCACTCGAAAGCTACAGCTAGTCCAGAATGCGGCTGCGCGGGTGATTATGGGAGCCTCCAGGTACTCCCACATAACACCTCTCCTGCGCGAGCTGCACTGGCTGCCTGTGGCCTTTCGAGTGCGCTTCAAGGTTTTGACGACCATCTTCAAAGCGCTCCATGGCTCGGGGCCTAGTTATATGCGAGACTGTCTTCTGCCCCATACATCCCTTCGACCGATCTGCTCCCACAGAGAGGGCCTTCTCAGGGTGCCGTTGGCCGGCCAATGCCAGTTGGCGACACTCAGGGGAAGGGCCTTCTCTGTGGCGGGCCCTACCCTCTGGAACGACTTACCCCCCGAACTATGTACCATCTCAGACCTCCGCCTCTTCCGCCAGCGTCTTAAGACGCACCTTTTCAAACAAGCCGGCCTAGCATAACCTCCCGTTCTGACCATTTTTAGATAGTTTTATTTGGGGGATTTTATACAATTTTAGCACAGGGTATATTTAATATTTAATAGTTTTTTAAATTTTGTATCTTTGTTATATTTGTTATGTTTTTTTAATTTCCTGTGTGCCGCCCTGGGTCCTTTTTGGAGAAGGTGCAGGGTATAAATAATAATAATAATAATCTTTATTGTCATTGTAATAATATTGTAATAAAATTACAATGAAATTGGTTATTTTATTACAATATTATTACAATGACAATAAAGATTATTATTATTATTATTATTATTATTATCATCATCATCATCATCATCTAATAAAATCTCAAAAATCAAAATTGCAATTGTAATACAGAAGGGTCTTGTTTGATGAAACGAGGAGATCCTATCTCCACACTGCTCATGAACCAGTTCCTAGTTTTAGCCTATCTCTGTTAATTTAATGTTTCTGCATTTTTGTTTTTATGTTGTAAGCCATCCAGTTACTTTAGTTTAGTTTAGTTTACTTTGATAGGCAGGCAGCATATAAATTTAATTAATAAAAATATAATCATTACATAGTATCCCTTCCCCCCCTTGAAATCCCCAAGGCTTGGTAAAGACATTTCTGCAGGGAAATCTGAGAATTACAATAGATATAAATTAAGAATCATCACTTAAATTTATATGATGCCCAAATGATTATGTCCAGTTCAGAATAATCAAAGAATTTCCAATTAAACCAATAAAACATAAAGATAAAAAATGGCAAGCGGAATGAAGTGAGGGGTCTCCCTCGCCAAAGAGGTACATAGAATTTTGTTTCATGTTCTTTTCTTTAAAAAAATATCAGAAGTAGGTATGTGTGTTTGCCCGCCTTTCTTTGCCTACACACAATTAGGAGCCGGACACTGCAAAACTGTAAATCCAGAATTGTTAGTGAAACAATTGCACAAAGGAAGAACAAAAAACCTGTCTGCCTCTTTCATGAGTGAGTTCTCTAATAAATGAATTAGCAATTCAGTAAGAAGATCGCTCTGGGGCTGATATTGATCAGGCCCAGGCTGCGTGTTTACTGGGACTGTTGGGGGCATAATTGAGTGTCAGTCTCTGTCTGTGTCGCCCTGCTGGCGCCTGCTGCTCTTGCATTTGCTAATTTTCAGTAACTGTCTTCTGCCTGCTACTCCCAGTGCCGCTCTATCCGAAGGAGTGGTCAGGCTCCCTCTGGTCAAACCCGTCCATCTCTGACGAGGCTTTATCGATCCTAGAAGGGCGCACGGAGGGGAAGTGGGAGCGCTCCTGTCTCCTTTCCAGGGAAGGGAAGGCATCGGTGGAACTTCTCCAGGTGGCTCCCCGCCTCCCCCTCCAAGCCCCCTTTTCATCCTCCCTACCTCTCGCCCTTTACTTTTCTCGGCCACCCATGTCACTTTATGGATTTCTAGGCCATAAAAAGCCCTAGGAGCAACCTGCCCGCTTGCTTTGTTTCCTCGGAAGAAAGCTTTCCTGGCACAGAACTTGGAGCGCTAGGGGGATTGTGACCCTCGCCCCGAAAGTTAACCACTGGAAGATTAAATGCAATGCAAAAAAAAAAAAAAAAGGGCAGAGCGTGCATTTCCCACAACCCCGGCCGTTTGTTAAACTAAACGTTGCTGCCCATTTGCAGGGCTAATTCCGACCCTACAAAGCCCGGAGAAAGTGAGTGGGAACGGTCCCTCTATCCAGGCTCAGCCTTCCAATCCTTCGATCGCTAAACTCCGCTACTTTGAGCGCCGCTTCTGCCCCGCTTACGACAATGGCTGTGGGCGGGGCGAGGGGCGGACCGAGGTGGGGCCTTGCGGCGGGGCGGCTGCATTATTTACAGAGCGAGACTGGAGCTTAAGGGGGAGTGGAGACGCTGTACCGTCTGCCCTGCGCACTGGCTTTAAGAAAGTGGCGAGGGACGAGGTTTCTGGGGGCAGAGCGTTGCAGTGGCCGTAGCATTGGTTCTCCGCGCGCCCCGTGTGATTGCAGCTGTGAAGGGGCTTCCTCGCCTTCCAGTCCGGCATTTCTAGGGTCCCGCGGGCCCTGCTGGGTTCTGGGACTGGAGGACGGCGGACGTGGACAAGACAGTTCGTTCTTGGGGAGAGTCGATGCGTTTCCCGATCGCAGCCCTTCCTTGCGGTGTCGCAAGGTGAAGACATCTCGGGACGTCCGGCGGCAAAAAAAAAAGCCAAGCAGGGGAGTCTTCAATGGAGCGTCACTCCAGTTTCTTCTTCATCTGGCTACAACTGGAGCTGTGCGCCATGGCCATCCTATTGACCAAAGGTGAGCTCCAGCGCGCCGGAGCCCTTCGGGACGACGAGGCATGCAAGGGAAGCTGCCCTGATCGCGCGGGGCTGGAGATGCCTCTTTTTCTTAGCCTGGGTCAAGGCTCAGAGTGCGGAGGGTCCGCGGCGGGGCCGTTCTTAGAGCGAAAAGAGCTGGGGAAAAGCTGGACGGGAAAGAAACGCGGGGCGGGCTCTGAAGAACAGAGAAGTGGGTGGCTGAGAGCCGATGCGCCGTCCCCTATTTAGGGGCGATGCGTCGCTCGCTGACCAGCGGGTGAATCGTGTCCAGGGTAGAGCCTGCATTCCCTACCATGCTCACCTTGTTTTAAAACTTTAAAAAGAGTTTTTCATCGTTCATCGCGATGCGTGGTTGGAACGCAAATCGGCGTGGTTCTTATATAGTTTTGGTGCGCGGTGCAAAGCCTGAGAATTGGATTTAATTCTGCAGAGCGAAGGTAACCCACGGCCCTGCAGTGCCAAAGTAGTGGCGGTGCCTTCGCCCAACCTACCTGTCCCAAATTGGGTCTTTTTTCGAACCTTCTGCGCGCGCGCCCACATGACAGGTACTTTCTCTTTAAAGCGCCAGTTCTGCAAAAGGCGCTCGGACCTAAGGCGACCCCTGTAGAGAAAAGGGAATGGACAGCGAGGGCTTAAGGATAAGATATTTCAATTTATTTTTTGCCTCTGGGAAATCCTAAACCTGATTGTCATTTTCACAGGAGAACTTTGAAAAGCGGCTGGGAAGAGTTGACTGGTGGCGGGAGTTTTGAGTACGGGAAATGCCTTCTTCCCGTGATCAAAAGACCCCAAGAAACTACTGGCCACGCTAAGACATAGGGCGCCTTGGGGCCAGAGGGAGAGTAGCCCAGAGGATCTGAAATCAGGCTCAACGTGCACCTCCGGTTCAGGGTTGTGAAGCCCGGGTAGGTCTTGCCTCCTTTGTAGACCTGCCCAACTTTGGGGACGGGAGACGGGGACGGGACGGGGAGACTCTTAATGCCATTCAAGGGCTTCCAGTCCTGGGCGCGCAGCGGGACTTGCTCTCAAGGACGCATGAGACGAAGCGCAAACCCTGCAGCGCCGCCGACAGCTCGGGATCCTCCAAGGCCGCCTGCCTAGCGGGACCCGGCGAAGCCACCTTGGCTTCTTGGCGCGCAGTCATGCTAAGTGACGGGCGGACCACTACGGCTACTTGGGAAAGCTCCGAGGAAGGAAGATCCGAAGGGGCCGACGGCCTCCCTTCTCTTCCCTTCAGCCATAAACTTTGGGAGTGAGAGGCCGCTCTGGAGAAGGGTCTTCTTAGGAAAGGGTCGCCGCCGCCCTTCCGTGGCTCCTGCCGGGCCAGGCGGGGCTGCCAGTGTGGCGGCGGCCGCCCTCGCAGCGGGTAAGCCCGGTAGCATCCCGCCAGCCGTCCAGCCTCGCCACTTCCTCGGGGCGGTTCCCCTCCTCCCCTTGGCCGGCCTGGCCCCTCTTCCTCGGCCTCTCCCTCCCCGGCTGGCGAGCTGCATGTGCTGGGCCCAAGCGCGGCCTTTGAAGAGCGCTGCCAAGGCTTTGTGCGGGTGTCGGGTTTCTTCTCGGGCCGAGGCGCGCAGGCCAGAACAAGCTCGCCTGTTCTTGGAAGTGGTAGCGGGGCTTGGATTTCCTGCGCTCCCTCTCCGCCTCCCGCGTGGCTTCCTCCCTCCTCGCCCCCGGCTTCATTGATGCGAAGCAACCCTCGGGGCAAGCGGTTGTCAAAATGTTTTGCTTAGGCCATCTTTAGTAGTGTGCATCGGAACTTTTTTAGGCGGGCTCTTTGGAGCTGAGAGGCTCATTCTCTTTCTCACCCATTTCAACCTCCCAAATCAAGCCGAGCAGGAGATTCCTGTCGCGGAGGAACAACTGGCCAGAAGGCAGAATCCTGCACCCTTTTTCTCTTTCATGACTTCCCTAAAGAGAGAGAGAAGGGGGGGGGGGTGGAGGGCGCCAAGGGCAGATCCATCTCAAAATCATCTAGATTAAAGTTTGTAGTCAAACATCATTTGCTTTGTTTTGGCTTAGGGGGAAACTTGCCTGCCAAGGATTTATGCCATAAATGGTTGTTTATGGCACAACCACGAAGCAGTGTAATGTGCTTTTCCAGACTTGATATTCCTTACCAGTTTCCTTGATGTTGGCTAGCCAGAGGCTTAGCTTGAAATAAATTAACTGCACACCACTCAGCGATTTTGTGAGGCTGGCAGCATTTAAGGGAAAATTGTTTGTCAGACAATCACAAAAGTTCAGACTTTTGGGGTGTTCCTGCCACAGTCAGCACAAAATGTTTTTCCCCCTTCCTCCTCCTCCCTTTTTAGAAATAAAAGGTACTGTTAAAGCAGGGAAAGAGAATGGGAAAGTTGACGTTTCCCATAATTGCCATGTTTCATGGAGAGGAGGTTAAAGGATAAGCAAGCACAGGGTTGATGTGCTATAGTATTTATTTATTTTGGAAAGAAGGGTGTAATTAACCCCAAATAACAGCCCTTGAAGCCAGCGGAGGGAAGTTTTCTGGCCCCATCAAAGAAGGGACTAAGAAGGGAGTGACTGGGAATAATGTACAGTTGCAGATACTGAAACTATGTGCCTGATAATGATATAATTAGGGGATCACAGACTTCTGGCTGCTGTCGACTTCAAAAGCTTTAAGAGAAGCCTGCAGTCTCTCCTGAAGCCACCTTGACTAAAAGCAGACATTTTTTCTTTTAATAGCTACATACAGTAACAAGAAAGAAAAGGTGAACAGAAAGGGCATTGTTCACTGCTTGAAAATACCAAATACCCTCTCTGGCCTTTTGCATAGTTCAGAAAGAATACTTATTGACAGAATTGACAGAAATAAATATCCCTCTCCCAAAAATACAATATTACAAAACCTCTGCTCTTTTTCATTGGAAATATGTATTATGTATAGTCAAATTAAAACAGAACTGTAATAACTTGATGACTGCTCTATGGGTTTTGTTTATGAGCCAGCCTTGGGTCAGAGAAAAGATAAGATTTTCAAAGAGGGTCATGTAAGCTATTAAAACAGAAACCGGGTCTTAAGTTTTGTTTCCTTTGCATGTTACTTCCTGAGACAGGTTTTGAGAGGGCATTTGTGCAATTTCCCTCTTTTTATATTTATATCCATGGATTGTCAGCATATGATGTTCAGTTGTATGCATCTGCTTGCTAGATAACATTTGCTTCAATGACCTTTTTAAAAAAAGGGGAATGCAAAATTGGGAAAACAAAACTTAGAAAGAGAAAAATCTAGATAAATATAGGAAAACTGGACTTTAACATCAGGAGTAAGATCTGATAAATTCTAACTACCACCCCACATTGTATACAACCTTCTATTTTGATTTTCTGTTTTTTAATTTCTTATTACAGTTATCCATTTGGGTAAAGAATCTTAAATGTTTGTTTTGCTTGCCAATTTCCAGGCAAAGGAGAGGTGAAATGTTTTCTGTAAAAATAGCTCTCCAGATGCTAGTTGTAAGTTTTTGAACTTCATGAATTCAACAGGCAGAAACTTTAGAGCACGACACACAGATATACACAATGCCTAGGACTCCATGGACTTGATATTATATCTACTTCTAAAAAAATAAGTCTTCTGGTGTATTTTCTTTCTCTCTAGTAAGATGTGTATGGATGTGTGCATTCTAATCTCTTAATTGCTTTGGAAAATAGTATTATAAAGCCTTACTTAAATAAAATGTATTGGATATCTTTATGCTTGATTTTTAAAAAGGTTAAGAAAAACATATAGTTCTTTCAATAATGATACTTTATGAAAGTTGAGAATAACCCAGCTTTTCTTCCTATTGTTGTTCCTACTTTTTTCAGATTTACACTAAAATATTAAAAAAAGAGTAACATTTCTGTGTGCAATAAAATGAACCTCAGTTTTGAAGACTATGAAATGAAGATGTTTTTAGGAAGGAAGCTTTTTTTTAACTTCCTTTATAAATCTTTGTGGTTTCCTGTGCATTTTTCTTTTAGTCCAAGTTTTCAGGTTAAGTGTTTACCTTTTTAGACCACATGATGGATTGAGTGAATGAAGAGCTGGTAGTGGTAGAGGAAAGTTTAATTTTACCATTGCATCCTTCCTTCCGTCGAAAGAAGTTGATTTTGGCAAGTAGAAATAACACTTGTAAACAACATTTCCTGTTTTAAAATGGAGTAAAAAGCACTTTTACACGAGGAATTCCTTTTTGAAAAAAAGATTCTGGGCTGAATCTAATAGTTCTCTTTTTGTCTCATAGATTAATTTCTCAATATCTCTTTAGAGACAAAATTCCCAGTTAAGTTCAGAAAGATGATTGTAGATTTTTTTTCTGTTTTAGAATTTTGTCATTTGTAACACACTGATATATAGTTGTGAGGAATGCAGTGCATTGTGTGTATATAATTTTTTAATCCCACCTTTGTTATTTTTATAAATAACCCAAGGTGGAGAACATACCTAATATTTTTCTTCCTTTTCCTGTTTTCCCCAAAACAACAATCCTGTGATGTGGGATGGGCTAAGAAAAAGTGACTGACCCAAAATCAACAGCAGGTTGTCATGCTTAAGGTCTTCTAGCATGGTGCCTTCAGTACTTAAATACTATCATATTTTAGCAACTTTGGAATTAATGCTGAATGCTATGATACATCTGCCATTGTAGAAAAGTGATATAAATAATAAGTAGGCAGAGTGTGCAATCCTTTGCTCAGACAGAAATTCTGTCTGGACTGCTTAACAAATTTTGTTAAGTGGACTGCTTAACAAATTTTGACCAGGAGAATCTGTTTTGTAAGGCATATAAATATAAGTAACTTGGTCTTGTATGCAACAACCGTGAGAACTTAAGCTGCTACTGGGGTTCAGCAACCAAAGTATATGTGGGTGTTTCTAGTAAATTAAATTCTGTTCCTTAAATTCTTGTCATAAAGCCCCTAATTATTCTGGCACCATTTGTATATAATTCTTTGTTCCATTGGGTGGCCTACATGTATATCACAGATTCTATAGTTTGGAAATTGCAAATATCAATATATCAGCTTCTTTATACTTTGTCTAGTATTTGTACATCATACTTATACTTCATGCTAGTATCAGCTTGTTTTCCAAGGAGCTCCACAAGAATGCCTCAAATACTTGGCAACCATTAGCAGATTGTTTCTTAATTGTTGACCATCATTAATCCACGCTTGTGTGCCAATCATAGTACGGTGGAAAAACTGAAATCTGACATTTCAGTTATGGTATCTTGAAGTTCTAGCATCCTGCTCATACCACATAAATCAAGTCATCCCCTTGAGTTTCTCTGGGATTACAACTCTCAGAACTATTAATTTTGTTGACCAAGAATTCTGAGAACTGTAGGTCAATGCATCATGAAAGTACCACGCTGGTGTAAATTGACCCAGAAGTGTTTCAAAGAGGATAGTTGAATCCTACTTTCACCTTGGCACACTTGAAACAACTGGTTAGGGATAGATCCGTCATTATCTATGTGGTCCTAGGATTGATGGCTAATAATAACCTATCAGTCAAATTATGCTATTCTATTGCCGTACACTTTCCTTAACATTTCTGTATTGAATGCAATAAATATCTCAGTCCTTGGCAAAGAGTTTTATAAAAGCAAAAGTACTTCTGAATGCCTGCTGGCTAACAAGCTTTGCTTTTTATTTTGTAACAGGTGAAATCAGATGCTACTGTGATGCTGCACATTGTGTTGCAACAGGCTATATGTGCAAATCAGAGCTGAGTGCTTGCTTCTCTAGACTGCTTGACCCACAAAACAGCCATTCTCCACTGACTCATGGCTGCTTGGACTCCCTTGCAAGTACCTTGGACATTTGTCAAGTTAACATAGCCCAAAACCACTCTGGCATTGCCATACCCACCTTGGAGTGTTGTCATGAGGATATGTGCAATTACAGAGGCCTCTATGATGTTCTGTCTACTTCCAGGGGTGACCCATTGGGTAAGTCACATTCTTATTCTGTATTGGCAACAGACAAGATCTTGTTAGCCTAATGATTTTAGGCTTAAGCAAAGCAGAGAAGGAAGCATGTGGCAGGAAAACCTTTGCCAAAAAGCTTTTACATCTGCATTTGCATCAGACACAAAGCTTTCTTTTTTATTTGTATCTCAGCTGGCATGTTGCCAGAGGATCCATGTCTTGGGTGGAGTGCTCGCTTTCATCACAATGTAGTGCATTCTAGACTGGGTAAAATAAACTATTAGACTGAAATTAATTACAGTATTTTAAAGTGAATGAAAAGGAAATAACCAAAATTTTAATTTTCTAATGATGGAACTCAGTTCCTTGTAAGTAATTGAAGGAATTTAACAATACAGAAATAATTCCTTTGACCCAACAAATCCTCTGGAGCAACTCTGTTGTTGCTTTGCAGATTGAGGAAGTCCAGTGTCTCATAGTTCCTGGGATATCCATTTAATTGATGCTGAATCCCCAGCAACATGTTTTGATAAATAGAAGAATATACATTACTTGAACTGCAGTCCTTAAGGATGCCTCTTAATTGTTTCAAATTTAGTGATTATTTTCCTCAATTGCATATTCTGTTCTCTAAATGTCTGGATTTTCATGTGGGTAACATTATGTTGTTTTACTTAATATCATGAAGAAAGTCGCAAACTAAAATAGTTGCGAAAAGAGGATGAAACTGTGTTCTTCATATTATTGAACTGGACATTGCAGCTATGTTAAAAGCTGTTGAGTTCAGCAAAATGTAGAGGCTTTTTATTTCTTGCTAATTATATATTTTTTATTATTTTGATCATCTATTATTAAATCAATGCCACTTAGGAACCACATGCTGTAGATATTCTCTGCAACAATTAGATCTACTTTAATTTTATTTCAATCCTTAACCCTATAAATCATGGAGAAACCATCATTTTTGTTTTAAAAGGAATCTTAATAATCATAATTTGTTATCTTTGGGCTGATAAAACAAAAGCTTAATTTAATTAGGAGAATGCTGAACCTTTTAATTTTGAAGAGACAAAAATCCGCATTTGTACTGGTTTACAGAAAATAAAATTTAATAACCTACTATAACACTTTACTATAAGCCCCGAACAAATAATGCTAAAGAGATTTTCAATTCCTTTTTTGGTTTTATGCTGTATATAATTATTTATAGTTAAAGAATCACTGCTAAAATACTTCATAGTGTCACGTTCAAGTTCTTCTAAAAATGCAATCTAAAGCTTTCTTAATTTGCAAACCATTTCATATATTTATCATTCTAATCAAATCAGGCTGAGACTGACTTGTGCAGACTCACTAAATTATGCTTTGGTTTCTTGCTTGTGCAGAAAGAGCAGGTTGCTTCAGCTAGTTATTGCCTCTAATGGGTATGTTTGTTTTAGGTACATAATTTGTTTACATTTCAGTAAGGTTTATATAATTTATTGAGAAGATGGAACTGAAATCTCCTCTCCTTTCAATTTGCTATACTTCTATTTACAGGGGTGCATTGTTGTTCAAATAGGACAACCTGGGGTGCAGCATCCTTATTGAACCATAGGATAAGTACTCAAATGATAAATGGAAACCCTTACAGGTAGTCCCTGAGTTTTGACCAGTCATGGACTCCCTTGTCCAAAATATACACACTTCCAAAGTTATGAGGTCCCCGAGGTCACATTTCAAGTGCTTGACACCTGGCCCAC
This sequence comes from Rhabdophis nuchalis, assembly GCA_039707465.1. Taxonomy (NCBI): domain Eukaryota; kingdom Metazoa; phylum Chordata; class Lepidosauria; order Squamata; family Natricidae; genus Rhabdophis; species Rhabdophis nuchalis. The sequence continues at coordinate 26,208,325 of CM077647.1, read as the reverse complement.
ATTTGGTCATGGGATTGCAGTTTATGATTTCCCCCACCATCTTTAAACATTTTATTATATTATAGAATAAAATATAAAAGCAAATAGGAGGACACAGTGTGGAGGAAAAGGGGAAAGAAAAGTGAGGTGGGGGAGGGAGAAAAGAAAAAAAAAAGTTGACTTTCAACTGCCTCTGTTGCAGTAGAATAACATCGAATCTCAACTTTTTACTTTTCCATAATAATATATACTAGCCATTTCTACAACAAGTCATAGTTTATGATTTTTTAATGATTTGGTTTGGGAACAATGGGTTCACTTAATGACCACAACATTTGCCTAATGTTGTGATTCACTGCTGCAAAAAAACCAGTGTCCTAAAATGGAATGATTTCCTTTACGACTTGCGACTAGTAGTGAGTAGGCACCATTGCTGTCATAAATCAAGGATCTCCTGTGATTTCAAGTGATGGGGAGTAATAATGGAATTTTTCTCGAATGTTTATTGAACAATGTGGCTTACCAGTTTTATATCTCCTGTCCTTTCCCCCCCACTCCCCCGCCTTCCTTCTGTGCAGGCCAAGGGAGCAGATACCAACATGACAACAGCCGAAACCTCCTCACTAAGGTTCAGGAACTTACTTCCTCAAAGGAATTGTGGTTCAGGGCTGCTGTCATTGCTGTCCCCATTGCAGGTGGACTGATCTTGGTGCTTCTCATCATGCTAGCATTGCGTATGCTCAGAAGTGAAAACAAACAACTTCAGGACCAGCGGCAACAGATGCTCTCGCGGTTGCATTACAGCTTCCATGGACACCATTCCAAAAAAGGGCAAATGGCTAAGCTGGACTTGGAATGCATGGTGCCTGTCACAGGTCTTGAGAACTGTTGCATGACCTGTGAGAAAATGCGCCAGCCAGACTTCAGTAATGACAAAATACTTTCACTTGTCCACTGGGGCATGTATGGAGGGCATGGAAAGCTGGAATTTGTGTGATGACTTCTTTTTTTGCTTTTTTAAAAATATCAATATACCTATATATTAAAATTTTGTCCTTAAAATTACTAGGATTTTTTTTTTCAAAGGCTGTTGGACTCTGCTGGACAGGAGCACTTTATATCGGAAGTGAGAGGGAAGCCTACAGTCATTAGTAAAAAAAAAAAAAAAAAAAGGACCTCTGCAGATGGAACATTGGATTTGTCTTCTGAAGGATTCCAAAAGAGATCCCTTATTTGCACAGAGTAAATACACTTGATGTATTGTTTGTTTTGAAATTATGAAAGCCAATTTGAGAAGTTGTACATGCTGTTAACCGCAGTTGTCTGAACTGTAGGGAAATGGGTGGAGTAATTATACTATTAAATGGTATGCACATTCTGATGTAAAGATTTTTTTAAAAAAACACACAAATATATAGATATCTATTTTGCCTGAAACTTATTTTGTAGTATTGTGGATGAACTATTACTCTAGAGAACAGCTCCCTATACACTTTCTGTATAGATTTTTCCACTCATCTCTGATGCAGTTTGTGGGAGATAAACTCAACGATTTGACTTGTTAAGCCCACATAAATTAACATGCCACCCTCTTTTTGAATGATCAAAAGAGTTTTCTTCCTGTCAGTCACTGATTTTCTGGCTATAAAGATAGACGAATTCATTCTACTATGTATAGAAAATTCCGTAGTTTGGAAGATAAATATTACAATTTCTGCATCATACTGGATATACATTCTAATGTTGAAGAGATATCATTCCTAGATTTCTAGGACAGAATATTTTGATTAAATTGGCTAGACACTTACTTTCCAAAAAGAAAAAAGAAAATCCAGGGTATTGAACACTCTTAGACCTTTGGCATTGCTTGTCAGTAAAGGTTAATGGATATTGAAAGAAAATGCTAGTATGAGTTTACATATAACTATGGTTAAAGAGTAACTTGTGTGGTAAGACCAAGAGTAAGGCAATGCAGCTTCCCCCTCTCCTCATACACACATACACAGTGCATGCACAGTGACTCAACCATGAAACACTTTGAGTAGTTCAACTGCTCTTTTCAACTGCCTAAATAAATAACAACCTAGTATGCATAGCATGCTGAAGCACAAACTGCATAACTCCATTTTACATAAAAATGGTTGTGTGAACCTAGCTGCTGCATGACATGAGACTAAAAATAATCTTTCTTGGATGAATGATGGGCCAAAACTGAAATAAGGATTTTTTCAGAGTCAGATGAACAGGATTCCTTCTTTCCAGACTACAATGACACAATTACTGTAATGCAAGAACACTAATTAAATGCATTGCTATGGCAGGACCTGGCCTGCAAGTCATCAGTCAAGACTTATTCCGGTATATAAAAAGTCTGTAAGTCAGGAAGAAAATTAGCCTCGTTGTTCATGGGATTTTTCGTACCACTACAACAAGAGATAATTGCTCCCAATTGTATCTTGGAACAGCTTTATAGCTTGGTTTTATGACACACAATACAACCAGGTTTTTATGGCCTGACTATGTTTATTGGTAGAAGTGGATCAAAAAAAAAACCTGCTTTGCTTTTGGCAGAATAGGACAAATTATGTGAGCTGCATGGCCTCAGGTGAATCTCTTGCTCTAGAGCAGGCCTTGCCATCTATTTCAGTGGCTTCTCCTTTTAGATAGGCTGGGATAGGATTGCAAACTTGCTATTATTTCTTTCTATGTAGTTGCGTCATTAGCAACAATACCTGTAGAAAGCAATACCGAATAGGATGCCTTTTGGAACATCATGTGACTCTGTAGTCTAGAAACGCAAACAATTTTGCCCCTTTTGAGCATATAGAGAAAGCTCTAGAATTAGCTGGAGGACTCAGTTTTCAGCCGTGAGAATGGATAATTCTGAAGAGGTATCTGTGGCTGAGGTAATGAGAGCTGTTGGGAGTCCCATTTCAGCAACATTTGGAGGGTTGCAGATTCCCCATCTCTGTTAAGGGTGCATGGGAAAGTGAAGGGTGGCTTGGTGGGCATGCCATCGTGGACGTGGGTCTAGTCAGCCTCCTGCACCACAATGGGGTGAGGGGCGTTTTCACTTTCCCCAGGCTCCCAGAGGCTTTCCTTGTTTCCAGACCTTCAGGGCGGCCCGTTTTTCTCGCACTTACCTCATCCATGTGGAGACTCCTGGGAGGGGCAGGGCGGGGCCAGCCAGGGGTGAGATTTGGAGGTTCTCCATCCATAACATTAACTACAGGTTCTCCCGAAACTAGGCGAACCCTTAGCAGCCCATGGCAACTATTTGCATGGTGATCTCCTTTTGTCTTCATCATTTTAGTTTGCTACTATTTCTCCTATGGAGAAGAACTGCCAGCAGTAGAGCAACCATGGAACTAGACATGGAATTTTATTTTTATTTTGCTTTATTAATATATGCTTAAAATATATTTCATTTAAAAGAAAGATGGCATACAAAGGCATGAATAAAATCAGCATAATTATTAAAACCGAGGCAAATCAACCTATTAAAATCCCAGAGTACATAGAGGCAACATTAGATATTTTATATTTTTTGGAAATTTAAAAAAATAAATGGTACCAAGAAGTTTACATTATTAGATTTCCAGATCTTGGTCAGTTCCCATCATCAGATTTTTGCCTGAATTATTCCAAGATCTCTCACAGAGGATAGTGGTCTATCTCTAGGTGCTTATTTCTGCACAAATCAAGAGAAGCTTGAAAAAGATATGCTATTACACACAAGAACTGCATCACACAATATAAAAAAAGAGGTTAGTGGGAAAGAGGTTACCGTGTGTTTCCCTGGCTTTTCATTGGCCTTAAAAAATAGCCAGTTGTGTGGTTTGTGTAAGAATTGTATCCATGGGTTCCTCAGACCCAATGCAGTTAAGGCTGATTTAAAAACCTACCATAAGAAAGCTAAAGAATCAAGCAAGATGTAACAGTTTAAAAAATCAGAGTATAGAGTAAATCTTTTCTTAAATACAGACTCTTTCTAATCTGAATGCAAGGCATAAAATGGGCGATAATCCAATGGGCGATAATTCAATCTAATCTATTAATTAGGTGGATATCCCTCTTAAATAATTTCCTCCAAAGTTAAAACAAGCTGAATTGATAATAGTGTTAGATATCACATACAAGGACTGAATTTTGTATCCATGAGCTGGATATCTCAGCAAAAAAGCTAAATGCTAACTTCATATATTTTTACTGCCCTATTGAGCTTCTTGGGACTTGCTTGCAAATGAACATAACTGCATGTCTTCTTAGTGTCCCATTTTTTCAATTCTACCTCTTGTCTTCATTTTTGTGTTTTTCTTTCCCAAGGCAACATACTTGTGTCTGCTAATTCCAGGTTCTTCAGCAATTGTGTGTCTCTTCTTCACTCCTGCCTAACTGGTTCTGCTAAAAAGCCCCTACCCTGTGTGTGTGTGTGCATGTGTGCGTGTTGTGGGGGTGCGATGGGGGTGGGTTGACCTTCTCTGAAATTCCAACTGTGTCTGCTGTGGAAATCACAAAGTTCCCCTACTCAAAAGGGCCAGTAAATCTGGTTTCAATACAGCACTGAGTGATTACAGGGAGTTTGAAAATAACCAGCCTCCATTGGTAGCTGGGCCGCTGGGCAGACTTATCTGGGTGGCGAATCTGGGGCTTGCTGGCTCTTGGTATTCCAGTGTTTACAGCTGCCAAAGCCAATAAATTCAGTCCAGATTAATTCTCTTGTAAAGGATCAGCATCAGTGCATGAAAGCTTCAAGGTGGAATTTCTGCTTTTCCTTGTTTTAGGACAAAGAGGAGAGAGAGAGAGAGAGCCCCCCCCCCCTCCTTCCCTTCCTTCCCTTCATGCAGGCTATTGAGCACAAAACCTTTGTTCTTCAAAACATAAACTGAGAGGCATTTTGTTAGATAAATCTTCCAGGATTATTATTGGTGGTACAGTTTTGTTTTAAGTATATATGGTTGCTATTCAAAAATAAAACATTGCAAGGTAACTTATGATCAAACAGTGAGTGTACAAACACACACAGAGAGAAAAAAGGACAGAATGTTTACAGACTTCTAGAGTAGTGTAGGCACTGCAAAGAGAGACAATATGAAGTTCATATATAACTATCTGCTGTAAATCAGCTGGATGGATGGATGGATAGAAGGAAGGAAGGAAAGAAATGAAAGGAAGGAAGCGAAAGGAAAAAAGGAAGAAAGAAAGAAAGATAGGAAGGGAGGAAGGAAGGAAGGAAGCAGAAGGAAGAAAGAGATGAAGGAAGCAAGGAAAGGAAAGGAATGAATGAATGAATGAATGAATGAATGAATGAATGAAGAAAGGAAGGAGTCTATTCACAGGACAAATTAAAGAGAGGATAGAGGTATAAGAGCAGATGAAGGGTCACCTGTGCAGTGTGACAATTAAAAATTGCTTTAAAAAAATCTTCTGAAAACCTTACAATCGTTTTAGATATAAGACATTTAGAAATAAATTTATAAATTTAATTTTTAAAAAAAATTTTTTAGGAGGAAGTAAGTAAACCTATCAATTTGGAAAGCCAAACTCAAGATCAAAACAACTAGGCGATAATTAGAATTGTTTTTGATAAAATACTGTAGTCTAAATCTAACATTCACATCATGAAACTTACAGTATGTTGGAGAACTGCAGCCAGTGGTTTTTTCCAATTGGATTTCAGGATTCAGCCCTTTAAAACAAAACAAAAATTAACGTATGCACTGTTTCAATTTCATTTAGAGATTGCTTCACTTAATGACCAAGTTGCTGTTCCCAGTTATGATTGTTAAATGAGGATTGCCTGTATTTGTCTTCTCTTATGAAATGATAGAAGCTGCACATGGATGTATACAGGATATGTACTAAATGAGAACAGATATGCTATTGGAATACTTATTCTAACAGCTTTCTCTAAATGTGGTCCTAGGAAGCATGTGGAATCCTCTTTCTCATCTCAACTGGGAATACCAAGGGACACCCAAGGCAGCTAATAGCTCAGCTATCTTGTCAGTTGTCTTTTTTCCCTCTGAATGTATTTCACACAATTCAGGAAACTTTCTCAGAAATTGCTATGCTTCTTAGTACCATCTGTGGAGTGGTATACTTTCCCCCAGAGCCCTTCCCAAGATTTATGCATCTTTGATTTACTGGCTATTTTCTATGGCTATCGGCAGTGAATTATTGTCACTCAACAGGCTCCTTAGGTTTTTAATGAACCAAATCATGTTTCACAAGCAGAGGTTGTATAATGCTAGTGTCTAGTTCCTGCCTCAATCTTCCAAAGTGGATTACTCTGTGCTCAATGGACTAGCCAGTATGCGCTTCCCATTGGTGCACAAAGTTAGTAATACACCACAAACGGGCAGCGACTGAACTGGGCAAATTTTATCTGTCTTTCTAACTTTATTTTTGTGTGGATTTTGAGATGGATTTTATATATTTTTAATTGTAAATTGCCTGAAGTCCTTTAGACCAGGGGTCCCCAACCTTTGCAACTTTAAGTCTGAAGGACTTCAGCTCCCAGACTTCTCCAGCCAGCTTTGCAAAGCTGGCTGGAGAAGTCTGGGAGCTGAAGGCCTTCAGACTTAAAGTTGCAAAGGTTGGGGACCCCTGCTTTAGACAATGAGATGGGAGGTGTATACATTTGATTAATAAACAAATGAGCACCTCTACTACAGAATAGCTGCCACTTCTCTGAGGTAAACAAACAATTGCCAATAGAAAAGAACATATGTAGCTAAGGGGTTAAACTCTGGGTTCTCTCTATGATTGGTTATTTTCTTACAGACATTTCACTACTCAACTAGATAATATCAGTGCTGGTTGGGTAATGAAATGTCTGGAAGAAAACAGCCTAGCTCAGAGAGTACCAAGGAGCTCTCAGATAATCAAATGGATGACAAGAAACCAGAGCAGTTCAATGGAGCACCGTTAGTGCAATAAAGATAAGAAATGGGCAGAGTTTCAAATGATGAATTTTCACTGCCATCTTGGCTTTAAAAAAAAACAACCCTACTCCTGGTAACACTCATGATTAATGTCTGGGCTTTCCAATACAGATATACAAAACCTTATTGTGCTGATGAGTTTGTATGGCATGCCAGCATACTCTATGACAGGGGTAGGGAATTATGGCTCTTTTATGACTCATGGACTGCAATACCCAGAATTCCTGAGCTAGCCATGTTGGCTCAGGAATTCTGGGTAGTGAAGTCCATGAGTCATAAAAGAGCCATAGTTCCCTACGCCTGCTCTATGACATGACCAGGGAACCTGTCACAAGACCAGATCTTATGAGTTGCAGAAACCTCACACGTTTTATGCCATATAATGTCAACACATGGGGGGGGGGACCCCCAATCTCCATTCCTTTTTAAACAATCTTTGGGGAGGAGGTGTCTTGTAAATGCAAACTAATATATCCAGGTGAAATAATTTCATTTTAGAATTTTAAGTTATTTCACAGTTTTTAATGCCTGACTCATTGTTTCTCCACATCTGGATATTCCAGTTTTTCATTCTAGAACCCACAGAGATGTAACTAATGTTAACCATCATTTAATTTTATATGAAATCCAAGCTCTTAATGCTGTACAAAGTAGAAATAAAGAAAAAAAAGAGCAACCAGATAAATGGACTCAGGAACAGACTCAGGGTGCATCATTGGAAGACCTGAAGGAACAGATTAGGAAAAGGTCATACCAGGACTAGATGACCTACAAGGTCCCTCCCAACTCTGTTAATCTGCTAAATTGTCAGGAGTCAGGACTGACCTGAAGGCACTTTCCCCAATGAAATCAATAACATTAACATTCAAAGAGGGCTGGTAGCATATATCCTATTGCAGTTGGGCTGCACTTTTGTGAATGAGGAAAGATAAGAGAGATATCTACTGTATCTAGAACAGTGGTTCCCAACCTTTTTTTGGCCATGCCCCACCTAAGCATCTCTAAAATCCTGATGCCCCCACTGTAACATATAATTCCTAAATTAATCAAAAAGTGAACTCTACTCACGCAGAGGAAATCTAAAAGGCCATTAATTTGGTTTAAACAAAGTTAAAATTGCCCCCATTAAAAATCAAATTGCCCCCCTATGGGGCGTGGACTCCACATTGGTAACCACTGATCTAGAATAGTATTTGAATCATGATTTGATAATTTGGAGCTCAACCCAATCTGATTTGGTGTGATCCATAGACTAGCCAAGTAGGGTTCAAACACAAGCTTTGGAAGCATTTGGTTTCCTTTATTTCTTGGCACGAGGAAACCCTGAATGGGCATAACTTTATCCTTTAAAAGTAAGTTCAATGCAAGACAATGCTGAGCTTTTCAAGTCTGAGGATACCTGAGAGTGGATGGAAGTATTTAGCTGGGCCAAATAAAGTTGCTTCATGCTGGTTGTAAAGAATTTATCACAGCATTCTTCATTAACTAGAGATCACTTCCGATAATGTGTATTTATATAGCAAATATATACTTAGTCACCAAGTAGATTGAGTTTGGTCTAGTTCATGTTGACTTCCCATATTTTTTTCCTATATAAATATTTTTGACCAAAGAGAATATATTCCTGAATAATTAACTAACATTTTGCAAATTAAAATTTTAATATACCAGTATCTAGTATCTTCTATTGAGATGTCCACGGAGAGGCCAAAATCTGCAAGATGGCAGGTGCAGCACGTTGAATGAAGTTCTACATGGATAGAAGTTCTGAATGGTCTACAGGGTCAGGACTTCAACCAGTGGTGGGATTCAAATTTTTTTACTACCGGTTCTGTGGGTGTTGCTTGGTAGGTGTGGCATGGCTTGGTGGGTATGATAGGGTAAGAATACTGCAAAATCCCCATTCCCTTCCCACCTCACTAACCTGCTGTCCATTTCCATTCTCCTCTTCAGGGCAACAAAAAAAGATCAGCTGGGACACTGGGAGGCGTCCGGGAAGTGGAGGGGGGAGGGGGAGGATGAGCCTATTTGCCGGTTCTCCAAACTACTCAAAATTTCCACTACCGGTTCTCCAGAACCTGTCAGAACTGGCTGAATACTACCTCTGGCTTCAACCACAACATCACATCTGCCTTCTTGCAGATTTTGACGCACTTCCATGGATGCCCTCATTTACTAGCAGAAACTTTAAAGGAAGAAAATGACTCCTTTAAAACTTTCCAAGAAAAATTATGTCTGTTTTATTTATAAACAAAACATGCACATTTAATTAATCAATTCCTTAAATTCATGTGAAGAAGTTAGGATGCTTGAGAAGATTAAATAACACTATTATATAATCCAAAAAGCATATCCACCCTACTCTGTATCTGGCCAAACCTGTGTCGTAAGTAAATTGGAAGTAGATTCCTAAAAATGTTAAGCATCATTTCAGGAAAATGAAATATTGCATGTTTATCTAAGGAAAAGAGGGAAAAAATGGCAAGGCAATTATGAAAATGAATATGCTTCTATAAAGCAAAATGGAAAAAGTAAATACGGGATAATGAGAGAGAGAACAGGAAGCTGAAGAGACACATCAGCAATTCTTGCTGAGAGTATTTCTGTTCTTTGTCTTCAAGTAGAAGTTTCTTTGGGGATCCATGCATTCATTCATTAAAGGAGAGGGGGAGTAATTGAAAATAGAATCAAGCAAAAGAAGACCAAACCCAATCTGAAAATGAAGTGGCTTTGCTGCATGGAATAAATTATTCACATACTAAATATCTTAGTTCCAAGAGCTTCTGTCCAAAGCAGATATTCTTATTCATACTAGAGTAATTCACAATCTGCCTGTCTTCTGTAGTTAAATGAGCCTTTGGTCTCCTTGGAGGGACAACCTGATGTCCTCTTCTTTGGGTTGATAGGGGAAGACATTTTGTTTGTGTGTGTGTATCCTGTCTTTATTATTTTTACAAATAACTCAAAGTGGTGAACATATTCAGCACACCTTCCTCCTATTTTCTCACAATACTCCTGTGAGGTGAGTTGGGCTGAATAACAGAATAAATAACAGAGTTGGAAGGGACATTAGTGGTCTTCTAGTCCAACCCTCTGTTCAAGCACCATACCAGACAAGTGGCTATCTAGGAGCTTTTAAAAACTTCCTGTGTTGAAGCACCCACTGATTAAGTGTTCGAATTGTCAGGAAATTTCTCCTTAGTTCCAGGTTGCTTCTCTCCTTGATTAGTTTCTACCCATTGCTTCTTGCCCTGCCTTCAGGGGCTTTGGAGAATAGGTTCTTTATGGCAGCCACTTAGATATTGCAACACTAATGGTCCAATGTGTTTTCGTGGCTAAGACGGAACTTGAACTGACAATCTTCTGTTTTTCAGCCTGGTGCCTTAACCACTAGACTACTGATGGCTGACTTTTTCCGGATGAAGTATCCAAAGTGCGTGTGCCCAACCCCCCCCCCAAATGCAATGCGCGTACATATCCCACCCATTTGCCCCCCTCCTTGCACATGCACATTAAACACATGATGACCAGCTGGCCGGCAGGTAGCATGCATGCATGTGCGGCAATGGCTCACGTGGCCACAGAGAGGGCACGTGACCGTGAACTTCATGGGGGCATCTCCACAAGGAACAGAAAGAGGGCAAGTGTCCAACCCAGGGCACATAGCCTTTTCACTTTCCCCTTTGATTTCTGAATCCCCTGAATTCTGGGGATGGATTTGGAGAAATTATTCTGCTTCCAAAATCTAAAATGTAGACGCTACTACTGAGTTAGCCTGAAATGTGTTGGACATTTCAGGATAACTCAAGGACTGAGGTACAGACAGAGACAGATTATGACTTTTGTTTGTTTGTTATGAGGAGGCACATAGTCTTCCTTGCTGATCTTGAAAAGCTAAGCAGGATTGGGGCAGATGAGCACTTGGGCGGGGAATTACCAGGAATCCCAGGATTGTGGTTTAATTTAAACCAAGACATCCAATTTCTAGAAGGAGGCGTCGCTAACTCAGAAAATGACATGAATGTGTCAATGAGATTATTAGGAGTTTGGTTTTACTTGAACAAGCCTTACATGTACATGTTCATCCCTTAAAAAATACTAGAGCTCATTAAAAGATTGATAATGATTAACTTAATAACAAGGCATGAATTTATACATAGTATGCTAACCTGAACTCTAAATATGCTCATTTTAATTTAATGTTAATTTAGTTTAATAAAATTATATAAACTGAATATCTTTCTATTTACACATGGGGAAACTAAGGGAAAGATTTGTGCCCACCCATCCAAAATTTTGTCATACATATGATTAAGACTGGAAAAGCTGTGGCTAAATCTCCCCATACAATCTGGCCTTGAGATTTTAGATTCGTATTTCAGTCAAGTGACCCTTGACCTTAGAAATTGGTAAGCAAAATAATCATTGGCTCTAGACCCATGATGGTGAACCAATGGCACGTGTGCCAGAGGTGGCATGCAGCGCTCTCTCTGATGGCATGCAAGCTGTTGCCCCAGTTCAGCTCTGCCATGCATGTGTGTGCCATGCAAGCACTGGCCAGCTGGTCATTGGGGCTCTGCCTCACATGCGCGGGTGGGGGGAGGTGTGTGCAGGACTTCCATGCATGCATGTGTGGAGAGGCCTGCACAATGCGGATGCATGCGCATTGCATTTTGGGGATTGCATTGCATTTGCACGTGCACACGTGTGCTTTGGGCAGTCTGGAAAAAGTTAGCCATCACTGCCATAGACACATAATATTAATACCAACAACATTGATAACAATAGCTGTCCCAAAAATTTGGACTGTACTTTCTTACATCAGCTTTCCCCAACCATGTGCACTCCAGACCCATACTTCCTTCATTTCCAGCAATACTGGCATGATGAAGAACCTTCCCATTGGAGCAAGGCTTTTTTTATCTAATGTTGATTCAGAATTTAATATCTTACTTTGATCACTTGTTCTTGTAATTTTTCCAGAAGATGTTTTATAGAATATCCTACAGGCTTGTTTTCCAGTGGCACTTAATCAGTCAGATATTGCTATTAGTTGTACACATGTAGCTTAAGCCATATATTGGCATCTAAATGGATCCACGTTCCACCATTTTTAACAAACCCAGGCTTTTTCTCACAAATGTTCTCTTGCTGGGGACATGAAAGGCATGCTGTTGGAAGTCAAAAGGATTCAGACCTTGTCTGTAATAAACACAAACACATGTTTAGTGCTAGATGCAAACTACCATAGCTAGAGCAGGCATTGTAAATTTCAAATGCAAAACAGATGCAAGTTAATTAGCGGCGGAGAGTGATGACAGCAGAAGTGAAACTGTTTTAGAGAGAAGCGAGTGGTTAGTTCAAGCAGAAAGAAATTAATTTGCGTTTAAAATTTTCCCAGTACTCTCCTTTACTTTTGCTACAACTGTTGCATCACCTTGAGTTGGTGTGTATGTGTGTTTCAGATCTCCTTCTGTTGCTTCGGTGCTAGAAAATAAAACAGACCTTTTCATTTCTGAAACAATGTGATATATATAGACATGCGAGTGTGTGTGCGTATTGGTTTGGTATTTCCTGCATCTGTAAATTGCATTAACCTACTGCATTGCCTCAAAAACTCATTCCATTGCAAAATATTTCTTTTCTCTTTCTGTGCAAAATTAACAAGATTCAGAAGCCATTGGATCCAGACTAATAACACAACTTGACAGTGAATCTCAAAAATGTCAGAGAATCACGTGCTATTGATTTTTCACAGACTTTGGAATGTATATTCACATATTCTCAGCAAAAGTCAATCAATCAATCAATCAATCAATGAATCAATTAGATTTTTTTCTTAATATTAAAAAAACCACCCTATTTGTTGAAAGGTTTGTAGGCCTGACAATAACATTTCAGGAATGGCGGCTATAGCCCAGTAACGGTATCCTATTTTCTTCACTACTAGTTTGGTAGTGGGAGCATGCGCAGAAAGTTCGTGATAACGGCTGAGTGGGTGGGCGGAGCCTTACACTGCCGCCACTACCGGTTTGTCTGAACTGGTGCAAACCAGCAGAATACCCACCTCTGCAATAGCCCCAGCTATGCTTGTTTCTGTTTATGATGTTACAGTCAGAAACAGATTAGATGAGTCCCTATTGCAGTGTTTTTCAACTTTGGCAACATTAAGATGTGTGGGTCCAACATTCCAGAATTCCCCAGCCAGCAAGGTGATTTGGAGATTTCTAGGAGTTGAAGTTCACACGTTTTAAAGTTGCCAAGGTGGGAAACACTGCCTTATGGAATAGGAAGGAACCTATATAGGAAGGGAACAGAACTTGAAGCCAGACAGATGTTGACCTCTGCATAAAACTGTTGTTTTCATCTGAAGGAGAAAAGAAAAAGAGCTTGTGGCATTGGGCTGCAAGTTTTGTCTTTTATTTGTGGACTGTGATGTGATTGGCCTCGTGATGCTTTTTATCATTTTTCATTCCTTGCACCTCCTCTCATGCATGCTTGTTGAGTACACTACACACACACACATGCCTTTACCTGCTGTAAATGTTCCATCAACTTGATTTGAAGTGTGGCAGTGTCTTTCAGCATCTTCTCCTCTTGCTTCAGCGGGAGAAAATAAAACAGATAACCTCATTCCTGAAACACAATTGCTATTGTTTTTATTTGGCATTTCCTCTTTCGGCATCCATTCTTCCAGCAAAAATGGCAGAAAGAAGAAAAAACAGATGGTGTAATGCTTAAAAGTGGGCTTCAAAAATTTCAGCAACAGGTTCTCTGCCTGGTTGCTGGGTAGGCATGGCCATGGTGGGCATGGCTTAGCAGGCCTCCTGCACCATGGCAGGGTGTGTGTGCATTTTTCCCTTCCCCAGGCTCTGGAGGCTTTCCTTGAGCCTCTAGGAGGGTGAAAACTGCCTCCCGAGGCTCCCGAGGCCGAAAATAGGCTGTTTCTGGCCTTCCGGAACTTCTGGGAGGCCTTGAGCCTCTGCATGGGCCCTGAACTTACCTCACACCCAAAAGAGGCTGAGTGGAGGTTTCTAGACAGGGCAGGGTGGGGTGGGGAGAGCGGGGCCAACCAAGGGTGGGATTTGGAGGTTTTCCAAAGTGGCCATAACATTAGCTACAGGTTCTCCCAAACTCGGGCGAACCCGTAGCAGCCCATCCCTGCTTAAATGGATAAGGGAGGCTTCACTAGAAGGGGAAAAAGAGAAAGGGGAAACAACATTGGGTAGAGAAGAAGCCAAGTGAAGAGGTCAATGGTCAGAGAAGGCCTACATGCTCCCCCCCCCCCGAGATTTATGCCTTTGAAAATTGTTAACATTTACTAGCAGCAGGAACAATCCTGTTTCTTTCAAATTGGCTGGGAGGCTAATCCTCCAAAGGCATCCTTAGCAATGATGTCTACAGACTTTAGGTAAATATAGTGTTTGGCATTTGCTATGCCATTAATTGTAGTTTTCTTAGGTGGCTTAATTTCTCTTCCCTAAACAAAATTCATTAGAAACTTCACATCTCATCCTTTGGAGTGTGTTTCTTCCATAAAATTAAGGAATCAAGATTGCCACCTGGACTGGGAGCTGAAATAAAGCTTAAATTGACAGGCACAGCTACTAATTCTGTACCAAATTACCCCCATTCAGAGCATGATAACATCAAACTATGTTTTTAATGACTCCATGGCATCCTTTGATTGGAAATCTAGAGACGAGAGGCTGAGTGGGGGAGAGGTTACAAACCTATCATCTCGGGGAGGTGGTAAACTTGAAAGAAAATTTAAACAAGAGAAAGGTTGTAATTATTGTGCAAGTCAGCTATTCATTTAATGAAATCACACACCAGCAGAGTGTTTTATAGGAGGGGTCCAGAAGCCTCTATGGGCACCAATTAGAATGAAAATGTACAGCTTTTATTGATATCTTTGAGCTGGGCTTGTTGTATTTTCCCCTTTAATTACTGCAGTCAAGTTGGGGTTTTCTCTCTCCCCAGACTGTGAATCAACATGAAAGGAAGAGTTAGAAAGCGCTTAAGAATTAGAATCTGTGTGGTACCCTTGCATTCTGCATGTGGCACAAAATCAAGATCCCAAGTTTCCCCCAGTAAAAAGATGACAGAGGAGCCTTTGACTGAGTTATAAGAGGCATGCTAACCGTTTTCAAAGGCATGGAAGATTTGCTATAGCAAATCTAGAGAGCATAGTAGAAAGCAGAGACATCACCCTGCCAACAATAGTGCGTATAATCAAGGCTATGGTTTTCCCAGTTGCAATGGATGGCTGTGAAAGTTAGACCATAAGAAAGGCTGAGCACAAAAGAATTGAGGTCTTTGAATGATGGTGCTGGAGAAGACTCCTGTGAGTCCCTTGGACTGCAAGGCGATCAAACCAGTGAGTCCTAGAGGAGATGAACCCTGACTGCTCTTTAGAAGGCCAGATCCTGAAGAGGAAACTTTGGCCACCTACTGAGAAGGAAGGACTCACTGGAGAAGAGCCTAATGCTTGGAACGATTGAGGGCAAAAGAAGAATGGGATGACAGAGAATGGGGTGGCTGGATGGAGTCACCAAAGCAGTAGGTGAGAGTTTAAATGGACTCCAGAGGATGGTAGAGGACAGGAAGGTCTGGAGGAATGTTGTCCATGGGGTCGCCATGGGTCGGACACAACTTTGCAACTAACAACAACAAGGGACATGAGCATTGCTTTCATCTTGTATTTTTAAGATGGAGAAAACCACCATTGCTTCTTCATGGAAATTGATGCTGCTATTAAGGATAGAACTAATTCCCTAATGCTCCGTTTTGATTTCTCTTACAGGACCAGATCCCCAAAGACACAGGGGTCAAACCCGTGATGTCATATGACATTTCACGATGTTTTTCCCATTCTCAGAGCTGGAGTGGGCGTGGCCTGAGTGTGATGCATCCTGCCTGTGGCCTAAGACATTCTAACAGATTTAGTGGGGGAGGGGAGGAGGAATAATAATTAAAACCCCCGTCTTCTTTTTTTCTTTTTTGCATTTATTTTGGTATTTCTGCTTCCATTTTATTGTCCTTTGAAATCAGTAAACAGGAGTCACGTAGGAAACCTCTTATTTGTTTATGAAACAAATTAATATGGCTGCTTTCACACAAGGTCTCTGGACAACCTACAGCACTAAAAACCCATAATATCGTTGGAAGAAATGTCCATCTGGGTTCAGTTTCAAGTGGAGAGACAGACACTGGAAACATGGAGACTGCTTGGAAAGATGATTTTTAATGGTGGACAGGATCACATGATTTGAGGTCCTGGGGAAAAAGGCACATCGGTGAGAGAGATAAGGATATATTTATATCCTCTCCTGGGCCCCACCATTGAGCTTCCTGTTCCCTGTACAAGACATGTATTCTGATTGGTGGTCAGACTCCCAGGGGGAGGGGGTCTTAGCTAACTCTGTAGGCTATCTGTCTCCCAGGCTTGGTTGAGCCTTTCTGGCTGATATAATCTTCCTAGGTGCCATGTGGTGAGGTGGGTAGAGGGCTAATCCTATCGTGTCCTGAGGGCCAGGTTTTTTGTGAGGCAGATGAGCTGGCTCAGACCTTAATGGCCCATTAACAAAGGTGTCGGTGGTGTCTGCCTCCCTTTAAGGGAAAATATTCTGCCCTTTTTAAAATTTCCTAAAATATTTCATTTCCCTAGGAGAGGGGTGGATGCTAACTTCCTACAGTATAAAAACCCCTAATCCACACAACCCCTTATATTTGGAACAACTATTGGGATTATGTCTTAATTAGATAGGTGGGTGTTTTTTTTTGTCTTAGGTTGCAATTATTGATCTATCAGATCATTTGAAATGTAGAGCCATGCTTGGATGGATTCTTCTACATGTGAGGGTCCCAAAAAACTCTCCCATTTCTTTGGAGACATTTGGATCAAAAGAATTCTTTAGGAAGCAATGCTCACACCAATGAAGCACTACTGTGTTTGATCATTCCACTCCAACAGTGTGAAATCAGTCTTAATTTCCTTCCTATTTACTCCCTCCAGGAGATTGCTGGCAACTAGACCAAAGAAAAGTTGTCTATAGAATTTCTTTTATTAAAGATCCCTCCTCACTGAAAGAATGACACATGTCTCTTAGAAGGCAGTTGGAGGAAAATTAAAGTCAAGGCACCTTTTTGTCCTAAATCTTTTGTTTTCTTTACCTTCTCTTTTTTTGTTTTTGTTTGTTTTTAACACAAAGTGCTCATTTCAGCATGTCATATTCTCAATACAGGTGACCTTTAGGTTCCTTAGCTTTTCAATTGATTCAGCAATCAATTTGGAATTTGTTTCCATGTTTGATGGGATACTTTGAACTCCCAACCTCCCCCCCCCCCCCCGCAATGGAATTGCACTGAAAATCAGGAATGGTGGGAAATTCTCACTTCAGTGTGCTGCCTAAATCATGGAAATAGCTATTCCTGACGGGTTCCAGGCGGCGCTTGGGCCATTTCCTGTATCCCTGACCCGCGCCCTGATGGATGACCTCGTGGCCGCATGGAATACTGCGGCCACGGGAGCCTTGGATCGGGTCGCGCCCTTGCGGCCTCTCTTGCGGCGGCGAGCCACCCTGGCTCCTTGGTTTACCGAGGAGCTAAGGGTGATGAAACGCCACAAGAGATGTCTAGAGAGGAGATGGAGATCTACTCGGTCTGAATCTGACCGAACACAGGTGAGAGCCCATTTACGGACTTACCTTGTGGCGTTGAGAGTGGCCAAACGTCATCATTGTGCCGCTCTCATAGCATCCGCAGATAACTGCCCTGCCGCCCTGTTTAGGGTGACCCGCTCCCTCCTTCAACAGAGGGTGCGGGAAACCCCACTACAGGGTAGAGCAGAGGAATTTGGGATTTATCTGCAGGATAAAATCGCTCAGATTCAGAACGAGCTAGTCTCCATCGATAGCCCAGTGGGATCCCACGAGGCGGGTCTTGAGACAGTTTGTTGGGAAGAGTTTGACTCTGTTATTTCCAAGGATATGGACAGGTTACGTGGGCGACTGCGAGCCACCACATGTTTATTGGATCCGTGTCCCTCCTGGCTTGTACTGGCATCCTGGGAGGTGACACGAGGCTGGCTCCAGGAGGTTGTCAACGCTTCTCTGAGTGAGGGTTTCTTGCCTGCCTCCCTTAAAGAGGCCATGGTGAGGCCCCTCCTGAAGAAGCCCTCTCTGGACCCAGCATTATTGGTTAACTACCGTCCGGTCTCCAACCTTCACTTTTTAGCGAAGGTTGTAGAGAGTGTGGTGGCACAACAGTTTCCCCGTCACCTGGAGGAAGTTGATTATCTGGACACGTGCCAGTCCGGCTTCCGGCCCGGGCACAGCACCGAGACGGCATTGGTCGCGTTGGTAGATGATCTGTGGAGGGCCAGAGATGGGGATTGTTCCTCCATCCTGGTCCTATTAGACCTCTCAGCGGCTTTTGATACCATCGACCATGGTATCCTATTGCATCGGCTGGAGGGGTTGGGGGTGAGAGGCACCGTTCTACGGTGGTTCTCCTCCTACCTCTCCGGTCGATCGCAATTTGTGTTGGCAGGAGAGCAGAGGTCGACCTCGAGACCCCTCACATGTGGGGTGCCTCAGGGGTCGGTCCTCTCGCCTCTCCTGTTCAACACATATATGAAGCCGCTGGGTGAGATCATCCATGGTTTTGGGGTAGAGTATCACCTCTACGCTGACGACACGCAGTTGTATATATCTACCCCAAACCACCCCAACGATGCCGTAGCGGTGATGTGCCAGTGCCTGGAAGCTGTGCGGGCCTGGATGGGAAGTAACAGACTCAGACTCAACCCGTCCAAGACCGAGTGGCTGTGGTTTCCGGCATCCCGATTCAACCAGTTGACTCCATCACTGGCCATAGGGGACGAACATCTTACCCCTGTGGATGGGGCGCGCAACTTGGGCGTCCTCCTGGATACCCGGCTGTCCATGGAAGATCAAGTGACAGCCGTGGCCAGGAGGGCATTTTACCAGGTTTGCCTGGTACGCCAGTTGCGCCCCCTATTGGATCGGGATGCCCTTTGCACAGTCACTCATGCCCTCGTGACATCCCGACTGGACTACTGTAATTCTCTCTACATGGGGCTCCCCCTGAGGTGCACCTGAAGACTTCAGCTCGTCCAGAATGCAGCCGGGCGAGCAATAATGGGAACCTCTAGGTTTACCCACATAACACTGCTCTTGCGCGAGCTGCACTGGCTGCCTGTCGTCTTTCGGGTGCGCTTCAAGGTGTTAGTTATCATCTTTAAAGCGCTCCATGGCACGGGACCTAGTTATCTGCGGGATCGGATCCTGCCCCATACATCCTTGCAGCTGATTCGCTCCCACAGAGAGGGACTTCTCCGGGTGCCGTCCACTAGGCTATGCCAGTGGGCGACGCCCAGGGGAAGGGCCTTCTCTGTGGCAGGCCCAGCCCTCTGGAACGACCTTCCCCCCGACATTAGAACAACTACAGACCTCCGCTCCTTCCGTCAAAAACTTAAAACACACTTTTTCTGCTTGGCCGGCCTAGGTTAGTCTCCGTCTAATAGGGTGTTAGGGGATTTTAGTTAATTTATAATTGGGGATTTTAGCGCAGGGATAATTTTAGTTTAATTTGTTTTTACTTATTCTATTTATGTATTTTCTATAGCTATTTTAATTTCCCTGTGCACCGCTCCGAGTCCCCTTGGGGAGAGGACGCGGTTTACAAATAAAAATTATTATTATTAAATTATTATTATTATTATTCTAAGTAAAATTATGGACACCAACTTTGGATGTTATTAAAAATGAATATAAAATTTAACGACTATTTATTTAATTTATATGCTATCCATCTCACTATTCAAAGTGAATCTGGGCATTAATCTATCCTATCTATCCTATGTATCTTGTCCATCTGTCCATCAGTCCATCCATCATCTATCTATGTCTTGTCCATCTGTCCGTCAGTCCGTCCATCATCCATCTATCTATCTATCTATCTATCTATCTATCTATCTATCTATCTATCTATCTATCTATCTATCTATCTATCTATCTATCTATCTACAGTATCTTCTATCATCATCTTATATATCATTTATTTTCTATCTATCTATCTATCTATCTATCTATCTATCTATCTATCTATCTATCTATCTATCTATCTATCTATCTATCTATCTACAGTATCTATCCATCCATCTATCTATCTATTATCATCTTATATATCATTTATTTTCTATCTATATCTATCTATCTATCTATCTATCTATCTATCTATCTATCTATCTATCTATCTATCTATCTATCTATCTATCTATCTACAGTATCTATCCATCCATCTATCTATCTATTATCATCTTATATATCATTTATTTTCTATCTATATCTATCTATCTATCTATCTATCTATCTATCTATCTATCTATCTATCTATCTATCTATCTATCTATCTATCTATCTATCTATCTATCACCCACCCATCTATGCATGCTAATAATGATGGCTATAAATAAGATCCAGAATCAGAAGCAAAATATCCCTGCATAATACTTGCTGGACAAGATGAATGAGGGAAGACATTTTATTGAATCTTATCCTGCTGATATACAGTATTCCCATAGTCATAGTGGTTATTATAGGAAAAGACTGCTGGCTATGTTTATCTATTTGTGTGATTTCGATATGACTGTTTTTGAGCTTATTTATATTTTATCAAGCAATTACATAAGTCTTCTATGACTTAGAAGAGATGCAGGAAGAAATGCATTAGCAATGCAAATCAACATTTTGGCAATATGCTTGTTAAAATTATTCAGGGGCAAGATAACACAAATACTGTTGAGCAGGTTTTAGGATAAACAGAAGAGATGGGATATTAATAAAAAGTACCTATATTTTTTAATAGGTATGAGTCAGCCATAGTGAGTATATGATGCACATCTCAGGTATGTATTGAATAAAGGGAGTAAAAACTGAAATATCATCTAAGTTATATAGTAAAACATCCCCAGTTACCTTTTTAAGAACTTATTTGTAATCTAAGGTAATCTACTCACTAAGGATGATTCATACACCTACAACACAGGGAAAATTACATTCCTCTTTACTGGGCTGTTGCACAGAGTGTTGTATGATAATGCATTCAGTGTTGAATGGTATATTAATGGCAACTATATTTGAAGTGATTATGTAACTGGTACTAGAAGACTAGCTGCTAAAGTTTTACGTAGTTTCCCCACAATCTATGTGTTTTGTTTGTTGGACTATGGATTTAAATTTATCCATAATTTCTCCAAGTTGGCTAGAAATTATGGAAGTTAATAGTCAGCAGATCTGGTGGAAATCTAGAAGGGAGAAGTCTGTCTACCATCATCATTGTCTTAAGGCACATGTAATAAAGGTAAAGGTTCTCCTCATACATATGTGCTAGTCATTCCTGATTCTAGGGGACAGTGCTAATCTCTGTTTCAAAGCCAAAGAGCCAGTGCTGTCCGAAGACATCTCCGTGGTCATGTGGCCGGCATTACTAAATGCCGAAAGTGCACGGAACACTGTTACCTTCCCACCAAAGGTGGTTTCTTTTTTTTCCTACTTGCCTTTTACATGCTTTCGAACTGCTTAAATTGGCAGAAGCTGGGACAAGTAATGGGAGCTCACTCTGTTACAGGGTGTTAGGGATTCGAACTGCTGAACTGCCAACCTTTCTGATCAACAAGCTCAGCATCTTAGCCACTGAACCACTGTATCTCTTTGTGATAACTCTTTATAAATTTATAGACATTTTTCCTTCCATTGTCCTCGTCTGATAAAGGAGAATTCTATTGTCATCTTCCTCTTTTCTTTTTGCTGATTACTACTTGGAAGGCAAGAGAAAATGCTTCCCCCCCCCCCTCTCCAGATTTTGAACTGAAGATGGTATGAAAGAGAGATCACAGCACATACAGTACAATATTTACTCATCTTGTTTTTACTCGGGTAAATACATTTTGCAGATATTGCCCGAAAACACTGCCAACCCTGTTTGGTCAAAGACCACAGTAAAGCTAAAAGAAATGCATCTTAATCCATAGGAAGTGAAATGTTTCTCAAACCACTTCCAGCTCTCCAAAAAAAAATGGTCGTGTCTGTCTATAAAACTTACAAAAAGGGGGGATCAGGGGAGGGAGAACAAACTCTGTTTATAATGAAGTTTTCTACTTACTTTGGGCAGAGTTCCCAAAATATGAACTGTGCATAAAAATTATGAATGGGTGGTAACCCAACCCTATAATTACATTCCAGAACCAGCATTTTAAATCTCCTGATTATTTCCCCAAGTTTGCTGTTATGGGAGTTTGGCTTCATGGTTTGTGCATAATGGTGTTTAGTTCCCTCAAAATCTGATGAGACACAGAATGCCTGCTGTCAATCATTTCTCCCCTCCTTGTCTGAATGGGGGTCTCACACGTCTATGATGGGCTTATTTTAGTGGCTGAGATATTTCAGAGAACTGTAGTGACTTGCCTTCTCTTTTCCTAGCTTCAGTTTTCCACAACCATAAAATAAATAAGGAAGTAGCATACTCTAAATCCTTTGTGCCTGAAATACGGTTGAATAACTGCACAATTTTGAATGGTGTCACAGACACCAGAATACTTTAATGATTCTTTAAAGATTTCTTTTTCTATATATATAAAAATGGCTGTGTGCATGTGTGTGTATGTTCCAACATAAATCTGGAACGCCTCGTGCAATTTCAACCAAACTTAGTATACAGATGGCTTACTCTCTGGAAACAAATACTGTGGGGTGGTAAGACACTCCTAACACCCCTCGGGGGGGGTGTTCTGTTAAGATACGGCCTGTTGTGCCTTAAAATGGCTTCTACTGTGCAGCGCAGTGGAGTTTCCATGATAACGGCTTCACAGTACTTCACAAAGGTGCTCCCTCTGGTAAGGAGGAAAATCCATCATTAGAAATTACGTTTGGTTAGGACATTTCCCCCTAAATATCCGAGTAATGCCAGGTTATCGGTTAGTTTTAAATAAAAAAGGCAAAGATCCTAAACAGACCTCCTGCAACCACACATATGATCCTAACATTAAGATTTATTGACTTCAACTCTCATAATTCCCCAGCCAGTCAACCTGCAGCGTGGCTGGCTGAGGAATTCTGGGAGTTGAAGTCTATAAGTCTTAAAGTTGCCATAGTTGGAGACCCCTGATCTAGATGTCTTGTGAGAAGTTGTCTCTTTTGGAAACCAGGAGATGCAATTAAATGTATTATAATTGGCCATGTCTAGTAGATTTAAACTCAATCATTCCAGTATAGGAGCATAAAAATAATGGTAAGAATTAGGATACTTTCCCAAATTAATTGTGATGTTAACAAAAAAAAACCCCTCCATTTTATTTCATAAAATAACCTTGAAATTTCACATGAAAATTTGGAGTGTCAGACCTGTCGTGATCTGATCCCTTAGGGAAGTAAAACTCTTTACTCCACTTGAAGTGAAAAGCAACTTAGAATACAAGGACCCTCAATGTCTATGACGATTCTTATCCAATTCATGGTTGTTTGAAAGGTGCTTTCCCAAAGGGCAATGTTTCACTTTTGTTTTCAAGGAGAAAAAACAAGAAATTCCAGTTGCCATTTGGAAAAGTGCCTTTGAGACTACCTTTGTAAATTTACTTGGGAGTTTCCTAATTCTGTTTTACTGTTTGTCTTTCTCCTCCTGCCTTCCAGATCTGTTGGCACATAGATATTGTCTATGAAAATTCTCAACCATCCAGGTCATGGTTGTCTGAAAGATGTTTTTTTTTTGAGTTTCTTGAATTTTTCTTTAAAACATTTTGCTTTTCATCCAATAAGATTCTTCAGTCTTCAACCAAAAAGCAAAACATTTCCTTAGGAAAAAAAAACCCACAAGAAAATCCAGTTGCCTCTCAGAAGGAAAAAAAAAACCCTTTGGGATGATGTTCAGATGCTCAGCACCATTTTGGTCAAAAAAGTATCTGCATACATAACACGTGACCATTTCTTTCCAAAGGGAAGGATAGTGTAAAATCCCTATTCCCTCCCCACTCCAGGAGAAGGTTACTGCAAAATCCCCATTTCCTCCCAATCAGCTGGGACTTGGGAGACAGAGAATAGATGGGGGCAGTGCCAGTCAGAGGTGGTATTTACTAGTTCTCAAAATTTCCACTACTGGTTCTCCAGAACTGGTCAGAACCTGCTGAATACCACCTCTGATAGATAGAGATGACTCCCATTATTTATTTATTTGGGGCAATGTTGGATTTCAGATAATCTACTCCAGACAAAGGTTTTCCTGATGGTCACTAAATCTTGAAGCCCAACACTGCTCTACAAACATCAACTGTGAAAGTCTACACCAGTGTCTGTCTGACTGTGATTATTACTTGCTCAGATTCAATTTGTTCCACCCACATTGTGCCATCCACTGCACCTGTCACCTGGGCCACTTTGAACAGAAGCCATGTTCAAACAAAAACTACCTAGCCAGCCATAAGGGCAATGGAAAGTCATAGGATGAAATAGGATGGAGTTCACCTGATGAGCCTGCTCTGGATTGCTTGTAACTGAGATCTGCGATTGTTTTCTTGCCACTTGTTCATGTTTGGTGGTACAAGAAATAAAGCTTCCATCCACCCTTTCCTTTAATCTGGTCTCCAATCAGCTTGTAAGGACAGCTGTGTTGCTGTCCTGCCACAAGAAAAGGCAACGGAGCAGCACAATTTATGTTGACCTATTTTTTTTTTTGCCAATTCAAGGACTGGTACATAACTATGTAATATGGCTGTCTGGAGCAGCCCTTCATGTTGTCAAGATCCTCGTGAACTCCAGACACTCTTTTTACAACCACTTTTAAAATAGAATCTTTGCTGAAAGATCTGCAAAGACATAAACAAATAGTTTTAATTTGCTGGCATTGGTATTATTATTATTTTAATGCAGACATCTAGGATAGAGATGTGAAGAAAAACTGTAAAGAATTTGGGAAGGTTCAAAGGCACACATTATTAAAGTTTTAATAATCTCCTTTCTGCCTAGACACAACCCCCTGCTAGCTTTTAAATCTCTGGGGAAAATGCAATCTCTGAAGATTACAGTTAATTAATGTAGAATCTTCCTTGTGAAAACCTGTAGAAAGAAGTACTGGTTCTTAATTTAAGAAAGAAAAAAGAAAAGGCCAGAGCGGTAAATGAAAAGGGAGGAATGGCGTAAACTTTCCCCCCCCCCCACATTCAACCATTTTAATTTTAAGACTTCAAAGACTCCTGTCAAGTTCTGAAATGCAGAATGAAAGTTCCCCCTCCCCACAGCAACAATTCCTGCGTTTCAAACTGTACCAGCATTAAATCCCATCTTTGACATAGTCAAAAGTTGTTTTAATTGGCCTGATACCCCAGAGCGATTTCATCTGGCTTTCGATGATCCTCTGGACTTTATAAAGATTTGCTTGTAGGGAAAATAAGAACTTGCTAGTTTTAGACACAGAGGGCATTGTATCAGGTCAAACTACAAACACAAACATTGAAGGATGTACATAAAGGTGCATTTATGTGTATGTATGTGTGTGCATAGATAATTTGCGGATGCTGATAGATACGGTAACGATAACTTCAATTTTTCAACTTTCTCTACAGCTTTACTATTTTCTTCCTCTTTCCACTTACATAGGATGTCAAAACACCCAGGGGTGAGCTTCAAAAATTTAAACAATGGTTTCTCTGGGCGGTTGCTGGGTGAGTGGGTCATAGTGGGTGCGGCCTATTCGGCCTCCTGCACCATGGTGGAGGGGGGGCATTTTCATCTTCCCCAGGCTCCAGAGGTGTTCTCCGAGCCTCTGGGAAGCCGAAAACTGCCTCTCCTGGGCTCTGGAGGCCTTCTGGGAGACTCATTTTTCCCCTCCCTGAGCCTCTGCATGGGCCCTGCACTTACCTCTCATCCAAAGTTGGCCATGTGGAGACTCCTGGGAGGGGTGGGTGTGGAAGGGTGGATGGGGTAGGCGGGGCCAACCGGGGTGGGATTTGGAGATTCTCTGGCCATAACATTAGCTATGAGTTCTCCTGAACCAGGGCAAATCCATAGCAGCCCACCCCTGATTACAGCTTGGATGGAAGGATCTGATGATAGATAGATAGATAGATAGATAGATAGATAGATAGATAGATAGATAGATAGATAGATAGATAGATAATCTATATAGTATTTATTATTTATTTATTATTTATTAGATTTATATACCGCCCTTCTCCCTTTTGGGACTCAGGGCGGTGTACAGGCAGCGATAAAAATCAATAATACAAAACATAAAATATATAAAAATATATTACATAATTAGCCTGTCCTTAAAACCCCTGCTAAAACCCCCTACTAAAACAGTTTAAAACTATGACAGGCCGGCCGCACAAAATAAATAGATCTTCAAGGCCCGACGGAAAAGGTGCAGGTCCGTGGTCGTCCGTAGGTCAAGGGGTAGGTCATTCCAGAGGGCAGGGGCTGCCACAGAGAAGGCTGCCCCCCTGGGGGTTGCCAGCCGACATTGCCTGGCCGACGGCACCCTGAGGAGGCCCTCTCTGTGGGAGCGCACTGGTTGGTGGGAGGTGTTTGGCAGCAGGAGGCGGTCTTGCAAATAGCCAGGTCCCTTGCCATGGAGCGCTTTGAAGATGGTCACTAATATCTTGAAGTGCACCCGGAAACCCACAGGCAGCCAGTGCAGCTCACGCAGGAGAGGTGTCACATGGGAGCGCCTAGAAAATCCCCCGCGCAGCTGCATTCTGAACCAACTGGAGCCTCCGGGTGCACCTCAAGGGAAGCCCCATGTAGAGTGCGTTGCAATAGTCCAGGTGGAAGTCCAGATAGACAGCTTCATCCAGGTGCTGAGGGAGCTGCCGTGCCACCACACTCTCAACAACCTTCGCAAGAAATCGAAAGTTGGAGACAGGACGGTAGTTGGCCAACACAGCCGAATCCAGGGAAGGCTTCTTGAGGAGGGGCTTCACCACTGCCTCTTTCAAGGCAGCCGGCAGAAACCCTTCACTCAAAGAAGCGTTGACAATTCCCTGGAGCCAGCCTTGTGTAACCTCCCAGGAGGCCAGTACCAACCAGGAGGGACATGCGTCCAATAAACATGTGGTGGCATTCAGTCGCCCCAGCATCCTGTCCATGTCCTCAGGAGTCACAGGATCAAACTCTTCCCAGATAGCATTCTCAAGACCTGCCTCGGTCAGCCCATCTGAACTAGTCCAATCGGAGGCTAACCCGGATATAATTAGAAGATGCCAATGTATAAGGTAATAATAACTCCTTCCTTCCTTCCTTCCTTCCTTCCTTCCTTCCTTCCTTCCTTCCTTCCTTCTACTTGCACATAAAAAAAACACCCCTTTGGAACTCCTGTAACTGAGAATGCTGCATTGGGCTATCAAATCCAGATGCTGCAACATATATCTAGTATCTTTACCTGGGCATCCATGGCTTATACTAAAACAAAAACAAAAATCTCTTTGATATGGTAAACATAAAATACAGGTGGAGTATTTTGATTGCACCATTGTGTGGTTGTCATCATGACTTTTGGAGTCTCATCTTGTGGACACCACTGCTTACTTACACACACATCCTTTGTTTCCTAAAACTCAGAAACATCCATATCTCATTCAGAAGGCCTTCCACACAGAGGTGGTATTCAGCAGGTTCTAACCAGTTCTGGAGAACCGGTAGTGGAAATTTTGGTAGTTTGAAAAACCGGTAAATACCACCTCTGGCTGGCCCCGCCCAGTGGTGGGTTTCAAATTTTTTTAGAACCTCTTCTGTGGGTATGGCCTGCTGGCCATGTGACTGGGTGGGAGTGGCTTGGCAGCCATATGACAGGGTGGGCGTGGCCAACTTGAAAAATGTGGTGAAACTCACTTAACAATGCTCTTGCTTAGAAACCAAAATGTTGGCTCAGAAACTCTGGCATTTGAAGCACGCAAGTCTTAAAGCTGTCAAGTTACAAGACCCTTGCACCCCTAATTCTTTAGAAAAAAACCCCCAGGGGGGTTCAAACTTGACTGCTTTAAGATTTGTGGACTTCAATTCCCAGAATTCCTCCTCTCGCTCTTCATCTTGATGATGTGTGGACGAGCGGGGGAAGGGAGGTGGAACCGGTTCTAAAAGGCACTGTAGGTTTGTGTAACTTCTTCTATAGAAGAGGTTAGAACTGGCAGGAACCCATTCTAATCTGATCAGGAGGAAATGGGAATTTTGCCGTAATCTTCCCCTGGAGTGGGGTGGGAATGGAGATTTTATAGTATCCTTCCCATTCCATGCCCACCACACCACAGTCACAGAACTGGTAGTAAAAAAAATTGAATCTCACCCCTGCTTCCACAGTTTGGAAAACCTTTGGGGAAATATGTGTGGTTGTAGGGTGTGAAGAGAAAGAAAAAGGTCTAATTTAAATAATGTTAGAATTACATGAAAATCTGTATATTTGCTATGTCTGGAATCTATCTGTTCAAAAGTTTTGATGGTCTGATTGTTGATTTTGTTTCTTTGCAAAGTGACCCGTTGGAGAAAATGTTTTTCTTCAGGAACACCCCACCACCACACCCCACAAGATCCTTATTTCCCACTAGTGCAACATTTCTATAGCATATGATTTTTTTCTTCCTTGTATGCTTGGATTTAATAGCAGTGATTTTTTTTCCTTTTCTTGCTTTGCAACAAGCAATTAGCAACTGCCTACAGCATGAAGCTGTCTTGGCTGTAATGCCATTTCAACCACTTACTGGAAGCATAAATGAGGGAACTACTAATAACATACTTTTAAAAATGTGGATGTGTTTTTTAGAAGTCATTTCATTCTTAGTATGAAAAAAATTACATTTTTACAAAAAGCATGAACGAGAAATACTCTTGCCAAAATACAAAGTGTCCAGGATTTGGGGATGTGGCATAACATTTGGAAATGTTTTCCCGTGGTAAGTGATTCCAACATTTTTCTAACTTTACAATTTATGAGTTTTTGAATAGGATGTTAGTGGTAGTGATCTGAGCAGATGCTTTACAGCTCTTACATCTTGGCAGCAACACTGCAGATGCTTCCATAAGAGGTGCTTAACATGGTGTTGCTTTTCCTTTCTTCCTTTGTTCCATCACCTCCACCTCCCTCCCTCCCTCCCTTCCCTTCCCTTCATTCACTACCTTCTGTTCTTCCTTCCCTTTCTCCCTCCCCTTCCTTTCTTCTTCCTTCCATCCCCCCCCTCCCTTCTTCCCCCTCCCCTCCCTCCTTCCTCCCCTCCCTCCTTTCTCCCCTCCCTCCTTCCCTCTTCCCTCCCCTCCCTCCCTCTCCCCCCCCCTTCTCTCCCTCCCTATAAAGGAAAGAAGCAACCAAATTGGCTTCCAATTTTGATACAAATTCTCATGTAGGTTTGCTCTACAGGAGATGCTTTCTCAGGCTCTGCTTGTTGATCTCCCAGGAAGGACAACTTCTATCTCCCTGAGGTTGAATTGTTCCTACTCTTAAAATGTTCCTCCTAATATTTACCAGCAATCTAGACTCACGTAATTTACGTCTGTTCACTAGTCCTGCCATTCATGTTCCTGGTTAAGCTGGAGAAGACAGTTTGCTGCCCGAGGCGAAGG
Source organism: Rhabdophis nuchalis (assembly GCA_039707465.1). NCBI lineage: Eukaryota > Metazoa > Chordata > Lepidosauria > Squamata > Natricidae > Rhabdophis > Rhabdophis nuchalis. Next base: position 26,178,777 of record CM077647.1, on the reverse strand, counting down.
ACAAACTGTCTCTCCTACTAGACAGGCATGTAAATCTTCATTTAACACAGCCTGCTTTCCATGCAACACAACTTTCCTCCTCCATAGAATGCATAACAATTGTTTTATCCGTACATGCTGATCCACCACAACCTGCCCTAGATCTGTTACTTAATGTGACTATCCGCTCTATAAAGTAGAGAAATGGCAGATTGTCTTCTCTTTGGCTTAGAACCGTGAGGGCGAACCTATAGCACATGTGCCACAGGTGACACGCAGACCCCTCTCTATGGGCACTCCAGCCGTCACCCCATCCCAGCTCTACCGCACATGTGCATGCGCCTTCCACCAGCCAGTTGGTCTTTGGATCTTTGCCACGCATGCACGGGGGTGGGGTGCATGGGGGAGACATGTGTATGCATGTGACGGGAACACATGCATGGGGGGGACGCATGCATCGAGGGGCGTTCGCATTGCATTTTGAGGATTTGCCTTTGTTGGTGCAGCTGGGCCTGTGTCTGCCCCAAGACACTGGCCTTCCGCTGCCGCCTCTCTGCTGGCACGAACGGCCTGCAACCTCAGCCTCATCACTCTTTGGGCACTCAGCACCACCACTGGCTTAGAAGTTAAATGAATGAACGAACACTGGGAGACCTATGACCCAATTCACTATCATGGAACCATCACTCGTTGACGATGGGACAGTTGCTATTTCTTTATCCAGCAGACCCGAAAGGTTGGTTGTGAGCACGAATTTGGACTGCTATGTATGTTAAGATGAATTCTCAGATGGATGATGTGAAACAAATCTGAATAACAAAATAAAACCATTGTCCTTTCAGCCTGCTTTTCCTGCAGTTTGACTCTCTCTCAAAGTGGGATGCCAAGGAAATTGGCAGACACCCTATTTCAATAAAGTAGAAATATTATTGGGTTGGACTTGCTTGATGCTTTGTAATGGGGTGTGGAATTGACACTGGGAGACAGGAGGAAACACTGTAGTCTAGATAATGGCCTGATAAATGGAATCTGAGCCTGATGGCAGCGGTCCCCAACCTTTGCAACTTTAAGTCTGAAGGACTTCAGCTCGCAGACTGCCAGCTCGCCAGCTCAAAGCTGGCTGGAGAAGTCTGGGAGCTGAAGTCCTTCAGACTTAAAGTTGCAAAGGTTGGGGACCTCTGTGATGGAGGGTTGATGTGGACAAAGTGTTAAAAGGGAGGGTTGATGTGGACAAAGTGTTAAAAAAGGGGCCCTTCCTAATTGTAAGGCGAATAAAAATAAGGCAGAGAAGGGGTACTTTCAGACTTTCAAGATTCTATTAATGTGTCTTTACAATAAAGTTAGAGTTAGTACTCGTGGTTGTGCTTCTTTTCTGGGCTACCTCCAAGGACTAATATCCTGGCCTTTCATGCATGATGGTTGATAAAAGGGATCTTCTCAAATGAACCTGTGCACATTATTGCTGACTTTCAAATTGTTAGCAAAACTATTTCAATCTCTGTAGTCCATTATATGGATTTTGTTGTTTAGAAATTTGCAACCACATTTTTTATTTATTAGTGTTTTGAACATGATATTGGTTATAATGATATGAGCAGATGCATCACATCCTTATGCTTATACTATGGCTTTGACAATAATTGACTAATTGATAAGAAATGCTAAAAATAGTTCCTTCCTTCCTTCCTCTTCATCTATCCCTCCTCCCTCCCTCCCTCCCTGCCTCTCTCCCTCCTTCATTTTTGTGGTATTCAGGTGAATTTAAATGCTAAAATCTGGGTAGCTATTGTGTTTGATTGGTGTACCTTTTTAATAAATAAAATAAATAAATAAATTTTGTCTTTTGTTTTGCTTCAGAGGACAACGCCCTTTGCCAAAATTCCTCCAAGTCAACAGTTCACATGCTCATTATTTAACCCTTTTTAATTCAATAATCCTACATGGAACAAAGTACAGAAAGTCTGTTTTGCTTTGATCTGCATGCTAATGGCAAAAGAGTTTTCTGGGTCAAAAAGCCATCTAAATCAGTTTTTCAGGTGTTGACCTGATGTATTATCCTGCATAAAGTCTTCTTTTTCAACAGAACTTCTGAAAAGAAAGAGACAAAAACCAATCCCCACTTTTGAGCACAAATGTGCCTTCTGGCAAACCAGATCTGATTTTTGAACTTTCCTTGCTTTGAAATACTAGAGTAGCTGCATGATGTAATCTCTGGGGTTGAGCTGGATGAATGAACAGATGGCAACCAGCCCAGCGGGAGGACTATCTGGCTTCACTGCTCACTTACTGAGGAAATATTTGCACCACTAACCTCAGCAGCCAATGCCTTGCATAAATGCACATTCTTCTCACAAGAAACCAGGTATCATTCACACATTATTACGAAACACATGAAAGCCAAACGTTGGATGGATTCAGCTTAGCTAGACTAGGTTGCTCTTTGTTAAAAGATCCTCTGGTCAAATTGGGGATTCTTGCCTCCAACCCCATTGCAACTTTCCTTAGTGCCACAATCTGCCATTATGAATGCCATCATGTCACTGGTATCCCAATTCCACTCTCTTACCTATAGCCAATAACATGTTCCTGGCTATAATTCTGTGCAGTTCATCATTGAGCCGAAAGGCAGAAATTTATTTATTTATTTATTGATTTATAAATCATTTATTGATCAGCTCAAAAATGTAACATATATATATGTGTGTGTGTGTGTGTGTGTGTGTGTGTGTGTATGTGTATGTGTATATCTGTCTGTCTGTCTGTCTGTTCCAGCACAACTCTGGAATGCCTTGAGCAATTTCAACCAAACTTGGCACACAGATGACTTACTCTCTGGAAAAAATACTGTGGGGGTAAGACACCTCTAACACCCCTTGGGTGTGTGTTCTGTTAAGATAAAGCCTGTTGTGCCTTAAATGGCTTCTACTGTACTGCCGTAAAATGGATTCTACTGTACAGCATAGTGGAGTCTCCATGGTAATGCCTTCACAGTACGCCACAAGGGAGCTTCATCTGATAAGAGGGGAAATCCAACATTAGAAATCACGTTTGGTCCAGACATTTTCCCACTATAAATAAATACCCGGGCAATGCCGGCTTATCAGCTAGTCTTGAATAAAAGAACAAGGCTGTAGACATTTTGTCAATGTGTTGTTAACAGAGGGAAAAAAAGAATTGTGTTACTAATATTGCAGTTTGTAATCATTGATACGATGCATGAATTCTCCACGTTTTTACCCTTCTCTTCTGAAAGAGAACTTGTTCTTTTCAAAAATTCTTTCCAAAGGACGAGAATGTTGACAAAATGCTCCTAGGTGGAGTTCGTGCACAGATTTCATTATAGGGTGTGTACGTGAGTTTTCTGACTTTCTTGTTCAATCGTCATCTCGGCAGTCTTAGCTTTCTTGGCTTCCCACATTTCACCTAAAGCTCAGGGCAAGGGATGGGATGATGTGAAACAGAAAACAAGTGTGCGGTGCAAAGTGCCACAAAGAGAGGCTCTGGAAAGTGTGCCAGTGTGAGACTCCCCTCTTTGAAATGTAAAAGAAGTGCAGCCTTTGCAAGGTTCACACGGCTGCTTCAATGACAAACTATGTCTTTGCAAAACCTCTGGAGATACACACTGATACAGACAATTGGGCATAGGCTTTGATGGGAGAACCTTGCAGATAATACAGCTGTTCTAACACTTCAACAGGAAGAGTATTGAATGTATACTACAGGTAGCCCTTGACTAACAACTGCAATAGAGCCTGCCAATTATGGTCATTATTATGTATCAAATTCAGTCTTGATTTTGTTCCTTTTTGAACAATGATATCGCTGATAGCACAAACAGTCAATCAACAAATATAGAAAGCGATTCCCTATTTTCTAAGGAATATTTTCTAAAGTATAGTATTTCTAGAATATTTTCTAGAAGATAATACATCCCAAAACTACTTACGATCTTGTTCATTCCATAGCAAATAATAGGTTTGCTTAATGACTAGAGCATTTGTTTAACAACCACTGCAAAAGTCATAGTCATAAAACAGGACATCACGTGACTTACCCAATTTTATGACACACACACCCTTTTTTTTGCAGTGGCCATTAAACAAATGTCAAAGAATAAAAAAGAATCATAAAGAAGATTTGAATGGGAATAGAAGTTAAGAAATTCATTTGTAATCTACAACTCATTGGAGGATGAGTCTGAGAGAACAATTAACTAATTGATCTATAAGACACAAGAGAAACAGAAATAAGAGACTCTAGAAAAAAACAGCATGGGTGCAGGAAGAACTCTAACAAATTGAGAGATAGAAAAAAGGACAAGTATAAAAAAATGACACAGAGAGATACACATATAACCAAATCAGAATACCAGCAAATAGCTTGAATCTACAAAGACAAAGTTGGCTAAGGCTCAGAATGAAGTAAGGCTTACAAAAATGTAAAAAAATAACCCCCCAAAAATGTAAGGAACAAGAAAAAAACCAAGGAAATGATTAGTCCACTACAAGGAGAAGTTGGCAAGAAGCTGACAAATAAGAGGGAAAAAGCAGAACTGTCTTCATGCAAAAGGAAAAAAAATAATCTATCAAAAGCATCATAAGGGAATAACATGAATACAGGTCAAAATAGTCAAGAAAATGTTGAGAAAACAACTATTTATTTATTTATTATTCATATTTGTAACCCGCACCCATCTCACCATAAAGGGACTCGGGGCGGCGCACAGAAATGTAAAAAAATAAATATACATATATACAAAATATTAACATTCAACAACTAAATTAAACCAAAACCCTGCGTTAAAATAAATGTAAAACCCATAAATTAAAACTTTGATTAGCTACAAGTCAGTACTGTACGGAGTAGTTCATGCCAGGCCGGCTAGATGAAAGAAGTGTGTTTTTAAGTGCTGGCGGAACAAGCAGAGGTCTGAGATGATATGGAGTTCGGGAGGTAGGTCGTTCCAGAGGGTTGGGCCCACCATAGAGAAGGCCCTTCCCCTGGGCACCGCCAACCGGCATTGCCCGGTCGAGGGCACCCGGAGAAGACCTCTCCGTGGAAGCGAGTTGGCTGTAGGGATGTATGGGGCAGCAGACGGTCTCATAGGTAGCTAGGCCCCGTGCCATGGAGCACCTTGAAGATGGTCATCAAAACCTTGTAACGCACCCGGAAGGTCACAGGTAGCCAGTGCAGCTCGCGCAGGAGTGGTGTTATGTGGGATTGCCTTGAGGCTCCCATGATCACCCAGGCAGCCGCATTCTGAACCAACTGTAACCTCCGAGTGCATATCAAGGGGAGCCCCATGTAGAGAGCGTTACAGTAGTCCAGACTAGAAGTCACAAGTGCTTGAGTGACTGTGCGAAGGGCCTCCCGGTCCAGTAAGGGGCGCAATTGGCGGACCAGGCGAACCTGGTAAAACGCCCCCCTGGCCATGGCTGCCACCTGGTCCTCCAGGGACAGCCGGGAATCCAGGAGGACTCCTAAATTGCGCACCCTCTCCATGGGGGCCAATACTTCACACACACACCCCATGGCCAGTGATGGTGTCATCTGGCTAAACCGGGAGGCTGGGAACCACAGCCACTCGGTCTTGGATGGGTTGAGTTTGAGTTTGTTACTGCCCATCCAGATCTGTACAGCCTCTAAACACCAGGACATCACCTCAACGGCATCGTTGGGGTGGTCTGGGGTAGAGATGTACAACTGAGTATCATCAGCATACAGATGGTAGTCTACCCCAAAACCACGGATGATCTCACCCAGCGGCTTCATGTACGTGTTGAATAGGAGTGGCGAGAGGACCAACCCCTGCGGCACCCCATATCAGAGGGGCCTAGAAGTTGACCTCTGCCCCCCCGTCAACATGAATTGTGACTGACCGGAGAGGTAGGAGGAAAACCACCACAAAACAGTGCCTCCCACCCCCAACCCCCTCAGTCGGCGCAATAGGATACCATGGTCGATGGTATCAAAAGCTGCTGAGATCTAACAGGACCAGGACAGAGGAACAACCCCTATCCCGGGCCCTCCAGAGATCATCTACCAACGCGACCAATGCCGTCTTGGTGCTATGACCGGGCTGAAAGCCGGACTGGCACGGGTCTAGATAATCAGTTTCCTCCAGGTGACGGGGAAACTGCTGTGCCACCACACTCGCTAGAAAGTGAAGGTTGGAGACCGGACGGTAATTAACCAGTAATGCTGGGTCCAGGGAACCCTTCTTGAGGAGGGGTCTCACTACCGCCTCTTTCAAGGTGGTAGGTAAGTACCCCTCACTCAAAGAAGCGTTCACTATAGCCTGGAGCCAGCCTCGTGTCTCCTCCCAGGATGCCAGTACAAGCCAGGAGGGACATGGGTCCAATAAACATGTGGTGGCCTTTAGTCTCCTCGCCAACCTGTCCATGTCATCGGCGGTAACAAAGTCAAAGTCCTCCCACAAAATTGTCTCAAGGCCTGCATCGGATACTTCCTCTGGACCACTATCAGTGGAGGGCAACTCGCTCCGAATCTGAGTGATTTTATCCTGCAGATATTCTCCAAATTCCTCAGCTCAGCCCTGCAAGGGGGATTCCCGCGGCTCTGTTGAAGGAGGGAGCGGGTCACCCCAAACAGGGCCGCTGGGCGGTTATCTGCAGATGCGATGAGGGTGGCACAATACTCGCGTTTGGCCACCCTCATCGCCACTAGATAAGTCCTCAAATGGGCTCTTACCAGTGTTCGATCAGATTCGGACCGAGAGGATCTCCACCTTCTCTCTTGCGGCGTTTCATCTCCCTCAACTCCTCAGAAAACCAGGGAGCCTCGGTGAGATGACGCCGCGTGAGAGGCCGCAAAGAGTGGCCGCAAAGGCGCGACGTGGTCTAAGGCCCCCGCGGCTGCACTATACCATGCTGCCACTAGGTCCTCAGTCGCGTTGCGATTCAAGGATACAGGTATTGGCCCAAGCTCCTTCTGGAACCTTTCAGGATCCATCAGGCGCCTGGGGCGGAACCATCTAGGTGTCTCCGGTTCCGCCTCTCCGCGGTGGGATGGGGCGATTGGAAAGTCGAGCCGAAGGAGAGAGTAATCTGTCCATGACAAGGGTGAGATGACTACATCCCCGATTCCAATATCACTTCTCCACTGGCCAGAGACAAAGATAAGATCCAGCATGTGTACTCCAATGTGCGTGGGGCCCTGAACTACTTGGGTCAGGTCCATGGCCGTCATGGCAGCCATGAACTCCCGAGCTGCCTCGGATGTTTCGCCTGCGTATGGCAGGTTAAAATCCCCCACGACTAATAGTCTGGGGGATTCAACTGCCATCTCGGCGATCACCTCGATGAGCTCGGGCAGGGCTGCTGTTACATAGCAGGGAGCCAGGTATACAATCAGCAAGCCCAACTGCCTCCCTAGGCCCCACTTCACGTAGAGGGACACACAGCCGGTAGTCTGTGGTACAGTGATCTCCCTCGGCTCCAGACCCTCCCTAACAATAATCGCCACTCCTCCACCCCTGCCTACGGCCCAAGGCTGATGAAACACACGGCAGCCTGGTGGGCACATTTCCACGAGGGGTAAACCCCCCTCGAGGCCCAACCAGGTTTCCCTAATTCCCACCAGGTCCGGGTCCCCCTCTGACACTAAGTCATTTATGAGGGGGGCTTTATTCACCACGGACCTGGCGTTGCAGAGCATCAGCCTGGGGCCCTGGCTCTGTAATCCTTGACCGCCTAGCCCCTGAAGGGAGCACAGGGGGTTGGGGCGAGTGACCGCTTGTAACCAGCGGCCACGATCCACCAACTCAAGATGGACACACTGTCTCCCGTCCAGTCCAGACAATTCAAATCACCGGGATCAGATGGTTTACATCCCAGGATTCTGAAGGAGCTGTCAGATGTGATTGCAGAACTAGTGAACAAAACATTTCACAGTTTCTGGAGCACAGAGGACCTGTCTGAAGACTGGAAAAGAGCTAATGTGGTTCCAATCTGCAATAAAGGGGAAAAGGTGGATCCAAGAAACTACAGACCTATCAGCTGGGCATCAATATCTGGGAAAATTCTGGAAAAACATAGTCAAGCAACAGATTTGTGAATTTATAGAAACAAACAAAGCAACTACTAGAAGCTAGCATGGTTTTGTTGAAAATAAATCATGCCAAAGAAACCTTATTGCCTTCTTCGATAAATTGGCTAAATTAGTGGATCAGAGGAACACAGTGGGTATAGTGGATATAAAGACTTCAGTAAGGCATTTGACAAAGTAGATACAATAATACAATAGCAGAGTTGGAAGGGACCTTGTAGGTCTTCTAGTCCAACCCCCTGCGTGGGCAGGAGCCCTATACCATTTCAGACAAATGGCTATCTAACATCTTTTTAAAGACTTCCAGGGTTGGGGCATTCACAACTTCTGGAGGCAAGCTGTTCCAGAGGTTAATTGTTCTAACTGTCAGGAAATTTCTCCTCAGTTCTAAGTTGCTTCTCTCCTTGATTAGTTTCCACCCATTGCTTCTTGTCCTGTCCCCAGGTGCCTTGGAGAATAGTTTGGCTCCCTCTATAAGATCAATAAGATGCCTTATTGAATCTACTTTTTGTAGGATGGAACCATATGGGATAGACAGATGGATTCACAGTTGATAGTGGCATGCACTGGCATACCTCAAGTATCTTTTGGGGCCAGTTCTTGTCAACATTTTTATAAATGATCTAGTTGAGAGGATAAAAGGAAAGCCCATCAAATTTGCAGACAACATCAAGTTGGAGATAATTGCTCACACTTTGGAGGGTAGATTCAAGTTTCAGAAGGATTTTGACAGACCTCAGCATTTGGCATTAGCTAGCTAGATGCAGTTCAGTGGTGAGAAGAGTAAGGTCCTGCACCTAGGCAGAGAAAATCAAATGCACAGATATAGAATAGGCACTACCTGGCTCAACAATAATAACAACTGTGAGAGGAACTAGTGAATACCTACATACACTTTAAGTATGAGCCAGCAGTGTGCTGTATCTACCAAAAATTGCTAATGCGGTCCTACGCTGCATCAGCAGAGGGATAGCATCAAGATCATAAGAAATGATACTACTGCATTATACTGCACTAGTGAGGCCACACTTGGAATACCACACCCTGTTCTGGTCACAAAAAATATGCTGAGTTCCTAGAAAGAATGCAGAGAAGAGCAACTAAGATGATTAGGGTGTCCACAGGATAATTTGTACCCTGTTTCCCTGAAAAGAAGACCTCCCTGGATAATGTCCAATTGGGCTTTTGAACGCATGTGCTAAAATAAGCCCTCCCCTGAAAATAAGCCCTCCCTGAAAATATTATAGCAGCAGCAGCCATGAGGTGACCATGCTCAGCACCTCCTGCAATTCAAAAGTAATAAGAGCTCCCCAAAACTAAGGCCATTCGCTTATTTCAGGAGTCAAAAGAAAATAAGACCCTGTCTTATTTTCAGGGAAACACAGTACAAGGAACAGTTAAGCTTTGCTGGCTGGAGAATTCTGGGAGCTAAAGTCCTTCAGACTTACAGTTGCAAAGTTTGCCCACCCCTGTGCTAGAGTAATGAGGAGCATTAGCTGTCTTCTGGTACAGGGGGGACTGCCAAAGAGAAATGGGAAGGGACTTATTTTCCAAAGTTCTTGAGGATAGGACAATCAGCAAAGGGTGGAAGCTCATTAAAGAGAGATACAACTAAGGTACATTTCCGGACAGTGAGAATTAATTAATGTGATACCTTGCTTCCTGAAGTTGTGGGTGAATTATTGCTAGACGTTTTCAAGAAAAGATTTGTTTGGAATGACATACAGTCTCCTGCCATGCGCTGGTGCAAAAAATTCTCCAAGGTTTCTTCCTTCCTATAATTCTATGAATCTACACCATAGCAATAGACTCATATTGATATTGATTCACAGCGTTTTATAGTGCCCCCAACAATCTGGGCCCTCATTTTACCGACTTTTGAAGGATGGAAGGCTGAGTTCACCTTAACTCAGTTAGACTCAAACTGCCAAACTGCTGGCAGTCAGCGGTCAGCAGAATTAGTCTGCAACACTGCATTCTAACCACTGTGCCAAAGGTGGGTTCCTTCTGGTTTGGACCAGTTCAGCTGAGTAGGTAGTAACTCGGCTGGCCACACCCCTGAATCTGTTCTATTGGCGCCACCGTATGCGCCGCCATCTGACCTTTTGTTTCTGCGCATGCACTAAAGCAATTATTTTACTACTGTGCATGCACATGAAGTGCATGCGTGCTCGAAGCGCGTTCCTGAGTGAACCAGCAGTAACAGAGGCCCAAACCCACCCCTGCACTGTGCCTTCATAGTCCATCAACCAGTCTGAAATCAAAGGAAGCTTTCTGTTTCCAAGGAATCTACTATCTGTGCTTGAAACAGATGTTTTTCCTTGGTTCTTTCTTTCTATCCAATCATACGATATTTGCTAAACGTGACTCATCTTATCGGAGAATCCTTTTTCCCTTTCAGCATGACAAGTAATGCATAGAGTTAGTCCCTTTTAAGTGGTGACCATCGGGGCATCATTTAGCTCCACACACAAGTCATGGAGTTAGAATTAGATGCCCTACAGTTATGTTTAACATTGATTCCAAGATTTTTTTTATTTTTTTGGGTGATGGCGTGGGGTGGGTGGGTGAGAGGCAATTACAGGAACAACCTTAAGGCAGAGGCACAAAAATACATGTTTAGGATTGTATTCACCTTCCTCTACAAAAAGAGCCTTTCCAAAAATTACTGCCAAATTATAATTTAGAATGTGATGCAAGAAGAAAATTATTAGTAATACACGAAGGAGGGGTAGCCATGTTAATCATATTTAATTAAATAAAATTAACATTAATTAATGCCAAATGGGAATTTTAAATGTAACAGGAGACAGTTATTTAAAACACAAGGAGTAATCATACTCCTAACTTATTGTTGATCGCACAATCAGCCAGATGTTGAGTCTGCATTTGGCATATTTATCTACCTATCCAGTCCTTAAGGATAAGATGTTGTTGTTTATTAATATTAAATATTATTAAAATATTAAAATATTGTCTCAAGATAGAAGTTGTTCCAAGCAAAACTGTCTTTTGCAATTATCTGATGGTGATTTTCAAGTGGTGCTCCAGTTATTTTGAGATTATATCCAAGGTACTTATTATTATTGGTACTACATTTCAGGTGAAGTGAAAACTTAATAGCATTTGTAAGTTTGACAAGGTGCTATATGACATTAGCTACAGGCTAATTTGGCTTTCTTATAAAATCATTCGAACCATCATTAATAAGCCAGAATGAAATGGTCATTTGGATTGCTCACAGATGTTCCACTATCACATAGCCAGACCCTAGATATAGATTGCAGCATCTGTTTTACAACTGTGGATGGATTTTTTTTTATTTTTATTATTTTATTAAATTTATACCCCGCCCTTCTCCTTGTTAGGACCCAGGGCGGCGCACAGGCATTATTAAAACCACAAAAATACAATAAATATCAATTTAAAATATATTAAATTAGATTAACCCGTGCTAAAACCCATGTTAAAAACCTTCCCAAATTATAATTTATTTATTTATTTATTTTTTTAAAAAAGTCAGGAACAGGGGATAATTTGTCTAGAGACTATATGGAGATAAATCTAAGGAATCTAGAAGTCTTCCTTTCCTTAAATTATGCAACTCATTATTACTCAGAAGAATTAATGTTAATCCAGTAATGTCATAAGGCAGGGCCTTTTTAGTGGTAGCATCTCCATTTTCATACTTTTGCTTTAAAAAGATCTGACTGGGGTCAGCTTTAGGCCAGCTGGCTTTAAATGAATGTTTAATATTTCACTCTGCTTTTTGGCTTCTTATAGATGACTGCTCTACATTTTATTCCAGGATAGTTTTTAAGTTGTCTGTTGTCTCTAAGGTCTCTTATGCTCAAGGAAATTCATTTATATTTTAATATACTGTAAATCAATTAATTAAAAACTGGGAGAGACAGATGAGGGAATACCTGTGTCCTTAGTGGAAAATCTGTTTTGCTTCTCTTGCACAGCCTCCACAAAGGGAAATAAAACTGATTTTTATTGGTCACACACACACATTTTTGTAATTGCACCTTTCCAACACGGTCTTGATTGATTTAAAGGTAGGTACTTCTCTTATTGTACTTCAGATGATGTAAATGTGCTACCAATTTGAGGTTAAAACAAACCACAGCAGAGTAAATGCAGGTATAGCAGCCCTCTAGAGAAAGTTCATGGGAATCTCATATTTGCAAACCTCAGGATTCTCCCATGCAGGAAGAAGGCAAAGTCAAAGCAAGAGAGGCAGCCATTCATACACATAATGATAAACCTGCTAGTTTGAACGTGATTTAATGTTTAAATTACAAATGACTGAGTTCAGGGGTGGGATTGAACATTTTTAGCAACTGGTTCTCTGCCCAGTTGCTGGGTAGGTGTGGCCATGGGGGGCATGACTTAGTCTGCCTCCTGCACCATGGCGGGGTGGGGTGGGGTTGAGTGTTTCTCCTTCTCCTGGCTCTGGAGACTTTCCTCAAGCCTCCGGGAGGGTGCAAAAGGCCTCCCCCTCAGGCTCCAGAGGCCAGAAAGTTCTGGAACTTCCAGGAGCTCCATTTTCTGCCCTCCCCAGGTTTCAGAGGCTTTCTTCGAGCCTCTGGGAGGTGAAAATGGCCTCCCCCAGGCTCCAGAAGCCCTCCAGAGGCCAGAAACAGGCCTGTCTCTGGACTTCTGGAACTTCCCGGAGGCCCATTTTTCATCTTCCCAGAGCCTCTGCATGGGTCTTGCACTTACTTGGCATGATGAATTGACCACATGGAGCCTCCTGGGAGGGGCAGGATGGAGAGTGCAGGGCTAGCCAGTCCTTCCAACTACTGGTTCAGTGAACCAGATGTAAAATTAGCATCCGGTTCACCCAAACCGGTGCGAACTGGCTGAATCCCACCCTGACTGAGTTCAAATAATAGCTCATTATGCTGAAAGATTCCTTTGCAGAATTCAGTGGCCATGTTCACACAACATGCAAAGCAAAACCATACTAACATTACAATTTAACGTGTGTGTGTGAAGCAAGCAAAGAGCAAAATTCTAAGTAATTTGGAGGAGATTTGGGGCCAGTCATCTGCCAGAACAATTTTTATAATTTATCATGTAGCTTTGTTTATTGGAGGGGGGGGGCACTTATCATTTTAGGAGTACATGGTATCACAATGTTGGAGAGGCACAAAATTAAGGAATTGGGTTTTTATGAGGCTGCATAATGTTCATAAGGATGTTCTTGGAGCAAGCCCATTGTTGCAAAGGAAAATCATATATTACCCTGCTAAATTCAGCTGCCCACAATGATCCAATAAGCCTATCTGTTCCCAACAATTTTAAAAAGATTCTATTTCTGCAACTTTGGAACTGTTAATTAATTTTTTTGCTGGTCAGATTTGTATCTACAACACATGAGTAAACAAGGTTTTTCTTGTTTACAAACTAGCCGTGGGAACAAATAACTTCATTAGTCTTAAAATTGGGACCTACAAGTGGTGCTATAGTATGAGATTTTAATCTGGCACTTGAATAGCAACCTAGGTTTAATGTCATAGGTATAAGTATGTGTTTGCACTTTTAAAACGTGTTGTCCAGAGAAATAGAGTTTGTTTATATGAAAAAATATAAGCAAGTACAGTCTTCCCTTTTGAAAAAATATGCTATGAGGATGGGGCCTAAAGTCCAACCTACTTGGAAGAATAATATCCAGCCTTAGTCCAATTGATACCACTATTCTTTTTCTTGAGACAAATCTCAACAAATCTCATCTAGGGAAACTCCCATTCTGAAGATTGTTGCTTCATGGATAAGTTGTTCTTATAAAACAGGGGTATCAAACTCACAGCATCATGGCGGTGTCACATTATGTATTGGGACTTTACCCCCCTCGCTAAACCGGGGTGGGCGTGGCCAGGGCAGGTTGCCATGGCCTGGGAGTTTGACAGTCCTGTTTAGTGGTGGGTTTCAAACTTTTTTAGAACCTCTTCTGTAGGTGTGGCCTGCTTTGTGGGAGTGACATGACGGCCATGTGACCAGGTGGGAGTGGCTTGCCAACTGTGTTACCAGGTGGGAGTGGCTTGCCAGCCATGTGACTGAGTGGTAGTGGCTTGGCAGCCATGTGACTGGGTGGGCGTGGGCAACTTGTAAATTGTGGTGAAAACTCACTTAACCATGCTCTTGGTTAGCAACCAAAATTTTGGCTCAGAAACTTTGGCATTTGAAGCACGCAAGTCTTAAAGCTGTCAAGTTACAACCCTAACCCTTTAGAAAAAAAAACCCCAGAGGTGTTCAAACTTGACAGCTTTAAGGCTTGTGGACTTCAACACCCAGAATTCCTCCTCTCGCTCTTCATCTTGATGATGTGTGGATGGGTGGGGGGAGGGAGTTGGAACTGGTTCTAAACGGCACTGTAGATTTGTGGATGGAACCTGTTCTATAGAAGAGGTTAGAACTGGCAGGAACCCATCCCTGGTCCTGTTATAGAACAAGGGATCCTTATTTTTTGTAATTGAAACTAGCTATGTTTGGGCCCAGGATAAGGCAGGCAAAGTTGTGAGGACATGAGAGAAAAATGTTTATAGAGATAAGTTCATATGAGGAATGTGGGGAAGGCCTCTCCCATTTTTTTATCATAAACTTCTTGTTAATTTCTACATGGAGAGACTGATGTTTATTTTCCTTCCCTGAATGTATATGAATCTTTCTCCCACTTGAAATCTGACCATGGCATAGTCCAGATTTCCACCATCATATAATGGATGGAGTGTTGATTGACTTCCAAGTGAGTTAAAAGCAAAGGAACTCCTACAGATTCTTATTTTGTCCTGGCCATGCACACGTCTATCATATTCCACATTACAAAAACATAAGATAAAAATATCTTGTTGGTGCCTTACTAGTATTTTGGATATTTTCTTCAGTTCAACTTTCTCTTCCATTTCATTCTTGCTGATAATAATCAAGGGACTCAAACACTGGTACGCAGAAACACAGGTTAGAAAACACTTGAGAAATAGCGTAGTTAAAATGGAGGATTAGGGTTGGGGAAAGTTTAATTAACAGTTAACCACTGAAGTTCAGTTAACAGTTTAATTAACAGTTAACCATCGCTGGCCATAGGGGGCGAACATCTTGCCCCTGTGGATGGGGCGCGCAACTTGGGTGTCCTCCTAGATGCCCGGCTGTCCATGGAAGATCAAGTGACAGCCGTGGCTAGGAGGGCGTTTTACCAGGTTCGCCTGGTTCGCCAGTTGCGCCCCCTATTGGATCGGGACGCCCTTCGCACAGTCACTCATGCTCTCGTGACATCTCGACTGGACTATTGTAACTCTCTCTACATGGGGCTTCCCTTGAGGTGCACCCGGAGACTGCAGATGGTCCAGAACGCAGCCGCGCGGGCAATCCTGGGTACCTCTAGGTTTACCCATGTAACACCTCTCCTGCGCGAGCTGCACTGGCTGCCTGTCGTCTTCCGGGTGCGCTTCAAGGTACTAATTATCATCTTTAAAGCGCTCCATGGCTCGGGACCTAGCTATTTGCGGGATCGGATCCTGCCCCATACTTCCTCACGGCCGATTCGCTCCCACAGAGAGGGACTTCTCCGGGTGCCGTCCACTAGACTTTGTCAGCGGGCGACGCCCAGGGGAAGGGCTCTCTCTGTGGCGGGCCCTGCCCTCTGGAATGACCTTCCCCCCGACATTAGAACGACCACGGACCTCCGCTCCTTCCGTCTGAAATTAAAAACATATTTTTTCTGCTTGGCCGGTCTGGGATAGTCTCTCTCTATGGGGTTTTAGTGTATAGTGGGAATTTTAGTTTAGATTGGGTATTTTAGCACAGGTACTATTTAATTTGTTTTTAAGATGTTCTTGATTGTATATTTATGGTTTTTAGTTTCCCTGTGCACCGCTCCGAGTCCCTATGGGGAGAGGAGCGGTCAAGAAATTAAACTATTATTATTATTAAACTATTAATATGTTGTCTTTCTCTTTCAGCCTAAACCAGGGGTCTGCAAAGTCGGTTCTTTTAAGACTGGTGGACTTCAACTCCCAGAATTCCCCAGCCAGCCTGGCTGGCTGGGGAATTCTGGGAGTTGAAGTCCACCAGTCTTAAAAGAGCTGACTTTGCAGACCCCTGGCCTAAACTGTCTTTTGCTATTGGGAGAAGAAACAAGGATGTGAAAATAAAAATATATATGAATGACTTGAATTCTGAATAAATATTCATTCTGAGCCTTGGTATATTTTGGATTTGGGACCCATTTTTTAAGGCATCTGGTTCAAGAAATTATTCCATTTTGGAACAATCTTAATGTTAAAATAGTGTTTTGGGGAAAGAAAGGAAACAAACACTTATTCAGAAGTTCAAGCAATTAAACGATGGTGGTGCAGTGGTTAGACTGCAGTATTACAGACTAATTCTGCCCACAGCCAGAAGTTTGATCCTGACTGGCTCAAGGTTGACTCAGCCTTCCATTCTTTCAAGGTCTGTAAAATGAGGACCCAGATTGTTGGGGGCAATAGGCTGACTGTAAACCGCTTAGAGAGTGCTGGAAAGCGTTATGAAGCAGTATATAAGTCAAGGTGCTAGTACTGTTGCTATGATGTAGATTCATAGAATCATAGGAAGGAAGAGACTTTGGAGATATGACAAAAATAAAAAAAATAATTAAAATAATATATTCATGAATTTAAATATAATGTAATTTAAATATATAAATCTTAAAGAGAAAACAAAAAATAGGAAACTCTCAAAGGGCAGGCTTGACTGACCACTAGGTCTTTTTCTGCTGTCAGTTTTCCATGTCTCTAATGTGATTGTTGAATTCTGTAAATTATGTAAAGCCCAGTTCAAATTAACCCACCAACCAACAACTTGATGACTGTGGAAATTCTCAGGCATCCATATAATGGTTGTTCTAAAATTGCTTTTTCAAGGGACAACTGGGCTTTCTTTGGTTTTCCTCAAAGTATTTTGCTTCTTATTCAAGGATTCCAAGAACTAAAGAAGCTTCTTGGATGAGAAATGAGATGTGGAGCTCTCGCCTCTCAATCAGGAGGTTGTGAGTTCAATCCTAGGAAGAGGCAGATGTAGGGTCTCCTGCTTGGGCAGGGGTTGGACTAGATGATCTCCAACTCTGTTAATCTGTTAAAACCAAAAATCCAGCTGCCTCCTGAAAAAGCACCTTTGGAACAACTTGGAGCAGAGGTTCCCAAACTTGGCAACTTTAAGACTTGAGGACTTCAACTCCCAGAATTCTCCAGCCAGCAGGTTCCATCCACAAGTTGCCAAGTTTGGGAACCTCTGACTTGGAGGATATTATGTAATGTGGCTGTTGGATGTGGAAGGAGAGGAAGGTTCTCACATTAACTTTGTTGACTACTCAGAGGTACCATTTGTTTTATTCTCTACTTGGCCCTTTCCCCCCAAAAGGAATCCTTTATATTGCTGCAGTGAATAATCACTTTTGTTTCAGAATGTGTAGGAGGAAAAATTCTGAAGTTTTTGTTTAACTTTCCTGTTTTTGGATCAATGGATCCACCATAATTTCTTTTGTCAAGCAATCATCTCTCTTGCATTCCATTATTTAATTAATAGAGGGAGATAGGGATTTAATTTCATATGGTCTACAGTGTGCTTAATTTGTTCAAGAAAGCAGCTTTTCATGATTTGAAAGGCATGCAGTTCTACCAGATAAATGGCAAAAGAATTCATGACAAAGATATTTAGTATAACTGAGGATGTTTCAAAAGTGCATTAAAAAGAAAAGATAAATGCAATGTAATAATTTAGATTTTAAGAAACACACACTTCTCCCCTACTGAAAAGTAAGCATAATAATTATTTAAACATTATAGAAAATGTTTAGCTTCTTCGTAAAAGATTATGTTATCAACTGATGCAATGAATAGTTAAAGCATATGTAAATATACTCATTAAACACAGTATATGGAGGTCATCCCTCCCCCCCCCCCCCCAAATCTACTTCTGGATGTGAACGCTTATGAAATGGAAAGTTGTAGAAATAGTCAGAAGAAATCTAAAGTGTTCTTTGTGAACAAATACAGATGTCTATTATACCAGGGGTCCCCAACCTTTTTTGCACCAGGGACCGGTTTCATTTTAAAGAAAATTCTGCGGACCGGCTGGCCTAGAGGAGGGGGGGCAGGGGGAACAGGCAACGCATGCGCATGCGGGGGGGGGGGGAGTCGGCTCATTTGGCCGTCTAGGGCAGTGGTAAGCAAACTTATTAGTCAATAGAGCCAAATATCAACAGTACCACAACTGAAATTTCTTTTGAGAGCCAAAAGGTGTGGCCTGTTTTGTGGGAGTGGCTCAGTTGTCATGTGACACCAGTGGGCGTGGCCAACTTGGAAAATGTGGTGAAAATCACTTAAGTCTTGCTTAGCAACCAAAATTTTGGGCTCAATTGTGGTCATAAGTTCTTTCTTTCTTTCTTTCTTTCTTTCTTTCTTTCTTTCTTTCTTTCTTTCTTTCTTTCTTCCATTTCTGGCTGGTCTTTGGTCTTCTGAAGATGGTAAAAATGGATTTATGGGCACTCGTTATATATAAAGGCAGCCCATGACTCTGGGATGCTGGTTTGAATCCAGGAAATGACTCAGAGGATGTGATTCCTTTGAAATGACCACTGGGAGAAAAATAGATCTTTAACCTGGTTAACCAAACAGGTAGCTTGAGGTGGAATTTCAATTTCAATTTATTAAATTTATAAAGGAAATAGGAAAATAGATTTCTTCCTTTCCTTTCCTTCCTTCCATTGCCTCCCTTCTTTCCTTCCCTCCCTCCTACCCTCCCTCCCTCTTTCTTTTTCTTTTTCTTTCCTTCCTTTCCTTCCTTCCTTATTTCACCTCTCCCTTCCTCCTCCCTCCCCCTTCTTTCCTTCACTCCCTCCCACCCTCCATTTATCTTTCTTTTTCTTTCCTTCCTTTCCTTCCTTCCTTCTTTCACCTCTCCCTTCCTCCTCCCTCCCCCTTCTTTCCTTCACTCCCTCCCACCCTCCATTTATCTTTCTTTTTCTATTTTTTTCTTTCTCTTTCTCTGTTTTTTGTCTCTCTCTCTCTCTGTCTCTCCTCTCTCCACCCATCTCTGTCACTGTGTGTGTGTATGTGTGTCTGTTTCCCTCTCTCTCTCTTTCTGTCTCTCTAAGTCTGCCTCTCTGTGTGTCTGCCATTCTCTCCCTCCCTCCCCCCGGGGAAGCAGCAGAGGGGTCGGCATGTCGGTTGCAGAGGTTATCCCGCAGCGGGCAGGCGAAGGACCCAAGCTGCGGCTATTCTTAAGTGCCGCCAAAGCTATCCGGGCGCTGCACGCCCAGCTCCCTTCCAGCTCCGTGTGCGCCGCTGAAGCCGTCCGGGCGCTTAAGATAGCCGCAGCTTGGGTCCTTCGGCCGCCCGCTGCGGGATAACCTTCCCAGCCGACATGCCAGCCTCTCCAGAAAGCCCCGGAAAGTGCAGTGCGCCGTGGTGGCCATTGGAACGAGCTGGTGGAGGCGCGCTCAGCCATCCTCTGCCAGGGGGCTGCTCCCTCCTCCTCGCCGGCCCTGCGGCCCGGTTCCTATGAAGCCGCGGACCGGCACCGGTCCGCGGACCGGGGGTTGGGGACCCCTGTATTATACAGTCTGTTAATTTATATAACAGAAAGATAATGTACATTTTTAAATTTATTTTTTTATTGCTTTGAAAGTCATGACAAAAAATTAAAGGAAAAAGAGCAAAGCACAAAAATAATTATGATAGAAATGCATACATTGTTAAAAATGAAAATAAAAAAGCATTGAAGAGCTTTTAAATAAGTAAGAAACATACAACAAAGGAAAAGAAAAATAGCATAGTATATCATTCTTAATGAATAGCTTCAATTCTATATTACGCACAGTCACTCAAGCCCTCGTCACCTCCCGTCTGGATTATTGCAATGCTCTCTACATGGGGCTTCCCTTGAGGTGCACCCGGAGGCTCCAGTTGGCTCAGAATGCGGCCGCGCGGGGGATTCTGGGAGCCCCCAGATGCTCCTATGTGACACCTCTCCTGTGCGAGCTGCACTGGCTGTCTGTGGCTTTCCGGGTGCGCTTCAAGGTACTCGTGACCATCTTTAAAGTGCTTCATGGCAAGGGACCTGGTTACCTGCAAGACCGCCTCCTGTTGCCAAATACCTGCCAAATACCTCCCACCGACCAGTTCGCTCCCACAGAAAGGGCCTCCTCAGGGTGCCGTCGGCCAAACAATGCCGGCTGGCGATCCCCAGGGGGAGAGCCTTTTCTGTGGCAGCTCCCGCCCTTTGGAATGACCTACCCCCTGGGCTAAGGACGATCTCAGACTTACATCTCTTCAGTCGGGCCCTGAAGACGCATTTATTCTGCACTGCCGGCCTGTCGTAATTTTAAAGGGATTTTAAATAGCGATTTTAGTATGAGATTTTAAAAATGTTGGCCATGTATTTAATATCTTTTAACACATTGTTTTAGATTTTGTATCACTTATTTTATTATGGCTGTACACCGCCCTGAGTCCCGAAAGGGAGAAGGGCAGTATAGAAATCAAATAAACTTCAACTTCAAACGTATATATACCCATCTAATGCAAATATTGGCGATGTAATAAGGAAAACATGTTTTTACCTTGTCTTATAATTATTAGGTTTTGAGAAAACATAGTGGATTATATAAATATGGTTTGATTATATAAACATTTTCAAAAGATAATACTCTCTTGAACTACATACTTAGCACATGGAATTTGCTAACTGGACAATATGTAGGTAGTCGTTGACTAAAGACAATTGTGACCAAAGTTTCTATTGCTAAGGGAGATGTTTACTAAATGACTTTTGCCCCATTAGACAATCTTTCTTTTGGTTATAACTGTTAAGTGAATTACTGCAGCCATTAAGTTAGTAACTTGGTTGTAAAATGAATCTGGCTTCTCCACTGACTTTCAGAAGATTGGAAAAGGGGATCCTATGACCCCGGGACACTCCAATTGTCATAAATATGAATCAGTTGCTAAGCATCCAAATTTTGACCCTGTGACCATAGGGATGCTGCAATGATTGTGTGGAAACTGCTTATAAATAATTTTTTTCACTGCCGTTGTAATGTTGAGTGGTCACTAAATGAATGGTTGTAAGTGGAGAACTACCTGTAAATGGATGCTCTATGCTTACTATGATGAAAGTCAGATTCAGCAGCATTGATAAGATAAATGTGAGGCTCCTTTCATCCAATGGATTGAATATGACTCAGGGGTCTGCAAAGTTTTAAGACGGGTGGACTTCAACTCCCAGAATTCCCCAGCCAGCTACACTGGCTGGGGAATTCTGGGAGTTGAAGTCGACCCGTCTTAAAAGAGCCAACTTTGCAGACCCCTGGAATATGTGATTACACTTGCTACCTATGAATGGATAGCCTATAGAATAGACTTAATATGTATACACATAATGAAATATGGGACCCACTTAGACAAAATATAGCATTAAAACATAATGATTATATAAATGTATTAAAATGTAATAATATTTGCGTTATATAGAGTTGTAATGATTTTCTGTTAAAATGTGAAAGCACGGTGTAAGTTAAGAAATCAAAATAACAAGGCTTTGAGAATTCAATAATTGGTGTGGTTGAGTGATCAGAAACAACTTATTGTTGAGCATATCACAAGAAAAAAAAAATAAAGAAGAGAAACATTTCCCTGTCAATTTAGGTGTAAACATTAAAAGATAAGGAATATTACATTTCGTAAACGTTAAGAGAGCCAATATATTTGGGGGGAAATGTACTTTTTATAGATTATAATGTTTCATTTTGTTGTGGTCCTCAACTTGCGACCGGTCCTCGACTTACGACCGGCTGCAAGTCCTTGACCCTACGACTGACAGCCAGCAACAGCAGTCACGTCTGATCGGCTGAGACACGACTGGCTGAGATTAGTTGCTGGGGCTGTCTGATTGGTTCCTTGCCTGGCAGCTGAATTATAAATAGCTGTCAGGCACGGAGGTCCCTTACTGCTTACTAGTTTGTATTGCTGTGTTTGGCTTGTGTTGTGTTCAAATAAAGACTTGTTAGCCTACCTAAGCTGACTCATGACCCTCATTAAGACTGAGCTTCTTCACACTTCTCTTGAAGTAACTGAAAGGACACAACTGGAATTGGATGGGTCTCCTGTGGCTCCATTTATGCCATTCCACTGATATCAAAATGTAGAAACAACACAGAATGGGATTAGGGAAAAACTCACATTTCTTACTTGGGAGTGGGATTTGTGAAGTGGATGCAGGCTAATTCTTTCCCACCTTGGATTTGTGGACATGATACTTTCACAATACTTTCATGACATTTCTTTATTTCTATAAAATAATCCTGTTCCATACACCTGACAAACCAAAAACTCTTGCTTGCCGCTTTTTAGAGATACCATCACCAACACTGATGAGTGTTGATTTTGGTGTGTACATCCCTTTCTGTTCCCTACCATCCGTGGGATTTCTGTACTGGTTTAAAAATGATGTTTGTTTCAAAAATATCCAATAATAGAAGACACTCCTGATCCATCCTTTCCAAAAACATATTTTGCTCATCTATACTACCACAGCTCATATGATTAATTAGTGAGAACAAGGCAAATAGCAAACCTTCTTGTTGAAGGTGTCGAAATAGTCAGGATGTGGGCCATGAAAATCCCACCATGTAGACATCCATGTTTCTTATGTTTGTTGTTGCATCGTGAAGAGAATCTCTCTCTCCGCAGAGAACCGCCCTGCCGCCCTGTTTGGGGTGACCCGCTCCCTCTTTCATCAGAGGTCGCGGGAAGCCTCCTTGCAGGGCCGAGCAGAGGAATTTGGAGTGTATCTGCAGGATAAAATCACTCAGATTCGGAACGAGTTGCCCTCCACTACAAGTGCTCCAGCCGGACTGTCCGAGGCTGGCCTTGAGACAACATCTTGGGAGGAGTTTGACTTTGTCACTACCGAGGATATGGACAGGTTGTCAAGGAGACCTAGGGCCACCACATGTTTATTGGACCTGTGTCCCTCCTGGCTTGTACTGGCATCCTGGGATGTTACACGAGGCTGGCTCCAGGATATGGTGAATGCATCCTTGAGTGAGGGGTACTTACCTACCGCCTTGAAGGAGGCGGTGGTGAGACCTCTCCTCAAGAAGCCTTCCCTGGACGCAGCATTATTGGAAAATTATCGTCCGGTCTCCAACCTTCACTTTTTAGCGAAGGTTGTAGAGAGTGTGGTGGCTCAACAGTTTCCTCAGCACCTGGAGGAAATTGATTATCTAGACCCGTGCCAGTCCGGCTTCCGGCGCTGTCACAGTACCGAGACGGCATTGGTCGCGTTGGTGGATGATCTCTGGAGGGTGCCGGATAGAGGTTATTCCTCTATCCTAGTCCTATTAGACCTCTCAGTGGCTTTTGATACCATCGACCATGGTATCCTATTGCACCGACTGAGGGGGTTGGGGGTGGGAGGCACCGTTTTGTGGTGGTTCTCGTCCTACCTCTCTGGTCGGTCGCAATGTGTGTTGGCAGGAGGGCAGAGGTCGGCCCCGAGGCCCCTGACATGTGGGGTTCCCCGGGGATCGGTCCTCTCGCCTCTCCTGTTCAACACCTATATGAAGCCGCTGGGCGAGATCATCCGTGGTTTTGGGGTGGAATACCATCTGTACGCTGATGATACTCAGTTGTACATATCCACCCCAAACCACCCCAACGATGCCGTCGAGGTGCTGTCCCGGTGTCTGGAGGCCGTACGGGTTTGGATGCGTAGTAACAAACTCAAGCTCAACCCGTCCAAGACCGAGTGGCTGTGGTTTCCGGCGGCCCAGTTCAGCCAGGTAAGTCCAACATTGGCCATTGGGGGTGAAACACTGGCCCCCGTGGAGAGGGCGCGAAATTTGGGTGTCCTCCTGGATTCTCTGCTGTCCATGGATGATCATGTGACAGCCGTGGCCAGGGGGGCATTTTATCAGGTACACTTGATTCGCCAATTGCGCCCCTTACTGGACTGGGCTGCCCTTCACACAGTCACTCAAGGACTCGTGACGTCCCAGCTGGACTACTGCAACGCTCTCTACATGGGGCTCCCCTTGAGGTGCACTCGAAGGTTGCAGTTAGTTCAGAATGCAGCCACGCGGGTGATTATGGGAGCCACAAGGCAATCCCACGTAACACCACTCCTGCGCGAGCTGCATTGGCTACCTGTGACCTTTCGGGTGCGCTTCAAGGTGTTGATGACCATCTTTAAAGCGCTCCATGGCTCGGGGCCTAGCTACATATGAGACCGCCTCCTGCCCCATACATCCCTTCGACCGATCCGCTCCCATATAGAGGGCCTTCTCTGGGTGCCGTCGGCTGGACAATGCCGGTTAGCGACACCCAGGGGAAGAGCCTTCTCTGTGGCAGGCCCTACCCTCTGGAACGACCTGCCCCCCGAACTACGTAACATCTCGGACCTCCGCCTGTTCCGCCAGTGGCTTAAAACGCTTCTGTTCCAACAAGCTGGCCTAGTATAACCCCCGATACTGAGTTTTAACATTGTAACTTTTAATTAGAGATTTTATAAGTTGGTTTTAGCACAGGATTATTATTTAATAGCTTTTAATATGGGTATTTATGTGTATGTTTTGTTTTAAATTGCCTGTGCGCCGCCCTGGGTCCTTTTTTAGGAGAAGGGTGGGGTATAAATTGGATAAATAAATAAATAAATAAATAAATAAATAAATAAATAAATAAATAAATAAATAAATAAATAAATAAATAAATAAATAAATAAAAGATGTAGACTTGAGGAAAACCAAGACATAGAAAAGCATTCCATCCATGGGTGTATATTCAAGATGATATTATTGCCTAATCAAACTATCTCTGCCTCAATTGCCCTGATATAAAGGGGCATTAGGGGCATTAGAAGGCACATTTTGAAACAGAACACATGCCCCTGCTTTCCTTTCCCTCCCTTCCTTAGTTCCGCTTGACATCTGAGTAAAGACCACAACTGCATACCAGTCTGAGATTTGCCTGATTAAAAACAGTTTTCTATAAGTCACATCATGTATAAGACACAAGGTTTCTGTCAAGAGTCTTGCTACTGACAAAAAAAAAAAAATGGGGAGGGGGGGAGGAATAAAAACAAGAAAAAGAAGTTTGCTTTTATTGTTAGTAAGGAACTAGTAACTAGATCCACAGCCTGCTTCATGCTAGCTTTGTAATTATACTATTTTAGTGGTAAGCCAAACATTTTAGCCAAGAGTAATTTAGACATTCTTGAGCTATATTCATTCTCCCCCTCCCCCTTTGAATGTTCATCTTGAGCCTTTGAACAACATATAATCTCCCTGCATTTCCCTCCCTTCCTATGGTTTCCTCAACCTTTTGGTCTAACGAAACAAATGCATCTTATTTGGTATAATTTTATGAAACCCATTGGAAACAGGCATTGTTTCATAGAACAAACCTATTTTTATTCCAAGATTGCTTCCTGTGGTTTCATTTTCTATGCGCAGCTTTGAAGTTAAGTCTTGCCTGAGTGAATAGCAATGAGCCAGGAAGATGCCTTAGGCCCACCTTCCCCAACCCAGTATCTTTTAGACATCTTCATCTTGGCTGGGGATGATGGGACATGTAACTCAACACATTTGGAAGGTGCCAGCTTGGGAAAGATGTTCCAAGCTTGGGAAAACTTAAGTGTCGATGTGGCTGAGAACCAACACAACTATTTCAATAGAGTCTCTCAATTCATATTACAAAATCATCACAAAAAGAGCATATATAAGACCTTAAC
Source organism: Rhabdophis nuchalis (assembly GCA_039707465.1). Classification (NCBI taxonomy): domain Eukaryota; kingdom Metazoa; phylum Chordata; class Lepidosauria; order Squamata; family Natricidae; genus Rhabdophis; species Rhabdophis nuchalis. The sequence continues at coordinate 26,152,956 of CM077647.1, read as the reverse complement.
ATAACAAGGAAAAATGAACTGGTTCCAATGTTTTATATATGTCCTTCGTTTTTGGAGCAGTGCTGACTTTTAGGTAGACATGAGCTGCACCTTCCTGGTGGCCTGTTCTTTCAAAGTATCCCATGAATGGTTAAAACAAATTATAATCATAAAATGAGAATCAATTGAACTATAGCACAAAGGTACCAAGAGACAGACATAAAAAGCATATATCCAACTAGTTTAATTAATGTGTTAAAAATGTGGGAAAACAATCTTCTTTTGTTCTAGTGTTACATATATTGTGTTCTTTGTTTCTTATGTTTACTTCTATTTTTTTCCATTATGAGATTGTATCTCCTATCCAACGATTGATCATGGTTCAATCCAATCCAAACATTGATCCCTGATTACTTCAAGAGCTAATTCATTTAAAAAACACAAAATGTTTTGTACTTTCAACTAATACTCTCAGATTTCGGATTATCCTGTCTAATCTTGATAGTTTCAAACAATTTTGATGCTACAATCTTCTTTTTAAATTATAGATAGTGTTAAAGTTACCATTTGTCAGATAACCACATCCTTCATAGTCTCTAAAAAGAACAATAATTCAACATTTGAATTTTAAAGATAGAAGTGTGAAATGGAATCAAACAAACTCATTGTATTTTTCCTGGAACAATTGCTCCAGAATCCTATAGGAAGAAGATGGCATTACTTTAACTATAATCAAGACTTTAATATTAGCCTTCCAATAATATTTATAGCATTGATTCCCTGCATTGTCTTGAATTTGATAACGGTTCTGCAGTCTAATATTTTGCATGCTTGTTTGGAAATACTCCCTATACTAAGTAGGGGATGCATAGCAGTGGTGGGTTTCTGCAGGCTTGCACCTACTCGCGAGAGCTGGATGGTGAAATTTAGAGAACTGGTGAGAGGGGGTTCCACCGGCGTACCTGGAAATAAGTCTGGCCTGCTGCTGCCGGTGACCCAACGGGAAGAAAAGGAAAGGAAGAAAGAAAGAAAAGAAAGAAAGAAAGAAAGAGAAAGAGAGAGAGAGAGAGAGAAAGAAAGAAAGAAAGAGAGAGAGAGAGAAGGAAAGAGAGAGAGAGAGAGAAAAGAAAGAAAGAAAGGAAAGAAAAAAAGTAAGAAAGTAAGAAAGGAAAGAAAGAAAGAAAGAAAGAAAGAAAGAATTTATCATCACAATTGAGCCCAAAATTTTGGTTGCTAAGCAAGAGCGTTGTTAAGTGAGTTTCACCACATTTTACAAGTTGGCCACTCCCACCCTGTCACATGACTGCCAAGCCACGCCCACAAAATAGGCCACACCTACAGAGTAGGTTCTAAAAAATTTGAAACCCACCACTGATGCATAGACTCTAGTGTTTTTTAAAATAAGTAATAAAAAAGAGAATAAAAGTTATAATAAGCTCTAAAATTAGTTCTTTCATTTGGTTGCTTGTATCATTGAGCAACACTTATAACTGTTCCATTACTTTATGGCACTTTTAGAATTGTTTTAGCAAACATTTCTAATTTGGAAGATAAACAACAATTTCATGAATTATACAGATTTATATTAACATGAAAACAGAGACTTTTACTCTGCATCATTCTATAAATAGAAAGAAAAAAATATGCTTCTCTGATTGTATTTATTGTTTATAAAATAATCCAGCTTTCTTTGCCTTTTAATGCATTTTCTGTTTTAAGATTTGGACATTATGCAATGTTCACCTGACCCCTGAAACAAACAGTTTTCCCAGATTGCTGTACTATACTGAGGAGGCCTTCATTGTAACATTTTATGAGCAGGAACCCTAGTGATTCGTCCCAAGCCTTTCAGAACCACTGCAACATCAACAAATAAAATAAAATAAAAAAACAAACAGAAGCCTACCAAGTTGCAGCAATGAGAAAGAAAGCAATGGATTATTGGAGACGTTGTTTCTCCTCCCTCTACAAGAAAAATCAGATGAAGAAAAAGCTCAAAATGACAAATGAGTGTGTTGAATAGGCCCTTTACAGAATACAGAATACAAAACAGACAAATAGGGAGATGTGATAGGGAGATGGGCAGAGGTGGTATTCAGCTGGTTTGGATTGGTTCTTCCAAGCGGATAGTGGAAATCACGGGCCCAGGCTCTATGCCACCAATTTAGGGATGCTATCAAGCTGTGCGCATGTGTGGGCGGGGTGTGGACCAGGAGAAAATGTAAGTGAATACCACCCTGGAAACGGGGTCTCCATAAGCAGCTGATCACAAAAGGGGGCAGCTTTGTTATAACAGTGTTATTAAATTTTTACAAAACCTACAAATAAAAAAAATACAAACTAAAAATTTCGAAGAGAGATAAGGATAAAGAAGATAGAAATCAAAGTGCAGAAAGATATATAAAAATAGAAAGGAAAACATAACTATATACAAAGAATATTACTTGCAAAATGTCCACAAAAGGCTTCCAGTTGTAAATAAATCTCTTCCGTGACATTTCTCTTACAAGAGCTGTTAATTTAGCCGTTATTGCTAAATTAACAGCTTTGGTTGTAGCCATTATTTTGACTTTTCAACCCACATTTCCCTGAGGAGACCCATGCATTTCGTCCTGCCCTTCGCCATCTTACTTCACAACTGTATCAACATTGTCATCCTTTTTGGCTTTGACTGATTTTTTTTCTCAAAATATACTTGGAGACTGGCCTTGGCAGTTATTGGTGCGAGTAATCAATTGGGTGTTGGCGCATGCGGTATGTTAGATGAGCTTGCCTAGTTGAAAACATAGAATTTTGATTAGGAAAGTATCTATTGGCATAAATAAGTACCTGAGATGATTTTTCAGTAATATTTATCATACAAACATGAATTCAAATTAATTATATTAAAACTAATGCTATTTCAATTAAGTATTTAAAGGTAGTGTATGAAGATATTTTTTTCCTTCACATTATTTCATTTTAATAATGGTGTTTCTAAGAATTTTTTTTTTGCAAATTTACTGCTTTTGTTTGCGGGTGCCATGTATCAGTAATATAATATAAGAGTTGGAAGGGACCTTGGAGGTCTTCTAGTCCAGCGTTTTTCAACCACTGTGCCATGGCACACTAGTGTGCCGTGAGATATTGTCTGGTGTGCCGTGGGAAAAATTCCAATTTCATCCGTAACATGCGGCTTCGGCTCACAAATATGAACAATTATAAAATACTTTATTATTTCATAATAAAGTAATTAGAAAATAATTTTTTTGTGTTTATTTGATTCCTATTCAAGAGAATTACTTTATATATAGTCAATATAGGCACAGAGTTAATTTTTTTTAACATTTTCTAATGGTGGTGGTGTGCCTCGTGATTTTTTTCATGAAAAAAGTGTGCCTTTGCACAAAAAAGGTTGAAAAACACTGCTCTAGTCCAACCCCCTGCTTAGGCAGGAAATCCTACACCACTTCAGACTAATGGTTATCCAACATTTTCTTTAAAGCTTCTTGTGTTGGAGCATCCACAACTTCTGGAGGCAAGTTGTTCCACTGATTAATTGTTCTCACTGTCAGAAATTTCTCCTTAGTTCTAAGTTGCTTCTCTCCTTGATTAGTTTCTACCCATTGCTTCTTGTTCTGCCCTCAGGTGCTTTGGAGAATAGTTTGACTCCCTCTTCTTTGTGGCAGCCCCTGAGATATTGGAACACTGCTATCATGTCTCCCCTAGTTCTTCTTTTCATTAAATGAGACATAGCCAGTTCCTGCAACTGTTCTTCATATGTTTTAGTCTCCAGACCCCTAATCATCTTCGTTGCTCTTCTCTGCACTCTTTCTAGAGTCTCTAGATTCTTTTTTACATCGTGGCAACCAAAACTGGATGCAGTATTCCAAGTGTGGCCTTACTAACGCATTATAAAGTGGCATTAATACTTCACGTGATTTTGATTCTATCCCTCTTATGTAGAAGATAATATCTGTAGAGATGAACTGTGGGGTCCTTGGTGCTCTCTGAACTTGGTTGTTTTCTTGAAGACACTTCAGGTGATAATTGCCTCGACCTAGTTGAAGGTTCTTTGGGCTGGAGAATCATAGCTGGAGTCGAGCTGCTTCTGTTGCCTCTATCTCGTCTCCAAAGTGATCTATCCACCACTTTCTCTGGAGACAGCTGTTTTCTATTTCAAGAGCCTTAACATTGCGGCTTTGTTGATTGTCTTTTCACCTCCAGATTTAGTTTCAGTTGCAGCAAAAACATAACGAACCATTTTCATAAGTTATTTAGTGCCACTGCTGGATGGCGTCCAACAGCTCCATGTCCTCCTGATACTTCACTGCGGGGGTGTGCGGGTATGTTTAATCATGAAAGATAGTATCACAAGTGAATTGTGCAAATATACATAGAATAAATCAAAGCAACATTTGCCATAAAAGCTTGGGAGGGGGGGGAGGGGAAAGCTCAGAGCATTACCCTTATAAATAGCCTTTATAGAAAGTTGGTGTTCCGATTGATTTGTAAAGCACACACAAACAGACACATCTCCACACAACTCAGTAAGGGGAAGACAGAGCTTAATGATGAAAAGGACTATTTAATAAGGAATGTTACTATACATTTAACTTATTTGACATTTTTCCCAGATGCATCTTGATAATGATGACTAGGTTATTTCTATGCTGTTCTTAATCTTTGTTAGTGTCTGTTTTCTCTTTTCAGAGACCTTCCTTTTCAAACAAAGAGGGTGGCTTTGCAAGGTGATGGACGTAACAAGAAATTCATCATGTTTCACACAACAAGGTGAGGATAAGTCAATAGTTTTTATCTTTACCCTTCTGTCAGTTTGGCTGGAATTCATAGGATGAAGTGGCACATGGTCCACGGACCTCCTGTTTACAAAACCCCTTACCACTGTTCATTTTCATCCAGAGTAGCCCGGGCTGAAGATTTTGACCCATTTGTGGTTTATTTGGGGGTATTCTTTGGAAAAACAAATCTTGCAGAGACAAGGCACTTACAGAACACTTAAAAAATCCAACTTCTCCTTAGCTACCAGTAGTTATTTCTCAATCTTGGCAACAGGAAAATATATGGATTTCAATTCCCAGAATTCCCCAGCCAGCCAGTTCTGGGAATGAAAGTCCATGCATCTACAAGTTGCCAAGGCTGAGAAACACTGATCAAGAGGAGCATTAAATTTTAAGCACGGTGTTGTTCCCTGATTTCACATCATTGCTTACTTCAGTAGATAAAAGAGGCTTGTGGTTTCATTATTAAACATCACTGTAAATTTTTCACATGCGGGACAAGCCCATCGCTGCCCATTGTCTCACTTTTTAATATTACTAGACAGAAACTGAAGCAGGCAGATAAAAGGTTGGTCTGTTCTATTCATGAAAGTTCTTGCATGTTCAGGATACTGGATTCCATTTCAATTAATATTTGAGGAAACGTGATGTACTCCACAACACACTACAACATAAAAATAGTTACTTTGGTGGTTGAAATCCAGGCAGTCTATTAATAAATCAGGTTCAACAGCATATTTTAAAAAAATGTAGTACAGATGGTCCTAGACTTACAACCATTTGTTTAGTGACCACTTGAAGTTATGACAGCACTGAAAAAAGGGATTTACAGCCATTAGTCAGTTGGTCAAAATTTGGGTGCTTTGTAAATAGCATATATTTATGACAATTGCAGCATCTTGGGGTCACCCCCAAGACCTTCTGACATGTAAAGTCATTGGCATATAACTTAACAACTGCATGATTAGCAACTGCAGCAGTGGTGGGTTCCGGATCCTGTTCCAACCAGTATGGTTGGAACCAGTGGTGGGTTTCTGCAGGTTCGCACCTACTCGCGAGAGCTGGTTGGTGAAATTTAGAGAACCGGTGAGAGGGGGTTCCACTGGCGTACCTGGAAGTAAATCTGGCCTGCCGCTGCCAGTGACCCAACGGGAAGGAAAGGAAAGGAAAGGAAGAAAGAAAGGAAAGGAAGAAAGGGAAGAAAGAAAGAGAGAAAGAAAGAAAGAAAGAAAGAAAGAAAGAAAGAATTTATCATCACAATTGAGTCCAAAATTTTGGTTGCTAAGCAAGAGCGTTGTTAAATGAGTTTCACCACATTTTAAAAGGTGGCCCCTCCCACCCTGTCACATGACTGCCAAGCCACGCCCACAAAATAGGCCACACCTACAGAGTAGGTTCTAAAAATTTTGAAACCCACCACTGGTTGGAACAGACCCAGTGTCACCCACATGGGCGCGTGTGCGCGCGCATGCGTTATAGTGTGCGCATGTGTTATAACTGCAAACCTCCATGACGCTCCAGCTGCTTGGTGGAATGTCACACAGGCGCTGTATGCGCCATGCCCGTGTGTGGAAGTGCTGAAAGCTTTAAAACACTGGTAAGGAGTTTGGGCGGGCAGGTGGGCCCTCCACAGCACCGTACTGGAACAGTACCCAGTGCTCCGGGCAGGCTCTGGTATACCCGTACCGGGGAGCACTGCCTGCAACCCACCACTGAACTGCAGCTAAAGAGTTTGTAAAATTGAGTGCAATTCAACAATTGCATCACTTAGCAAGGGAAGTTGTAGTTCAAACTGTGGTTGTAATTCAAGGACTGCCTATAAGCAGGAGAGCATATAGGTACTTGCAAATACACCCACAGAGCATGGAAAATGTTCACTTCTATGTGCCCTGGAGTTGACTTCCCATATAAATCTTGCAGCATGTCTTCAATCCTCAGCATATATTTTCTTTATATAAAAAAAGAGGTTAACAAAACCGAGGCCAAGTGGAATGTGTCATGAAGCTGTAATAAAACAGTGGTCCTGCTTTGAGGCTGTGGGCCAAAGATTGTAGCTTTACTTCTTTCAGTGACACAAGATACTTTTAAAACATTCAACTTAGAAAAGAAAAATCTCTAACCTGATACTTATTCAGTTTTACATTTTAGTCCAACTGATCTGCCCCATTCCTGGCTTGGTAACTGTAATTTAACATGAGAAGCCATGCTGAAGTTCTCATTCGTGAAGCCACAGCTTGCCCAATTGTGAGATGATGGCAGATTGGGCGGCGGGGGGGGGGGGGGGGGGGAAGGGGAAGCTGCCAGACATCTAACATTCATCTTCATGAGCAACTATTAAACAGCAGGAGGATTAAGTCTGAAATATTCAATTCCTGAACTCAACATGCTGCCAAGCCAGCAAGGATTCAGTCTAAGACGGAAGAAAAAAAAAAAGGGAAGAGAACTTCCACAAAAGGTTGAAGTCCTTGTAAACCAAAGTTCCCACATACCCACCCACCCCAACTGATACTTTGAGAATACCTGCTTGGCATAAAAATGCAGAACCAGATCTACCATAGGGCCTACGTTTTGAACAGAAACACATGCATGTTTCCATTTAACATATTTTCTTAAGAAAGTCCTTTATTTGAAAGAAAAGAGATGAATAAATCAGATTTTGAATCTTTGGACAATATCTGTACCAAATGTAAAGAACCCATATCTGGATTTATCCCTTACTCTATTGCCTTTCCAAATAGGGATCAAATATTTCTTAAATCAATAGTTGTTAGGTTTTTTAAAAAAATCCTAGCTTTATTTATATCTATATTTCAGGATGGTGAACATGCCTAATATCCCTGCTTCCTACTTTTCCCACAACAACCCTGTGAGATAGATTGGGCTAGGAGAGAGTGAATGGCCCAGTCATAATGGCCCAGCTTATAAGTGATTTTTCCTTCTCCCAACAAAATTTTTAAATCTATTCCAAATCCTCATCAAAGTTCCACTTGGACTTAGCCCTTGGAAAGTCAAACTGTTGCATGCACAACATGCATTTTTTCTAGTGTTTCTAATATGAAACTTCTTCCAATACTTTCCCTCCCTCAGTAGATTGCTTCTCTTTTTCTGAAGAAGAGAAGCATATTTACTCGGTTTTCCTATTTTCTTCTCCATGAGAAATCACTTTAACCAGTCCATTCATATGTCTTGGGAGATTCTCAACCATCCAGTCATGTTGTCCCAAAGGCGTTTTTTCAAGAGGCAACTGGACTTTCTGGTTTTTCTTTGAAGACATTTCACTTCTTATCCAAGAAGCTTCTTCAGAGCTGAAGAAGTTTCTTGGATGTGAAGCAAAATGCCTCTTGAAAAAGCACCTTTGGGACAGTCCATTCCTAGATTTTCTTTTCCTATTAAAAATCACAATATACAGGATGTAGCAAATATGTCATTAATATTATTGCTGGAGAGAAAGTTCTAAATCTTCTCCTCTACTCCAATCTCTTGTATACCCAGTTTTAAAAAAAATGCAATCCCTTGACTACAAGGCATATAATTAATGAACTTTTGTAATTAAGCCCTTAGTTAGTATAGAACCTGCTCTGCATGAATTTCTAGGTAGGGCTGGAAAAGTCTCTCTTCTCTTTAGCTCTGAAGAGCTGTCGCCAGTCAGTGCAGATATTTTCAGAAAGATCCCTTGTTTATGTGAATAAGAAACCTGTTACACAATGGACGATGGATTGTCCTTTTGTTAACTTGTGTCCCAAGTGTTTGCTGTACCTGTGATTAGAACATGCTGGGACCCCCTGTTTATCTGCCTCTCCATATATATGCCAAGGATAAAGTTCAGGAAGGAAGGAAGATGTAACTCTTCATGGTAATAGAGACAAGAAACCAAAACCATGAATACTAACAGTAGCACTGATGATATTACTTAGTTTGAGTAATGAAACAACTACAAGAAAACAGCCAAGCTCAGAGAGCACCAAAGACCCCTCACTACACTGATTTAATTGTAAGTAACAGTACAGGAAGTCCTTGACCATTATAGACTCTGCCCATAAGGGGCATAAGTTGTGGTAGTTGTAAAATGGGTCAGTCACATGATCGATCTGATTTACCACCTTTTCTGCAGCAGTCATTAAGTAAACCCAACACTCATAAAGAGGCCACTGCAGTTAAACTAATGCCACAGTCTTTAAGCAAACTAATGGTTCATTATGGACACAATTTTGCTGAAAACCAGGGGTAAATGTCAGTTTGGGGTAAAACCAATGATGAAATTCATATATTTTTTTACTACCAGTTCTGTGGGCCTGGCTTGATGGGCATTGCAGGGGGATGATACTATAAAATCTCCATTACCTCCCTACTCCTGGAGGAAGGACATTGCAAAATCTCCATTCCCATCCCACTCTGGGGCCAGCCAGAGGTGATATTTGCCAGTTCTCTGAACTACTCAACATTTCTGCTATCGGTTCTCCAGAACTTTTCAGAACCTCCTAAATTTCACCCCTGGGCAAAACCATTGTAAAGCATATCACATGATTGGGGAACACTGCAAATAGCTGTAAATATGGGCTAGTTTCTGAGCAGCCATGTGACAGTGGGGGAAGGGGCAACTGATGTAACTTCAATTGATTGCTAAACAGAGGAAGAAGAGGTGGTATTCAGCCGATTTGGACTGGTTCACCTGGTAGTGGAAATCGGGGGGGGGGGGCGCTCACCTGCCCTGGCTCTATGCCGTCCTATTTAGGCACATTTTTGAGGCCAGGCGCATGTGCAGAAGACATGCTTGCAAACAAAGCACATGCAGAAAGGCTGGGCGCATGCGTTGAAGTGAAGAGAGCAGGCACGTGTGGGGTGAACCGGTGGTAATAAAATGTGAAACCTACCGCTGATAGGAAGGTATTTCTGAGGTGCTTTTTTCACCTCATTCCTTCTCTGGGCTGAGATATTTCTTGTCCAACTATTCCCTGACTGTAGATTTTCCTCTTTCTCTCTGCCTGAATTACTCCCACAGTCCATTACAGTGGGCTCCTTGACTCACGCATTCTTCAGTGGGGCAGCAATTTGGACAAAGAGAGCCTCTAAGGTAGGGCAAGGGAGGAGTACATTTTCTAAGGCCATTTTTGTTCCTGAGCTTTAAATCCAAAACTCATTATGTGAATAATTACAGGAGAGAGAAAGTGGTTAAGCTAACTGCTGTTGCAGAACTAATTTCATCTCCTTTTCATTCTTTTAATAAAGACTTGCTCCAACAGTATCTGAATAAAAACAACAGTCATGGCATATTACTCTTAAAAATTTTTGTGGATTCTTACTTCTGACTGCATTTGATTATCGAATATCAACTCTGGCCAGATGAAATTGCAGTAGGCAAAAATGTTCAAAATGATCAAACTTGAGCCGTAAATGTACATTCCACTAAATACTATTGATTAAAGATGTGTCAAGTTGGGAACATCTTATTTTGTTTTTCCTCTCAAAAAACATAAAGGGAAATCTGTTCTGAAGTCTGAAGCATCTAAATTTTTACTAGTTGTGGAGAGGCAAAAATAACCCATACATTATACCTATGCCTAATGCCAATTTAATGTCAGTTGGGAAGGCAATAAGTAAGATACCTGTTTTCCTGGACTGTAATATTGATTACATTGTGGGACACGAAACTGCTTTTTCTGAACGAATAAAATATCTGGAAGTTGATTTATGAAATGCCTGTGTAATATACAACTAAGCTCTGAGCCAATGTGTGAATAATGATGTTATGTAGGATAGTAACATGATGCTCAGTTTCTGATTTGTTTTTGCTAAACAGAGATGTCAAAGTTAGCTTGATGCCTGATGTTATTCTCTAAAGCAGCCTGCCCCTATCTTCTACACTTCAAAGTACGGACTTCAACTCTCAGAAATCATAGCCAACACAACCAATGCCTGCTAAATATTATGGAAACTGAAAACAGTGTTCTGGAGAACATCAAATATGTGGACGCCATCAAAGCTGTGTTCCACAACAATTGGTTCTAACATTGTGTTTCATAATTTCTAAAGCGGAATTCAAAGGATGGCTAATTTCAATTGATTCTCACATCTGATTCTTGAAAAAATCAATGGATATGCTGCCTTTTGTATCCCTTTCCTTTCAAAACCAATCTTTCTATCTTGAACTACAAGATTTGGAGTTTATCCAAACTTGTATTATATAGGGTTGTCCATAGCTACTTTTGCAGCACTACAATATTTTTTAGCAGGAGGCTGGGAATTAAGTGTCACTGTGCAAGGCTTAGAAGACTGATTTTTGCTCCATGTAATCTGGTCGTATGCTTCCATGAAACAAATGCAAGGATAGATAATATTATTTGCCTAGTTACATAGATCCTTTATCGGGATAAAGGTAAAGATAAAAATGCCCCTTACACATATGTGCTAGTTGTTTCTGACTCTAGGGGGCGGTGCTTATCTCCGTTTCAAAACCAAAGAGCCAGTGCTGTCTCAAGACATCTCTGTGGTCATGTGGCTGGCATGACTAAATGCTGAAGGTGCACGGAATACTGTTACCTTCCCACCAAAGGTGGTCCCTATTTTTCTACTTGCATTTTTTACGTGTTTTGAATTGCTAGGTTGGCAGAAGCTGGGACAAGTAACAGGAGTTCATTCTGTTATGCAGCACTAGGGATTCGAACCGCCAAACTGCCAACCTTTCTGATCGACAAGCTCAGCATCTTAGCCACTGAGCCAAATAATTTTTTAGGTTTTTAATTTTTTGGGAGTAAAAAAAACTACCATCAGTTGTGCCATCACAAAACATTCAGCATCACTATTTGAGGGAGCTATAAGCTTGGAAAAAGAAATGCTACCAGCGGTCTATGGTGCCATAGATTGTCCACCTCTGGACTAATTACATGTCAATGAAACAAGAATAGAATCTGTGTCCTCAGGGATAAACCTCAAAGTATCTCAATGACCCTCTAAAAGGATGCAAATGACTAGCTGTCTGCAAGGAATATAAATCCTTCCATTCCCCACTGTCATGTCAGAGCTGAAGAAGTTTCTTGGATGAGAAGTAAAAAAAGTGTCTTCAAAGAAGAAACAAGAAAATCCAGTTGCCTCTTGCAAAAGCACCTTTGGGACAACCATGACCTGGATGACTGAGAATCCCTACAGACTTTAAGAATAGTTCTACATATTTTTATCTTCTAATATGGTGATTCTTCTCTCTGCCTCTTCTATATTTGTGCTCTTACATAGCAAGCTAACCCAAAGAGGTAAACTGTGTTGGAAGCAAACAGAATCCTTGAACAAATAAATTACTCATTCCATGTCAGAGTTAAGGGCAGGGAAATATGCCAGCAAAAGAAGTGAGAACCGGATGAGGCACTGCCAATCCTCTAGGCTTAATTGCCCCACTTCTTAACAGCTTTTTCCTTTTCATCTAAACTTGGTTTCCAGTCTCACAAACCAATTTTAGAGCCCTGAGGGAAAGTAGGAGGTTTTGGATTAGAGCTGCGACAGAAACATTATACATTTCCCTGCTTTGCTTTTTCTTGAAGCTCTAAAATGGGGGGAAAGGGAGGGGAGATAGTCTGATCTAACATTTAATTTGGCCCTCTCGTTTCCAGGATTTAAGAGTTTCAGTATCTTTTCCAGAACCAGCTGTGCATCAATGTCACACCTTTTATCCTTCTAATGTATATGGACATGCTTTCAAGATCCAGATGCCGAAGGCAACTTGCAAAGCCACTCAATACCTGGATCCAGAGCTGTTCTTTATAAAGTTTGTTTGAAGTCTCAAGCAAAAGCAAGGTGCTCCCAGATGGAGTTGGATAAGGCAATTTACGAGGGATAATCCTGCCTGGTAGCATGTGCTTTTGAATGATAGAATCTGGTTTTCTTTGTATGAAGGGATGGGAAGTCTTGACTCACATCAGAGCCCTCCTAGAGTGGCTTTGTATTTTAGACCTATCTTAAAAATGCAGACTTGGAATAGTGGCATGCAATTGTGTCTTTCGAAAAAAAGGAAACGTAATTTATTTTTCCCTTCCTCACTCTTGGAAGGACTTCTGCAGCTTCTGAATCCTTTCTTATAGGCCTAAAATCATCCCCCAAATTGTATTGCTAATATTTGCAATAATTTTTTTGAGGGAGGGGGGGTTGGTGTGTTGAATTTACTTTTTAAAAAATTGTTTTATTTATGTAGTCCCCCCCCCCCCTCCAAGACCTTAGGGACATGATATGACATTTCTTTTGCCAGTTCCCCCCTGACCAGCCCAACACACAGAGAAAAATTAACCTGAGAAATAGATTGGGTTGAAATTGAAGGGTTGTTTCAGCAACTCAGTGGACTTTCAAGGACTTTTTCCTGGCTTCCAAGGGTTTATAATTCTGAATTAGAATTTTTGAAATAGAAATAGAAAGTCCCTCGCAAATTGCCTTTCTCCAGACTGAAGACTATTGATTCCCTTGCCTTCTCTGCTGATGTTACCATCTCAAAGGCCTACATACCATTTGGTGATCATGGGACAGAGGTGTGAATGCAATAAGGGGGACTTATCATACATATTCGCTTCCATCTATGGAGATTCTCAATCATCCAGGTCAGGGGTCTGCAAAGTCGGCTCTTTTAAGACTGGTGGACTTCAACTCCCAGAGTTCCCCAGCCAGCAAAGCTGGCTGGGGAATTCTGGGAGTTGAAGTCCACCAGTCTTAAAAGAGCCGACTTTGCAGACCCCTGATCCAGGTCATGGTTGTCCCAAAGGTGATTTTTAAAAACACTTTCTTGAGTGTGTATATGAGGGGTAGAACTTCACAGAAAAATCTACAAGCTTATATCCCAAAGGTGCATTTTCAAGAAGCAGCTGAACTTTCTGAGTTTTCTTTGAAGATGTTTCACTTCTCATCCAAGAAGCTTCTTCAGCTGATAAGAAGCAAAATCAGAAAGTCCGGTTGCCTCTTGAAAAAGCACATTTGCGATTTAAGCTTGTAGTTTTTTCTGTGAAGGTCTCCCCCAGCCCCACTCAAAAAAGTATCAAATTAGTTTAGGAATCTATAGGTAATTCTCGACTTACAACATACAATGTTTGAGTTTACAACCAGTCCAATATCTTACAATTGTTGCCGCATCCCCACAGTCAAGAGATCAAAATTCAAGCATTTGGCAATCAGCATGTGTTTGTGACATTTGCAGCAACCCAGGGTTATGGGGTTGCCATATGTAATCTTCCCAGCCATCTTCCAACCAACGAAGTCAATGGGGGAGAAACCAGATTCACTTAATGATAGTGTGATTCACTTAACAATCACAGTCATTCATTTAACAACCACATCAAACGGGTCATAAAATTGGCCTCAACTCTCTTAGCAAACCATTTTGCTAAGCAGGGGGACTTCTGATCCCAATTGTGGTTCTAAGTCAAGAATTACCTGTACACTGTTTGTCACACAAAAGCAAATCACTATCATGTGAGATGAGCAGCTATACAAATGTGATAAGTAAAATCAATCAATCAATCAAAAGGATCATAGCTCTCAGGCAAAAAATAGCCACTATTTCAGAATAGTGGGGGCAGGGGAAGTAGATTCCTAAATTCCTGGCCTTGTTCACTATTTTTGTGACCCTGCCTTGATATGCACGCTTTCCACAAAGTTAAGGTAAAGATAAAAAGCTCCCCTCGCACATATGTGCTAGTCGTTCCCGACTCTAGGAGGCGGTGCTCATCTCCGTTTCTAAGCCGAGAAGCCAGCACTGTCCAAAGACGTCTCCATGGTCATGTGCTAAATGCCAAAGGTTCACAGAACACTGTTACCTTCCCACCAAAGTAGTCCCTATTTTTTTGCTTGCATTTTTTATGGGCTTTCAAACTGCTAGGTTGGCAGAAGCTGGGACGAGTAACAGGAGTTCACTCCATTATTCCGCACTAGGGATTCGAACTGCTGAACTGCCGACCTTCTGATCGACAAGTTCAGCACCTTAGCTACTGAGCCACGGTGTCCCTGTCGCAAAGCTTACACACCTGCAAAAATCTCTACCTTCATGCAGTTTAGCATGAAAGCATCAGAAAAACACCTCTTGTTTTACATTAATATCTGAAGTCAAAGTTCCTTATTTTTAGATCTACTCTGGAGGCTTTTTGGCAAGGCCCTCACAGTGGTAGCCCCATGCACTTTTATTAATATTTCAACACTAAGCAAAGGCCTTTTTATTTTCCCTTTCACTATAAATGGGTCGTTCATGTTGCCTTGATGAGACCCTTTAATTAACATTTGGTTTCTTTTGCCAAGAAAGCATTTTTGTGTTAATAACTGCATTACTGTTCTTTTTGTATGTTGTGTACTTCTAAGATGCCTTTTTGTTTGAAGAATGTTAAATTTTATTTTGATTATTTGTTTGGGGGTGGGTGAGATGTAGTTTGCCCTGGAAATTCTTTGCTTGAAGGTTAAATTTTAATATATATAAAAAAGTGAAACTAAAAAGTTTATCCTACTTTATGATGAAGAGAGCCGGTTTCAAATCCCAGCACAGCCAGGATGATCTGAAGAGAGCTGGTCTTTTTTCCCCTCTCTCTAATTTACCTGTCAGGATTGTTCTGAGGAGAAAATGCATAACTGCAAACGGGGGCCCAGGAATCTTCCGCTCAGCCTTGATCTGCTGGTAGGAATGCGAGAGACATAAATGCAATAAAGACTGGGAGATATTTGAAACCATCATCATCCTGCTGTTAGTACTTTCCTCAGGGAAAGTCCGCCTTTAAGATTTTAAGAGTTCTGGGTACAGAAGCTCTTAATAAAGGAATAGCTGGGGGTGGGGGGCGAAGGGGCTGAGGGTGGGAGGGGGAGGGGCGCCGAGAAGGAAAGTGAATCCGGGAAGACTTTGTGAAACCACACAAGGTGAAAAACGTGTCTTTGGTTGATCTTCCCTCCACTGAGTGACACCATACATCAACTTGAGAGACATAATGATCCTTGCTTCTCTGCAGCCCAAGGGCATGAGTCCACCCCCTCCCTTTGATTCCTCCCCCGCCTGCCCCTCCCCCCCATTTCTGTCTGATCATCATCATCCCTGTCGCAGGCAATGAACAAGCCAGCCACGGATCCAGGCCCAAAAGGCAGCACCCCCAGTTTGCCTGGGGCCAGATTTTTATGACTGCATCTGGCTTTGCTTTGGCATACTGTTAGCCTCCCCTTTCCCTCCGACATTTGTTTTCTTTTTATTAAATTTCCCGTCTGGGTCCTTGAATCTGTATTTCTAATGTCAACAGCGGCTTTTATCGCAGATAATAACTTCCTCTTACCAAAGGGACGGATGGGAGGGGTAGGGGAGAGAGAGAGAAGGAGATCTTGCCATGCTCTGTGCTTTTCAAAATTGCATTTTAGGAAACAAAGCTGAAATGGTAGCATGGAGTTGTGATGATGGTCCCGTATATTTATAGCCAGCTAATTCTAAGGTACAACTGCCAAGAGTCAGGAAATCTCGTCTGTTCTTTGCTGGAATGGCTTTAGCTCAAACCATGTGGTTTTTTTAACCAGTCTGGGCTATAATGAGATGCTGCCTCTGTCCAGGGGCGGAATGGCTGCAGGTAGAATGATAAAGACTTGTGGTTTCATTTTATTTTATTTTACTGTCTTCCTGGCTTGTTAGAGATAGGTGAGGGAAACCCTGTGCACATTTGCTAGTTTCATTTTTCTTTACTTGTGTATTTGTTTAAAAAATATCCTGTAATTGTATAATTAAGAGTTGTGGTGGCCCAGTGGTTAGAATGCAGTATTGCAGGATAATCCAGCTCACTGCCAGGATTTCGATCCTGACTACCTCAAGGTTGCCTCAACCTTCCGTCCTTCTAAGATTGGTAAAATGAGGATCCAGATTGTTGGGGACAGTATGCAGACTCCATAAACTGCTTACAGAGGGCCGTAAAGCACTGTGGGAAGGTATATAAGTCTATGTGGTATTGCTATAAAGATACATTGAAACGCTCATCCAGGAATTATGCTTTCATTTGACTAATTTATGAAGCCTATTTACATGGTCCTCCTTCGCCTTCTGGTGAAGGCACCATACTAGAAATCAGGAGATCGAGTTCTAGTCCCAGTTTAGACATCAAAGCCAATCACCAGGAGACTGTGAGTTTTAGTCCCGCCTTAATAATTATTTATAAAAAATAATAAAGGTGGGAAATAATAAGTAAATAGATAGCAATAGAAACAGCACTTAGACTTTTATACTGCTTTACAGTGCTTTACAGAGCCCTCTCTAAGAGTTTTACAGAGTTAGCCTATTTTCCCCAACAATTTGGGTCCTTATATTACCCATCTCAGAAGGAGAGTCAACCTTGAGCAGCTGAGACTTGAACTGCCAAACTTCTGGCAGCTGGAAAGCAGCCGAAGTAGCCTGCAGTACTGCATTCTAATCAGTGCTCCACCATGGCAACAAACAAACAAACAAACAAACAAGGCAGAGTCAGACAATAGAAAATTAACCTTGTGCAGAGAAGAGCAACAAAGATGATTAGGGGACTGGAGACTAAAACATGAGGAACGGTTGCAGAAACTGGGTATGTCTAGTTTAATAAAAAGAAGGATTAGGGGAGACATGATAGGAGTGTTCCAATATCTCAGGGGTTGCCACAAAGAAGAGGGAGTCAAACTATTATCCAAAGCACCTGAGGGCAGAACAAGAAGCAACGGGTGGAAACTAATCAAGGAGAGAAGCAACTTAGAACCAAGGAGAAATTTCCTGACAGTTAGGACAATTAACCAGTGGAACAGCTTGTCTCCAGAAGTTGTGAATGCCCCAACACTGCAAGTCTTCAAGAAGATGTTGAATAGTCATTTGTCTGAAATGGAATAGGGCTTCCTGCCTAGGCAGGGAGTTGGACTAGATGACCTCCAAGGTCCCTTCCAACTCTGCTATTGTATTGTATTATTGTATTAACCTGTAATTGGCAAAGTCAGGACTATAAATAGGGTAAAATGTTACAAATTATTACATATGAGTCATATAACCAGAAGAGGGAAGGGAACAGTTTCCCCAGGTATTCTAGCAGACCTGTGAAAAATCTCTATTAATGACCCATGAATGCAGGACACACTGGACAGAAGGAGATGCTCAATGAACTTGGACTAAACTGCCTATGAGTTATCCATTAGCAGGGCCTGGAACTGATGCTTATTGTGGTTTTTTGTTTTTTTGTTTTACTTTTTTCTTTAAAGGAAGCTTAATTTTCTCTCTCTCATCTTCAGAAAGAATTGTGCATGTTTCTGAAACAGAGAAGCTGATTTCTTAAAACAATAACAAAAAGCCACATTGCATTTTAATTCTAAGGCATTTAAAGGGAGGGGCAATTCCATAGGGAAATAGGGATAATTTGCATAATCATGAACAGTCTGAACTGCCTTTGCTTAAATTTGCTGGGGATGTTTAATGAAGGTAATACTTCTGTGCTGTTTTCATCTCAGTATTAAGCAGCCTGGTATCCAGAGCAGTGGTGGGATTCATTTTTTTTTTTACTACCAGTTCTGTGGGCATGGCTTGGTGGACGTGGCAGACAGTGGTGGGTTCCGGCAGCTGCTACTGCTGGTTTGCTCGGGGGTGCTCCCCGCGTGCACATGCACAGTACAATGAAAATTGCTCTTCGCATGCATAGAAGCAAAAAACAAGATGGCAACTCCCATGTCATCGCCGGGAGAACCGGTTCAGATGTCTGGCAGATCTGTGTCGCCACTGGTTTCAGGCCACCAAGCTACTATCGGTTTAGCTGAACCAGTCCGAACCAGTAGGAACCCATGACTGGTGGCAGGGGAAGGATACTGTAAAATATCCATTCCCTCCCTACTCCAGGGGAAGGATACTGCAAAATCCCATTTCCTCCCGATCAGCTGGGACTCGGGAGGCAGAAAATAGGTAGGGTGGGGTAGGTCGGAGGTGATATTTACCGGCTTTCCGAACTACTCAAAATTTCCACTACCGGTTCTCCAGAACTGGTCAGAACCTGCTGAATACCACCCCTGATCCAGAAGTTTCACGGGGAACTATGGGAATTATAATTTTATTAGAAAGTAGTGTCTCCTGTCAAAGATTGTCCTCTTCCACAGTTTCTGAGTAACAAATTTTGAGAGATCCAAGACAATTAAGCAAGATTAAATCTCTAATGTAGGTTTCCTCAAATTAATCCCCAGTTGGAATAGCTCAATTTCCATCATGGCTTGCAAATCATGATGGCTGGGTATACTTGTAGTCCTCACATTATGACTGTAACGGATCCTGCCCATTTTAGCCGTAAATCATGATGGTCGTAAAACATACGAGCAACCCAAGTTTACAATCTTTGCCATAGTGGTCATTAAGCAAAAGCCACAGTCATTAAGGTGTTCAGTGCAAGAAATCAGGAACCAGGGTTGTTCAAATGAGTACAACTTTATTCCATGTTATCTCTCTAAAAGAACCTCAAATACTAACAGTCAAAGCAAGTTGGCAGAAGGTAAGACAAATTCAAGGAGGGCTGGACCTAGATCTTTCATGATGTGAAAGGACTCCAAAATAATGTTGCAGTTGACCCCTTCCTCAGATTTAGCCTGGTCATCATTTACACTAACCAATGTTTGCTAAGGGGCTAGTTTTGCTGAAAAGTAGAAGTCATTTCCAGTTTTTAACAAAACTATCATATGATTAGGTGATCCTAGAAAGCTATAAATGCAATACAGTTGCTAAGTGTCTGAAGTGTGGTCTTGTGATCCAGATGGGAGAGAACCATCAGAATCTCAAATCTGAGTTCTAAGTACTTTGAACAGTTGCTAAGCTAAGTAGTAACTAAGTCTACGACTATCTGCATGGACCCATAACCAAGCAAACAACACGATTGTTTAACACAAGGGTGTCAAACTCTATTTTATTGAGGGCCACATCAGGGGTGTTTTTGACCACGGGGAGGAAGGATGGAGTGGGTGTGGCAGGCGCCTGTGGTGGCTCAAAAGCTCTGGCAGGGAAAACGGGCTCTCGGGCTCCGTTTTTGGCTGCGATGGCTTCCTGCAACCCTCTGCCAATAAAAATGGACCCGGGCAGGATGTGAGTGGCCCTCCTGAGCTCCATTTCTGCTGGCAGAGGCACTATAGGTCTTCCTTCACTGTTTCCAGGGTGGCTCTGTGGGCCAGATCTAAGCACCCAGTGAGCCAGATCCGGCCCCCGGGCCTTGAGTTTGACACTCCTGGGTTAACAACATCTATGAATCCTACCCAAGAATTGTCATTTGCTAACAAGTTATGATACAACTCTGGGGCTCATCCAAATCTGCAGAAACTCGGAGGGGGGGGGTTGTCTTCATTTATACCTGCCCCCCCCCCCCATTATATTTTGCTAGAGTCTATGACTTGCGGAATGTCTCTCTCCGTCAGTAAGTCTGCCAGCCAGACCATCTAGATAGGCAACTGCGATTGTAAAAGCTCTTACAGTTATTTGTACAGTCTAAAAGTATTTGCTTAGGTATTTAAAGCCCAAACTGATTAAGGGTTTATGGGTCGAGCTGGACTTCCATGGCTCCTCTGGTAAAAATTAATTTACTCTGTATGATCTAAGCTAATCTGAAGTACCATGTTTTACTGCAATGCCAATAAACCCTTATTTACAGATCCTCTCAGCACCATTCTTTTTTTGCTTTAAATGAAAAATAAAATCCAACAATGTTCATAATGTCAGTGTTTGGGAAACACCCCCCCCCCCCCACACACCATAACTGCAGGATTATCTCTTGATTTATATAATGTGCTTCATTATAATTATTTTTTTTCTCCTGCTGGAAATCTCCATGGTCCAATAAACAGATTTAATGACTTGAGAGAGGTATACTCAAATGGCAAACCTCATTAAATGGGTCAAAACCACCACTTACAACCCCCTCCCCAAGTTTAAAATGAAAACAATTAGTCCTAGATTCATTTCCTTTTGGAGTGTCAATAGGGCTAGGTCTAAATCAGCTCTCCAAAAGTTGACGAGACTATCCACTGTTGTTGTTGTTGTTGTTGTTGTTGTTATTATTATTATTATTATTATTATTATTATTATTATTATTATTATTGTTAGCACAATTAGTTCAAGTAGTATTTATTAAACTATTTCATATAGTAAGACTTTGGGGGATAGGAACAAGTTGAAATCTCTGTCGGGCTCAATGAATTGAAGAGTTTGGGGTCTACATCAATGTTTTTCAATCATAGCAAGTTTAAATTGTACGAACTTCAACCCCCCAAATTCCCCAGCCAGCCATGTTCCATGCTCGTGTTGCAACTGTTCAGCCTGGGCAGCTCTGAACTAGTTCCATAGTGGAAAATACAACTTTGGCCAAGATACACATACTTGAAAGGCCTGCCGTCTTGTAAACAAACACTGCATGCACTCAGAAGCAGGGAAGAAAACTCAAACTTGGTTCAGAGTAATTTAATTCTCTATGCAAATCACTGCCTGCTTAGGAGAAGTAACTTAGGGGCCTTTCCCATTCCACCAGGTGAATATTTTGAGAAGTGATAATTTAGTCCAGAGATCTTCTTAGAGAAGAGGTGGGCCATCTGTAGGCTTTCAGTTTTTGCTGAATTCCATTTGCTGAATTCTACTCAATTTGCTGAATTCTACTCAATAGCAGTAACTGTGAAAGGGATCTTGGAGTCCTAGTAGACAACCATTTAAATATGAGCCAGCTGTGTGCAGCAGCTGCCAAAAAAGCCAACACAGTTCTAAGCTGCATAAACAAAGGAATAGAATCAAGATCATGGGAAGTGTTAATACCACTTTATAATGCCTTGGTAAGGCCACACTTGGAATACTGCATTCAGTTTTGGTCGCCAAGATGTAGAAAAGATGTGGAGACTCTAGAAAGAGTGCAGAGAAGAGTAACAAAGAGGACTAGGGGACTGGAGACTAAAACATATGAAGAACGGTTGCAGGAACTGGGTATGTCTAGTTTAATAAAAAGAAGGATTAGGGGAGGCATGATAGCAGTCTTCCAATATCTCAGGGGTTGCCACAGAGAAGAGAGAGTCAAACTATTCTCCAAAGCACCTGAGGGCAGAACAAGAAGCAGTGGGTGGAAACTAATCAAGGAGAGAAGCAACTTAGAAATGAGGAGAAATTTCCTGACAGTGAGAACAATTAATCAGTGGAACAGCTTGCCTCCAGAAGTTGTGCATGCCCCAACACTGGAAGTCTTCAAGAAGATGTTGGATAGTCATTTGTCTGAAATGGTATAGGGTTTCCTGCCTAGGCAGGGAGTTGGACTAGATGGCTTCCAAGGTCCCTTCCAACTCTGCTATTGTATTGTATTGTATCCATTATCTAAGCAAAACCTAAGCACATCAGCATTAATTCCTCTTCAATAATTTTTACTCCGTCCCTCCTCTGGCCAGAGAAAGTAAATATATAACAAAGAGGAGGAGAGGAAACATGAGACATCTTTCCTCTGTTACAGACCTCTTCAAAAAATGGGCCTGAATCGCTAGGTTTAGAAATCTACCTACTCAGGGGTGGGTTCCGGCAAGCACTACTGCCAGTTTGCTCGTGGGCCCACTTCACATGTGCGCATATGATGTGCGCTGTGTGTGCATGCACAGTGTAATAAAAATTGTTATGCACATGCACAGAAGCGAAAAACAAGATGGCGCCTACAGTGCTGCCTGGAGAACTGGTTTGGGGGTGTGGCAAGCCTACCGCAATGCCAGTTCCAGCGACCTAGACCGCCAAACCACTATCGGTTCGGCCGAACCGGTCCGAACCAGTAGGAACCCACCACTGACCATACTTCTGTTAGGCGTTCTGAATTTTACCTGAATTCGCCACAGACTGATTTGCCACATCAGTCTGATTTAGCCCTACATTGGGAGTAGTTGTGAATGCTACAATACTGGAAGTTTTTAAGAAGAGATTAGATAACCATTGTCTGAAGTGTTGTAGGGTTTCTTCCTTAAGCAGGGGGTTGGAGTAGACCTTCCAAGTCTGTTATTCTATTCTATTCTATTCTATTCTATTCTATTCTATTCTATTCTATTCTATTCTATTCTATTTATTCTATTCTATTCCTTTGAATTTGCTAGCAATCAGGCTGCCTTCTTTTGAGGCACAGAGTCTGACCTATAGTCGTAATTAGATTTAGAATTATGGTCATTAGATGTCGTGGTTGTTAAGTGGATATCATGTGATCATACCAGAGGTGGGTTGCTCCTGGTTCGGCCACACCGGTAGTGGAATTCAGGCCTGGGCCGCAGAACCAGCAGTAACCCAGGCCTGCCATGCCTCTGATCCAGTTGCCTCGCTGCCGCTTGGCCGCCACCATTTTGGTTTTTAGTGACTGTGCATGCACAGTTCACTGTAAATTGTTCTGCGCATGTGTGAAGAACAATTTATATTGAACAATGCACACACGTGTGAGCGGATTGTGAACTGGTAGTAAAACTGGTAGCAACCCACCCCTGGACCAGACCTGTATTTTACAACATTTTTTGTGGCAGTGGTTATGTGAGTACTGTAGTTGTTAAGTGAATCCATTTCCCCAATGGGTGATTTTTGCCAGAAATGAAAACCAGAAAACAAAATTCAGAACTTCAGTCATGTGGCCATAAAACATTTCCAACAGCCATAAAGATGAACTGGTTGCCAATGTAATCACATTACTGAGGTTGTGCGCACACAACTATTGTAACTTTAATATCAGGACATAGGTAGCTTTTGGGGGGGGGGATGTGTTATAACTTTGATGGTTTCTAAGAGACCAATTATAAATGGAGGAGCACCTATGGTAACTACTGGGATGCACTAGTGAAAACTGGAAAGGCCTCTGTGTATTCCTCACCTTTGCTTGTCCAGACTGAATGTGTAACAATGATTTAGCATTTTGCAAGAATCAAGTGCATAAAATGCTAACACTTGATTCTTGCAAAATGCTAAATCATGCTTCATTTTGCCGAATAAACCATGAGTAGCTGGGACTGTACAACTTGTTAATCTGAAGCACAGTTTACATAGTGTGTACATTGGACCCTGATTTCGTTGCTTTTAATAATAGATGGGAATTTATTAAATCCCTTCCAGGGGAAGAGAGAAAGCCGGAAGACCCTCCAGCTCAGAACTAGAGCCTTCGATTTGAAGTTTCATTCTCAGACATGACCCTGGCAAAATTGTAGTTGGGTAGTAGTTTAATGGAAACAGCAGAGTCTGCTTGCCAAGGTGCCCATCAGAGTTGACAAAGTTTGAGCTAGAGGGACAAATACTTTGCATTTTAGTTCCAGCCACAGGAGTGAGTACCTGTTTTGCTCTGCACCTGCAGAGAGGGCAGTGACATTAATGGGCCAGGCACAGGCTGCGAATTCTCAAGGGACCCATAAGGCCCTGGATGAGTTTGATGTGACTCCCCCTGTTTTTTGGAGTGAAAGAGAAGGAAGGGGAAGGCTGGATGGAAAAGGCCAAAGCATTAGGAAAAATGTAAATAGAAGGCCAAGTGATAAGATGGCGTTTCCTATGATCTCATCATTTAATTAGAGAGGCAAAGCCAAGGCAGCTGCCAAAGTAAACTGTTCTGGGAAAACTGGGCAGTTAGACATGAGCAGCTTCTAGATAAGAATTTATATCCCTTTGCAAGAGGGAGAGAAGGGAGAGTCACTGGAGTTTTTTTTTTTAACATACATCTATCTCTTTTATACTGCTACATATTTTGCTTTTTTAGATTTGTTGGACCAGCGAATACTGTGTGTGTGTGTGTGTGTGTTGGGGACATGCTTCATGGTTCGGGCTCCAAACTTCCCTGAAGTCTTTAATTATTTAAAACTCTTTGTTGCACACATTAGAAACTCAGCTGGAGAATACAGTATTATTACGCTGTCCTGGCACCAAGCTTGGAAATACAGCTCTAGCTATCATTGCAACATGTACTTTAGTCAACTCAGGGTTGATTCACATTGATTGTCATGACAAATCACACAGGCAAACCGACCCAGATGATGAAATAGCAGTGTTGGCTATTTCCATCATGCAAACATTTAAATAGGATGTGTGCTTATTTCTGTAGGAAGTTAAAACCCACCCCTCTCCTAGAAAATGAAATATTTTAGGAAATATTAAAAAGGCAGTCCAGACATCTTCAAGTGGCCACGGTTGAGAAACACTACATAAAGGCCTGAGCCAGAGAAATATGATTTTAGGCAAGAAACAGACTCACTCTTAATAGCTCTCCCACCTTTGTCAATGGATCATTAAGGCCTGAGACAGCCTATTCTACATAACCAAAATCTAGCCCATCTCATTGTTCTTCATTGCACCACCTATCAAGTTTCAACCAGCACACAGCCTACAAAGTTAGCTAAGAGCCCCCGCCCCTGGGAGTCTGACAACCAATCTGGATGCATTTCTTGCACAGGAACCGGAAGCTGTCGGGTGGGGCCAAACAGTGGCTATAAAAAACTCAGGGATTCTCAGCAAGGCCTTTTCCCCTTCTTATTCTTCACTCAACATCTTTGAGGCATTTGATTCCCTTTTTGTCTAGGACCTCAAACCATGTGGTCCTGCCCACCAAACCATGTGGTCCTGCCCACCATTAAAACCATCTTTCCAAACAACCTCCGTGTTTCCAGTGTCTTTCCCCCGCCCCCCACTTGGAACTGAACCCAGATGGACATTTTCTTCCAACATTTTGACCAGCTGATAAGCCATCTTTGTTTCTTTCTTTTCCAACTAGAACCTTTCAGCCAGGAATTTTTGGACATTTGGCTTTTCTCATTAATAGGGCTTTAAGAGAACAACACACATCTTTGTTGAGATTACTTTCCAAAGCAACAAATTATATTCCTGGGAGGGAGCAGCATTGGGAAGCCAGGTCTATGTCTAGAGATAATCCAATCTGTCCATTTGGTTTCTCAGTTTGGTTCGTCTCGTTCTCATTAAAACACCACTGGGCATTGAATGACTGAAGCCGCTTAAAAGCATTCAAAAATAAATAAATAGTATTTGGAAGCATTTTCTTCCAGACATATTTTTGTTTGCAGTTTTGTCTAATGTCCTATTTTTTTTATTATTTTTTTATTTTTGTAAATACTTCCCAGTCTAATGTGGTTTTGTACATTGCTTTCAGGACATTATGCATGTTTGTGCAGGCTTCCTCCTTGGACGAGTAAATTGCATTACAGAAATTGAAGAGGGAATATCAAAGGTAATTTATTCTTTGATTCCTGTGTTGGTTGAAAAATGCAGTTAGTTTGCATTTAAATATGAACTAAGCAAGTTTCTTCTCCACTGCTATTAAGAGTTTTTGGGAAAGCCTGCAATTATGCCAATTCCAGATCAAGTTACAGACATTAGCCCAATGCTAATTTCATATACCCTCTAGCTGTTGACACCTCAGCCAAATCTGTTTTATTCAAATACAACATCTGAACAGATGGATCTAAGAGCAATTTAGAAGTACATGAAACCAGATCAAAGATCCGTGGACTGTTATAGTAATCTTTAACAATTTAAAATAACATATATATATATTTTTGACCAGTTCTCCAAAGAAGGGGTATCAAACTTTTGTTTGGTTTGTTTGCCTTGATTTTGCTCTTAGGGGACCTCCATGCAATCTGCCAGTTTTCCTGTTTGATGGGTATTTTCAGGAATGGCTTAAGTAGACATTAACCTTGTGACCTCCTTGTTTATACACTTACCATAATTCTGCTCTGCTTGTGTTTCTGAGGTTACGGAAGGCAAGATTGTGTGCACAGACCCTGAATGTCTCTCTGTGTGTACTCTGAAATGTTTTCTGTCAAGGTCAGTGATAACTGCATCCCTGGCCAAACAAAAGCTTCAAAGGCTAACCTGCTACCGAGTCTGTAGGGGTGGTTGATATCTTTGCCCCCAGCCGGGCTGAACTGTCAGTAAGCAGCTAAGAATACATATGTAATCTATAAAAGTGTGGTGCATTTCACTTAAAGAGACCAAATTTAGATGCCTTGGAAAGATGATGCAGGTAATTTCCCCCAGTCTAATACAATCACTTACTCACATCAGAACTATGTATGAAGGAAAATGCTTATCTTAGCGTAAGGTTCAATTTTGCGGGGCACTCACTATCTCAGATAAATATCCCAAGCCTCTGGAAAGACAGATTCATTGGTTGCATGCAATTGGAAGATTTTTTTTTTTTTTAAAGTCTCTGAGCAGGCTGGGCAGCCACATATTCAAGCCAAGCAACTTCTCAACATTTTGCTTCCCTGCAAAAGAGACCTGATGTTCTACGTTAATCAGTGTGCTTGAAAATAACTTCTGAGTTTCTCCTAGTACAGGGGTGTCAAACTCGATTTAATTGAAGGTTGCATTAGGATTGTGTTTGACTGAGTGGGCCAGGCTGGGATGAGCGTGGCCAGGATAGGCCAGCTCAACGACAGCTTGCGTGCCTGGAAAGATAGCTATACGTGCCATAGATTCACCATCACAGTCCTAGTACAATCCCCTATTCCCTACTCAGTGCAGGAACCCACTACTACAACAACTTTAACAACAACTGGCCATTCAGCTTTTGTTTAAAGATCCTTAGTGTGGAAGAAGAATCCCACAGCAACTTTTTTCTGCTACAGTTATTGCAAAACAGTTCTTTCTATTGGGATTTTTACTCCCTGATTGCCAATGTAAACTAATACTGTGTGTGTGTGTGTGTGTGTGTGTGTGTGTGTTTCCTGCCAGTTCTAACCTCTTCTATAGAAGAGGTTCCACAAACCTACAGTGCCGTTTAGAACCGGTTCCAACTCCCTCCCCATACCCATCTGCACGTCAACAAGATGAAGAGCGAGAGGAGGAATTCTGGGAATTGAAGTCCACAAGTCTTAAAGCTGTCAAGTCTGAACACCCCTGTGGGGTTTTTTTCCTAAAGGGTTAGGGGTGCAAGGGTCTTGCAACTTTACAGCTTTAAGACTTGCGTGCTTCAAATGCCAGAGTTTCTGAGCCAACATTTTGGTTGCTAAGCAAGAGCGTTGTTAAGTGAGTTTCACTATATTTTACAAGTTGGCCACACACACCCAGTCACATGGCTGGCAAGCTACTCCCACAAAACAGCCCACACTTACAGAAGAGGTTCTTTAAAAATGTTGAAACCCACCACTGAACTAAACCCATTGTTTCTCGTGGAACCTTTTAGAACAACTCTACACCATTTTTCTCCAGCTTCAGCAAAATGTAAACGCGCAAATAGAATCAGGGCCATTAATACATCTAAAAACAGATACTTTAAGAAACACCAGAAAGGAAAGTTTATTAAGAAAGTGTCTAATGTAATTGAAAAAAAATCTATCTTTGCAGTGTCTAGCCTTGTTGCGAGGGAAGAGAAATACTTTTTTTTGCAGGAAGTAGGCTGAAGGCCCAAGTATCTTCTGAGAAGAGGAAATCAGACGAGATAGACACACAAAATAAATCAGTATTTTTCAATCTGGGCAGAATTCTGGGAATTGAAGTCCATAGCATAGCTGGTTGGGGAATTCTGAGAGTAGTTCACACATCTTCAAATTGCCCAGGTTGAAAAATACTGAAATAGATCTCTTGCTTGCTATCTTTAATCCAGTCTCCAATTTAAAAAAAAGGGCCAAAGGGCCAATATCCAGCCTAGGACAATTTCACCTAAATTCTCTTCTCAGAAAGAAATTCCAAAGATAGTTCTGTTTCATCAAAATGAAAAATTGATGAAAATATGCAGATGTTTAGATATCTCTTCCCCAATTAGGGATCTGTGTGGATAAGCTTAATGAAGTCGCTATCTCTCTGCCCAGCCTGTCTGCAACAATAAACAGGGAAACTAATATGGGCCCAAGAGTTTATGTTCTCCCTATAAAAATCCTAGAAAAAAGTCATAAATACAATACAGGAACTCACATAGAATTAATGGAGAGTGCAGGTAGGAAATTATAAGTAACAGTCACATGATGTTTAACTTAACAACCAGACTGATTTACTTAA
The DNA here is from genome assembly GCA_039707465.1 of Rhabdophis nuchalis. NCBI lineage: Eukaryota > Metazoa > Chordata > Lepidosauria > Squamata > Natricidae > Rhabdophis > Rhabdophis nuchalis. The sequence continues at coordinate 26,124,270 of CM077647.1, read as the reverse complement.
CAATGGAAATGGAAGAGAAAATTATAAGTCTGGGCCTGCGGCAGGAGTGGGTTTCGGCAATCAGTACTGCCGGTTTGCTCGTGACTGCACTGCTTGTGAGTGCTTGATTCACGGTGCGCGTGCATGCACAGTACAATAAAAATTGCTCTGTGCATGCGCAGAAGCAAAAAACAAGATGGCGGCACCTATGGCATCCCCAGGAGAACTGGTTCTGGGCTGTGGCAGGCCTGGGTTGCTGCCGGTTCCCGTGACCCAGGCCACCAAACCACAACTGGTTCGACTAAACCGGTCCAAACCAACAGGAACCCACCTCAGGTCTGGGGCACATACATAATTTTTAACTTAGTGACTGTGACGTTTAGTGAGATGTCAGTTCCAATTGTGGCCAATAAGTGAGGACAACCTGTATCAAATAATAAATATTAATAAAGTGAATATAAAAATCTTAAAGTTGCAATACAGGATACAAATTGCTTAGCAATTTGCAAAACTTTTGATATAATATTTTAATCACTACTGCAATACAGTTTCATGGAGCTAATATAGAGGCATTTCATATGCCTTTTCGATTTCAGATTCGAAATATCACATTCAAAGTCACAATGGCAAAGCAAGCAAATGTTTGAGCTGAATTTCATTCTATTTTTGCAGTATGACAAGGGTTAAATTACAGCTTCTTCCTGCATTGCTCATATATTGAAAACTCATATCTGCATACATAGATACAGGAACTGGAGACTACAAGAACCCCAAATCAGTAGAGGATATAAAAACAAAATCCAGAAACTCCTCACCACCACAAAACCCCAAACAAACAAGCCCACAATAATAACAGTGAGAAAACCCCACAGTCATTGTTTTGACAATATGAAGCTTGGCATGAGACTCTTTTAAGCCATGAATTACCAGAAAGAATTTGCAAAGTTTGACCTCAGAGGGATGGCTATAAGATACAAGTAGGCCTTTGCTTCCATGAAATTCTGCTTAGCTATTAAATTGAGAATTTCTATGATGGATAGGTGACTAAGCCTACATTTTGTGACCGACCTAAACCTGGAATTTTCTTCTTGGTAGCAAAGAGAAGCCTATCCAATGTCCCATGGTGACTGGTTTGTCACTTTGAAGGATTGGGATTGTATGTGATTGGGAAGAAAGCATTTTAGGCTCCTGGATGCCCGGCTGTCGCCCTCCGCACAGTCACTCATGCTCTCGTGACATCCCGACTGGACTATTGTAACTCTCTCTACATGGGGCTCCCCTTGAGGTGCACTCGGAGACTTCAGCTAGTCCAGAATGCAGCCGCGCGAGCAATTATGGGAACCTCAAGGTTTACCCATGTAACACCGCTCTTGCGCGAGCTGCACTGGCTGCCTGTCGTCTTCCGGGTGCGCTTCAAGGTTTTAGTTATCATCTTTAAAGCGCTCCATGGGACCTAGCTATTTGCGGGATCGGATCCTGCCTCATACATCCACACGGCCCATTCGCTCACACAGAGAGGGACTTCTCCGGGTGCCGTCCACTAGACTTTGTCAGCGGGCGACGCCCAGGGGAAGGGCGCTCTCTGTGGCAGGCCCAGCCCTCTGGAACGACCTCCCCCCCGACATTAGAACAACCACGGACCTCCGCTCCTTCCGTCTAAAACTAAAAACATATCTGTTCTGCTTGGCCGGCCTAGGGTAGTCTCCCTTCTATGGGGTTGTTAATAATTTTAGATGGGGATTTTAGTAATTTTTAACTGGGAATTTTTAGCGCAGGGATATCATTTAATCTGTTTTTATTATGTGTGTATATTTATTGTTTTATTTGCCCTGTGCACCGCTCCGAGTCCCTTCGGGGAGAGGGAGCAGTCAACAAATTAAATTTATTATTATTTATTATTATTTATTATAATGTGGAATTGGTCTCTGTCCGATTATAGAATTGTGCCTTTCTTTCTTTCTTTCTTTCTTTCTTTCTTTCTTTCTTTCTTTCTTTCTTTCTTTCTTTCTTTCTTTCTTTCTTTCTTTCTTTCTTTCTTTCTTTCTTCCTTCCTTCCTTCCTTCCTTCCTTTCTTTTTCTCTCCCTCTTCTCCTTCCCCTCCCCGCTCTCTCAATTCTGTCCAGCAGAAGACAGAAGTCTCTTTCCCAAGAGTCTCTATCCCTTTTGTCCAGATACACAACAGTGTTCATTTTTTACATGGAAAAAAATATGGGAGTTCCCCATCCAGGCTGTTTTCACTGTAATATTTGGCAATTCTTTCACCAGTTTAATCGTGCATTGTTGGTCTATCATATGCTATGTACAACAAACAACAGTTAAGCTCAATGAATAATAAAACAATGCATTTAACTGTTACGGAGCAGTATCTGGTTTGCTAGCTTGCAAGAAACATTCCAGGAAAAAGAATATGTAGCCCACAACATCTAAAGAAGTGATTGTAGTAATAAAGCCAGTAACTTGCCTGGTTGTGGAAATGGTCTGTCTTAACTTAACCATCTTCATGCCCGCCTAATGAGTAAGGACTATAAAAGAGTGAATTCTGAGTCAGCATGACTTACTTCTGAGAAAGCAGTTTGGAGTGCTCTTAAAGGCAGCCAATGGCCTTTGTAAACATTTTTTTGCAATTGTGTGTGTCCTTATGTTTTGCTCTCTGACAGTGTGCTAGGTCAGAGGTGGGCAGCTTCTTCTTTTTCTTCTTGGTTGCAGCAGAGGTGGGTTTCAGCAGCAGAGGTGGGTTGCAGCAGAGGGCTGCAGCAGAGGTGGGTTTCTGCCAGTTTGGCTCGGATTGGGCAAACCGTTAGTGGCAGCGGCAGGAGGCTCCGCCCACCCACCCAGACGCTCCTGTGCACATGCAGAAGTATCACACGTGCATGTGTGCACAAGTGAACTGGTAGTAAAATAAATTGAAACCCACCACTGGGCTGCAGGGAATGTTTCCAGTGTTGTCACCAGGACTGACAGCGTAGAAATGGTAGACCTTGTTTTGCTCTCCATGCCAAAAATCACTCTACTAACAACAACAACAACAGCAACAACAACAACCAGCACAATTTGGGATGTTTGGGGTTCAGAGGGCTGCCTTCTATCTGACACATAGCACTGACATTTTGATACAACATTCTGCTGATGAGAGACGCAAAGCTACAGCCGAAAGCCATGACTTTCTAAAATGGGTGTTGCACATTGTGCTAGCAATATGCCCAGGAGAATGGAGGGCTTCACTTCCTTTGATATAGACACACAGAAGCTATACTTAATAGTGTAAAAGGGGTCCTTCTATCTCAAAGATTCCATATATGCATACTCCCTTTTTGGGAAAGGGCCATGTGTACCATTACTGTGCAGTAGATCAGATGCTGGCCTTGGGACTTAGGTGGGCTGGGGTTCATGGATGGAATCTCTCTCAGTCTCACCTATCCATGGGAAAACAGGAGGGAGGAGGATTTCCTCCTCTCCTGGAGGAATGTGGGATAGAAATCTAATAAATAAATGCAGTGCAAAGGGTGATGGAGCCGTGGAGATGGTATCAGAGGATCTCCTTGAAACAGTCCTGCTGCCGGTTCTAATTTAGCAAAGTGCAATTTGCCTAACCCCATTGCGCAAAGGGCACTGTATTCTTCCCTATCTTTCCAGAAGATCGTGAACTTCTGGGTACCAAATGTACTAGTACAGTATATGTGGTAGCTCACTCAATAGTAGTAACTGTGAGAGGGATCTTGGAGTCCTAGTGGACAACCATTTAAATATGAGCCAGCAGTGTGCAGCAGCTGCCAAAAAGCCAACACAGTTCTAGGCTGCATAAACAGAGGGATAGAATCAAGATCACATGACATGTTAATACCACTTTTTAATGCCTTGGTAAGGCCACACTTGGAATACTACATTCAGTTTTGGTCATCACGATGTAGAAAACGTGGAGATTCTAGAAAGAGTGGAGAGAAGAGCAACAAAGAGGATTAGAGACTAACTATATATGAAGAACGGTTGCAGAACTGGCTATGTCTAGTTTAATGAAAAGAAGGACTAGGGGAGACATGATAGGAGTGTTCCAATATCTCAGGAGTTGCCACAAAGAAGAGGGAGCCAAACTATTCTCCATAGAACCTGAGGGCAGAACAAGAAGCAATGGGTTGAATCTAATCAAGGAGAGAAGCAACTTAGAACTGAGGAGAAATTTCCTGACAGTTAGAAGAATTAACCAATGGAACATCTTGCCTCCAGAAATTTGAATTCTCCAACACTGGAAGTTTTAAAGAAGCAATTGGTCAACCATGTGTCTGAAATAGTATAGGTTTTCCTACCTGAGCAGGAGGTTGGACTAGAAGACCTCCAAGGTCCTTTTCAACACTGTCTATTCTATTCTATTCTATTCTATTCTATTCTATTCTTGCCTGTGCCTGTGCCTATTCTTATTCCTATTCCTATTCCTATTCCTATTCCTATCCCTATCCCTATTCTATTTCAATTCTAATTTCTATCTTGTCTACAAAAGGGGCATTGATTCCATTACTGATCTGAGAGTGTTTGTCCCAAACTCAGGAAAGCATCAGCCACCCAGATGCACACGAGGGCTTTCTGATGGCTCCACTGACAGACTCCAGGAGCTCCAGCCAGACTGGTGTCCTGCACAATGCAGTCCCCAAATGGCATGCGGGCCTTGCCTTGCGCATGTTGACTCCACCCTGAGAACAAATTACAAAAAGAGCCATTTAGTGAGAACAGCTTGGCTGAGACTCAGGAGGGATGTGTCACTCAAAAACATTGTAGGCTTGGAGACACTTTGTCTGCGTCTTTGGTTTAAACAAAGGGCAGCCATTATTAATCTATTACATTTTGAAAGGTTCTTCTGCTTTTGAGAGGTTAGGCGAGCCCCGTGTGGTAATGAAGATTGCCTAATACTCCACTCAAGACACTTAAGCGCCAAGTTAACCCGGTCCCGAGAGAGACAGAGAGGGCACGTTCAGAATGACCTCGTCCCATGCATCTTTTATGGAAGACTCTTCAGTGCTGGGTCTGGGCTGCGTTTTTGTCCTCGGAAATAGAATTAGCTTTGGGGAAACAGCTCTGGGGCACAAAGGAGAGGCTGACACAATTCCATCTCCACTCTTGCAGTACATAAAGAAGTAATCTTTCCCCTTCCTGGTTTTTTTAAAAAAAATATTTAAAATAAAAATAAAAATCCAGCCTGCACTAGCTTTTGTTGCTCCAGAAACAAGCTAATAACAGAAGATCAGATTCCAGATCAGATAGGATTTGAATGAACAATTATGAAACTGGAACTGGAATCTGGGTGAGACTGAAGCTCAGTGGCGCAGCAAAAGTTTTCAAGATGAAGTGCCTGGAGAGCAGATAAACCTGGCAAAGGCTGCCAGTTGGCATAGGTCAGAGTGAATCCCGTCCTGACAACCCAATCTTAGCACTGCTGATGTTACCTGGTTTTGAATAATGAAACATCTGCAGGAAAACAACCAAGCTTAGAGAACACCAAGGACTTCTCAACCCAATCCTGCATGTGGCTTCTAAAGAAATTGGAGGCAGACCCCACAAAAATTGTGGCTAAATGTGTGATAGAACAGGAAAATGGTAAAATACAAAAGGAAAGAATACCGATCTTAATTATTTTAAACCGAAGACCCATTTATATGGAAATGAAAAGCTGACTGATTTTGGAACATGTGGGCTGTCCACATGCCACTCAAAAGTCAGGCATGGACCATGGATGAGGGAATTTTCCTTATGCAGAGTTCGATCCAGGACTACGGCTTCTAGTTGCTCTACAGCAGGGGTTCCCAAACTTGGCAACTTTAAGACTTGTGGACTTCAACTCCCATAGCTGGCTGGAGAATTCTGGCAGTTGAAGTCCACAAGTCTTAAAGTTGCCAAGTTTGGGAACCCCTGCTCTACAGTGTTCCTCAGAAATTCCTACCAAATTGAACTTTTTTAAATGACAGAGGAGGAGACACTGTTCTTTCCAAGTATTTAATACACATAACGACTGTAATTAATTAATTTCATTTTAATGAACTGTAAATTCAATGAGATTTTTTCCCCCTTGCCCTGCTCCATTGGTACTGTTTCATTTCCATTTGTTCCCTTTGGGTCACTCAAAGCAGATATGCAGGTGTTTGTCCAGAATAAAGTCACGTATCCCAGTTACTGTAGGTCGATATTCCTCAACATGGTATCCTTTAGATATACTGGAAATTTGCTCCCATCATCAACAGCAGTAATGGCGCCATAGTCCAATTCAGCATAAGATGCTTTCCTATTTGCTTAAATTTGCTACAATTCCAACTGCTATGAAAATACATTCTATACCATTTTCTCTTGAGTCAAATTCAAATGTTGGGCAGTGTCAAAGTCTACTATGGCCCAGCTGAAAAAAAAGAAAGAAAGGACAGAAAAATGCCAACATAAGGCCAGCTAATTATTATAAACAACTGGGCATACTCTCTTCTATAAAAGAGCCAGAAAATGACAAAAGGGTTTTCTGGGTAGGAATATTACATATAAATATGGTTGTTGCATTTTTTTCAATTTATATTCTGCAGGTAGCTAGATGATTGCTTGTTAGATAAACAGATATAGGTAGTCCTTGATTTACAGCAGTTCATTTAGTGACTGTTCAAAGTTGCAACAGCACTGGAAAAAAGTGACATGAATATTTTTCACAGTTATGACCTTTGCAGCATTCCCATAACCCTGTGATCAAAATTCAGATGTTTGACAACTTATTTATGACCATTGCTATGTCCCAAGGGCAAAGCCATTGGGAAACCTTATTCACTTAACAATCTTGCTACTAAGTTAACAACTGCAGTGATTCACTAAACAACAGTGGAAAGAACGGTCATAACATGGAGTGATACGCACTTAACGGATGTCTTGCTTTACAACAGAAATTTTGGGCTCCATTGTGGCCATAAGTCGAGATATACCTGTATACACTTAGATACTTATGCATTTGTGTGTGTGTGTGTGTGTGTGTTTGTTGGTACTTATCAATTTCCTTGTTTCCAATTGCTAACTACTGTTGAAAGAAATGTCCTTCAGTGTTCAGTTCCAAGTGGGGAAAAAGACACTGGAAACATGGAGGCTGCTTGGAAAGATGGTTTAATGGTGGAAAGGATCTCATGGCTTGAGTTCATGAATGGAAAAGGGGGATAACACACTTCCAGATGTTGGGTGAAGAAGAAAGGGGAGGAAAAAAGGTTTTTTTTAAAAAAAACTTTCTATTTCCCGTTCCCGTGTAAAAAAATTATTCTGGTTGGTTGTCATACTCCCAGGGGTGAGGGTATTAGCTAACCTTGTAGGTTGTGTGTCTTTTTGAGTCCCAAGCTTGGTTGAGTGCCCAGATGCCTGGTGGTGAGTTTCTGTAGAAGGCTAATCCTATCTTTGTTATGCAGAGTGGACTAGCTCAGGGCCCCTAATGGCCCATTGACAAAGGTGGAGGCTATTAAGAGCGAGACTGTTTCCTGCCTAAAAACATGTTTCTCTATTTCTCATCCAGGGAAATATAATATTATGCCTTTTCAATATTTTCCCGGATTTTTCATTTTTCTACCTTTTACTGTATATTCCTCTCTTTTATATTCCTGTCTTTTTTTTCTTTCTTTCTGCTTCTCTTGGTCATTTTATTTCTTTCAATAAAAAAGGGGCAAAAGAGGACCTGGATCTCATGCAAATTCAGAAAGATTAATTATTGTATAAATTGAGATGCTGTGAAAGTCTTCCCTGTGGAGAAGTCCCAGCCCAGGTCTTCCTGTGTGCAGGTCCTGTCCATTGCCTGAGCCACCAGGCTGAGCTGATATCAGCTGCCAGAGAACTCTCTGGCAATCCTGGTGGCTGATGAATCTGCCTTTTCTTTCAGAAGACAATTTGCATGGCATGTGAGTGGCTCCAACAAATATATCCTGGAGGCAAAACTGGCAGAGTGTCTGCTTCTCTCCGGGGTTGTGGGGAAACTGTGGAGGAAAGGGAGCAGGCAGCCAACACAAAAGAAGACAGAGCCTGTACAACATAATGATTATAAAGAGGGGAAAAACCCAAGTGATTAAAAAAGACAGGAAGTTGATATGCAAGAAGGAAAGAAGAAATAGACGAGAGGGAAATTAAAAATTAATCATCATTGGAAGTAAGAAATGTAGTGCCGTTTAGGTTCAGATGGCCAAGGATGCAACTCATAACTATTTTATTTTATGTAAAGTTAGCTTATGTTATTTTTTATTTTATTCTATTTTTATATTTTATTTTATTTATTTTATTTATTTTATTTATTTTATTTATTTTATTTATTTTATTTATTTTATTTATTTTATTTATTTTATTTATTTTATTTATTTCTTTTATTTCTTTTATTTCTTTTATTTATTTTATGTAAACGTAAAGGTTCCCCTTGGGCCCTAGTCGTTCCTGATTTTAGGGGGTGATGCTCATCTCCGTTTCAAAGCCAAAGAGCCAGCGCTGTCCGAAGACGTCTCTGTGGTCATGTGGCCGACATGACTAAATGCCAAATGCGCACAGAACACTGTTACTTTCCCACCAAAGGTGGTCCCTATTTTTCTACTTGCATTTTTCGAACTGCTAAGTTGGCAGAAGCTGGGAAAAGTAATGGGAGCTCACTCCTTTACGCAGCACTAGGGATTCGAACCACTGAACTGCTGACTTTTCTGATAGACAAGCTCAGCGTCTTACCCACTGAGCCACTGCGTCCCATTATTTTATAATAGTTTATATTTTACTTTATTTTGCTAAAGCAATTGCCAACACCGGGAGATTGGGGGAAGGGAGAAGGAGTTGCCCTCCCTGGCTGGGAAAGAGGAATAGGGCATCCTTGGTCTGGATTTTCCCTATCCAGAGCAAGGAGCAACATAGAGTTGGGTGTGAGATGGAAGGCATTATGCTGTCTGCCACCACACCTATGTTTGACTGGAGACTGCAGACTCGGTGCCTGTTTTCCATACAAAAGCTCCTTATGTAACCCAGCATCCTATGGAGAACAGGAGCTCCTGATCTAATATAACTAAGAAAAGCTGTCTTCAGCCTCTTGAGCACCATCTCAGCATTATTACAAGCCTTATGAACAATGCTTTGGAAGAGTGCTTCGGCTTGCAACTTGCTTGCAGAGTTAGCAGATCAACCTAATAATAGAAACTACTCAGATGTTGTGTATGTAATGTCTATGTAAACATGCAGTTTCAAAAATCTTGTAATTTAAATAGAAATACAGTTCAGCTCATCCGACCAGGGATGATTGCTAAACTAATATATTTGGCTGCTTAGATGGTCAGTGGTGATGGGGGAGGGATCTATAACAACTCCCTGCTTGCTGCAGCCAACCGGTTGTGGCCAACTCACCAAGGGACAAAAGTTAAATTGATTTGTTGGATTGTCCCGCAGCAAGCTGTTCTGTGACAAGTTGGCCATCTCAAGTTGTCCCATGGCAAGTTGGCTGTAATGAGTTGGCCACTGTGAATTGGCCATGGCAAGTTGACCATGGCGAATAGTCTGTGAAGAGTTGGCTGCGATAAATTGTCCTATTCCAGGGTATGGAGCATCTCAAAACCAATCCTATCTTCTTTCTTACTTTTGAATATTAATGTGTAATTGATCTAAATATCTCTTTGCATCCAATGAGCTCATGGGGAGGGATGAGGACTCCATATAATGTAATAGTGGTGTACAAACATCAGGGTGGAGATTCTGGGATTTGAAGTCCACACCTCTTAAAGTTTGAAAAAGCACTGGTATAAAACCTATTTTGGCATGAGAAGCAATGTTTTGCTTCTCATCCCAAAAGCTTTTCATCTCTGAAGAAAACAAGAACATTCAGTTATCTTTTGGGGGGAAAAACACCTTTGGAACAACCATGACCTGGATGACTGAGATAAATTGATTTTAGGGTAGACCCTACTATATCAGATTCTTCCTACTTCAAAATTCTAGGTAATCCCATTGCTGATTTCCAGAAAACATACTGTATTAACTTGATATCCTAATCAGAGGACATGGCAAAAGAGTTTCTTGTTACCCTGGTTGACCTCTCCCGAATTACTGGATGTGTTTCAAAAGATACGGTTCTTTGTAGAGTAGGACTTACGCCAGACCCACTACCTCCGCTCATCCCTGACCTCACAGTACCAGCATGAAAACTGAGCTGATTTGCCTTCCAAAACATGTAACCTTGTAGCTGGAGCTGAATAGGAGATAACAATCACATAAAACATTTACACCAAGCAGACAAGAGAACTGACTGACCAAAATAGAACAAATAGCTAAGCTAGATAAAAGGTTGGTTGCATAATTCACAGCAATCAATGAGAGTTTCATTGAATAAAGAATACAGACTGGGGTGGGGGGAGAACCCTTAGCCTTTTCTCGTCCATCTGTAAGGGTGCTATTTAAATATTCTGCTTTGTCAGATGTAGAATCTCATTCTCCGTTCAAATGAGAAAGGAAAGACACATAGATTCTTTTGCCTCAAAGCATCAGGAAGAAGTTTAGGTTCCAAAATGTCTGTAGTGCTTTGGCTGTTAAGTTTCACTGTTTTCAATGGAAAAATTAGAGCTCAGGCTTATAGAATGAAGTCCTATTCCATGATGGCGAACCTTTTCAGCACCGAGTCGGAACGCATGCATGCGCCAGAGCTCCGGAAAGCCAAAGACCAGCTGGCTGGTGCACATGCACACATCAGCCACCTGGTCTCAGGTTTCCAGTGCGTGCTGTTCAGCTGTCCAGCTGGTCTTCACACATATCGGAGCACCAGAAACCCAAAGACTAGGTGGCCAGTACGTGCATGTGCACTTGCCAACTCATCTTTGGATTGCCGGTGTTCTGGCACGCACGATGTGCACCGGAAACGAGAAGAACATCTGGCGATGGTGCACATGCCCACAGAGAGGGTTCTGCCTGCTACCTCTGGCGTGCTGTAGGTTTACCATCACTGTCCTATTCAGTTGAAGGGAGCTCATTTCTATGCAGAGGGCAGTTTAAAAACAAGATTTCTAAGGAATCAATGGAAAATTACAACAGCTGGAACTTTCCATCACACTTCCTTGGTCTGTTTTTTAAAGGTAGAAAGGGACAATTTTTGTGTCAGGCAAATGCACAGAGAGAGGGGAGAGGGAGGGAGGGAGGGAGGGAGGAAAAGTCATATATAGAAAAAATATTGAAAGCTAGAAAGCGGGAGACTATGAGTTCTAGTTCTGCATTAGCCATGAAAGCCAGCTGGGTGACTTTGGTCCAGTAATTTCCCCTCAGCCGAATTCACCTGACAGAGTTGTAGTTGAGGGGGGGGGGGGAATAGGAGAAGAAAGATGTGTTAGATATGTTTGCCACCTTGAGTTCTTTCTAAAAATAATAAGGTTACAAATACAATAACGTAAGTACAGTATAGTTCTAGCAGCAGGATTACCTGCATTATGGTATCATATGAGCGGCAGACCTTTGGAGCATTTGATTTTATTTGTATTGGATTTAAGTACACTGAAACATCCTGACACCTTATGCAACTTATTGCAGTTTGCTACAGTCTGGCAGTCTGTGATCTTTGGAAGTTCTGGACAGTCACAAAACTGCGTTCAAAAAGAGAGCTTGCAAGGTACTAATCTCTGCTCTAAAATGCATTCCAATTGAATTTTCAATTACATTTATCCTATATCCCCAACAGCATTTGCTACTATGGACAATCATGGTAGATGCTGAGAATTATACCTCAGAAGCCCGGAAGTGTCATTGCCACCTTTATTTGTGCTTTAAAGTTTGCTATACTTTATTTTTGAACATATATATATATATATATTTTAGGGAGCAGGAGGCGGAGGAGGCGGAGGAGTTGCAAAGTCATGTCTGACCCATCATGGTCCCATGGACAATGTTTCTCCAGGCCTTCCTATACTCTACCATCCCCCGGAGTCCATGCCAACTGCTTCGGTGACTCCATCCATCCACCTCATTCTCTGTTGCCCCCTTCTTCTTTTGCCCTCAGTCTTTCCCAGCATGAGGCTCTTCTCCAGTGAGTCCTTCCTTCTCATTAGGTGGACAAAGTATTTGAGTTTCCTCTTCAGTATCTGATCTTCTAAAGAGCAGTCAGGGTTGACCTCCTCTAGGATTGACCGGTTTGATCGCCTTGCAGTCCAAGGGACTCACGGGAGTCTTCTCCAGCACCATAGTTCAAAGGCCTCAATTCTTTGGCACTCAGCCTTTCTTACGGTCCAGCTTTCACAGCTATCCATTGCAACTGAGTACACAATCTGAATTTCATGCTGGATTGATTGTTGCCTAGACTAACAAGAGTTGCATTGAATACTGTATCTTTTGGGCACACATTGAAAAATTTGCTAGAGGCTCATCTCCTTCTGCTAGGCAGCCAAGGTGTTGAACTGCAAGTTTACTGGAATATATTCAAAAGCAAAATATTTGGTCAAAAGAAGAAAACTCCTCAATTAGGAAGTGTTTCTACCAATCAGAACCATTGAAACACAGATTTTCAAAAACAAATCTGTTTTGGAAAGAAAGACATCTGGATTTAGGTGTTAGTTATCATCTTTAAAGCGCTCCATGGCACAGGACCTAGTTATCTGCGGGATCGGATCCTGCCCCATACATCCCTGCGGCCGATTCGCTCCCACAGAGAGGGACTTCTCTGGGTGCCGTCCACTAGGCTATGCCAGCGGGCGATGCCCAGGGGAAGGGCCTTCTCTGTGGCGGGCCCAGCCCTCTGGAACGACCTTCCCCCCGAAATTAGAACAACTACGGACCTCCGCTCCTTCCGTCAAAAACTTAAAACACACTTTTTCTGCTTGGCCGGCCTAGGTTAGTCTTCCGTCTTTTAATAGGGCTTAGGGGATTTTAGTTAATTTTAAAATTGGGGATTTTAGCGCAGGGATAATCATTGTTTAATTTGCCTTTTATTAATCTATTTATGTATATTTATTGGTATTTTTAATTTCCCTGTGCACCGCTCCGAGTCCCTTTGGGGAGAGGAAGCGGTCTATAAATAAAATTTATTATTATTTATTATTATTATTATTACTAATGAGCAGAGACTTATGGGCCAAAGGTATGTAATTTTGAAACACAAGTTCTTTCCCAAAGCTGAATTGGAAGAATATTAACAAAGCTGTCAAATTCCAACTGAAACATTGATCTAAATGAACCTATGTAACTATTATAGGAAAACAGTAGGAGTCACAATAGGATGTTTGTTTGTTTGCCATACATCTTACAAGTTGCCTCTGGGCAGAAATGCAGAATCAACTAGAAAATACAGTAAAAGTACCCAGCTTGGAAGATATTAGGATAACAGAAAATGATACAAAAACATGCAAAAAAGGTCAAAAATATATGTTCTGGGATCAGAAGAATTCCATGGATTCTGGTTAAAATAATTGAAAGTCTAGACTCAAAATTGAATAAAGGTTTGGAATAATCAAAAATGGTTAAGAACTGCAATGGCATTCCTTATTCAGAAGGACAGGGAGAAAGTAAACCTGGAAACTACAGACCAACATCCTGTTTGTCAACAACTTGCAAGTTATGTATGGGGATAATTGCAAATCAGATTTATAATTACATGAAAAGGAACAAAGGAAGCTATAAAAATAGGAGGAAAATACTGGATCAGGAAGAAGGAGGAGGAGGAGGAGGAGGAGGAGGAGGAGGAGGAGGAGGAGAAGAAGAAGAAGAAGAAGAAGAAGAAGAAGAAGAAGAAGAAGAAGAAGAAGAAGAAGAAGAAGAAGAAGAAGAAGAAGAAGAAGAAGAAGAAGAAGAAGAATTGATTTCTCCAAGAAAAGCAAAGAAGGAAGGAAGCTAATCAAGAAAATCTGGGTAGCTATTCTTGTGATTCTAGTGCTCCCAATATATGTATTACGGCATCTTGGGAATATCTATGCAACCTCAGTATTACAGGCAGTCCTTGTGTATGCTCATAATTGTGCCCACAATTGTAACAGTCATAAAGTGGATCATCATGTCCAATTTTACAACCATTTTTTTCATTACTGTAGAGAAAAGCCACTCCCCAGGTGCTCCCTCTTTTATTTCCTCTGGGAGGGGCCATTCATCCACCTGTGGCTTTCCTCCCAAGTGGACCCCTGTTCCTTAGCTGCTCCCTTTGTCTGGCAACTCTGTGATGCGCACACTGGGAACAGGCTCCAGCTGTTCTTCTGCCTCACTGATGTCTGACTCAGCTGATAACTTCCAGATGGGCCTGGCCCCCTCTCTGCCTCCGACACAAAGCCCTCCTCAGAGCCTTCTCCAGACTCCAGGACTGGCCCAGGTTCCTCCCCAACCCTCCTCACTGTCTGACTCTGCCGCCAGCTCCACTGGCAGGCCAGAGCAAAGCCAATCCCTGCAGTTGTTAAGTGAGCTGTGCGGTCGTTAAACGAATCTGGCTTCCCCCTTCGCCTTTGCGCAAAAATGCATCTCCTGCTGTGGCCTAGAGGTGGAGCTGTCGCCTCCCAAGCAGGAGGTGGTGACTTTGATCCTAGGTAGAGGCAAATGTAGGGTCTCCTGCTTGGGCAAGGGGTTGGACTAGATGACCTGCAAGGTCTCTTCCAACTCTGTTAATGAGAAATGAGAAAAATAGGATCTCATGACCTCAGGATACAGCAACCCTCATAAATACGTCCCAGGTGCCAAGCATCTGAATTTTGATTGCAAGACCCGGGGGATGCTACAATGGTTGTAAGTGTGGAAAACAGTCATAACTCACCTTTTTCACTGCCGTTGCAGCTTTGAATGGTCACTAAACAAATGTTTAAAGATCACCTGTCCTAATAAGCTAATTTATCAAACTGGGCCTGGCATTCTGGCTAAGCCCAATATTAAACCAATCAAGCTAGTTTAATGAAAAGAAGGACCAGGGGAGACATGATAGCAGTGTTCCAGTGTCTCAGAGGTTGCCACAAAGAAGAGGGAGTCAAACTATTCTCCAAAGCACCTGAGGGCAGAACAAGAAGTAATGGGGGGAAACTAATCAAGGAGAGAAGCAACTTAGAACTGAGGAGAAATTTCCTGACAGTGAGAACAATTAATCAGTGGAACTACCTGCCACCAGAAGTTCTGAGTGCTCCAACACTAGAAGTCCTTAAGAAGATGTTGGATAGCCATTTGTCTGAAACAGTATAGGGTTTCTTGCCTAGGCAGGGAGTTGGACTAGATGACCTCCAAGGTCCCTTCCAACTCTGCTATTGTGTTGTAAAGCCTTGTGAATGACTGGGGAATGTCTACTGTTGGGCAGGACACAGCATGATAAAGGAAGGAGCTTAATGTTGCTTGGTGGTGGCACAGCTTATAAAATGACATGTCTCACTTGGTCATCTGTTTATAGCCTATTTAACAGCAGGAAAAAGCAGCACAACACAGATTAAAGAATACTATTAACAGATGGGATGCACTTATATCCATTTTTGTTAAGAGAATGAAACCTTGATTCCAAAAGTAGTACCAGATACTCTTCTTAAGTTGCTTTTTATTCAGGATATTTCACAGTTAAATGCTGTTGGGACTTAAGCAGGAAAATTAAAGAGAAGATTAGTTTGGTGTAATTATGTATTACACACATAGACACACACATACACACACACTTTAGAGCAAATACATAATTGAACATTCTTAGCAGTGAGTTTGGCTTGTGCTCTGTAATTTGCATCCACATTAAGATTACTTATTATATGTGCTTGGTTTCTTTCTGAAGGAGCACTATATATGATATTTACTTTTTTCAGCTCTTGGAATTAGAAAAGGATGTGGGGTAATTTTTTCAGCTCTAAAGCCTGTTGATTTCTCTTATGTATATTGTATATAGTTACATTCTATTTAAAAAGGAAGTTAAAACATATAGCCATAGAAGATATAAAGAATGTAAATTGCCCAAGATATTTCCAGCATATTCATTTTACTTGATACTTTGCTATTCCAACAGCTAATAAAAATACATATGTTTTCTATATTCCTTTAATTATTTTTAAATACTCTCTATGTGGTCAGTAACTCAAAATGCACTCAATTCCAAAAAGACAGTTGAAACAAACAAAAAGGAAATATATCTAAATAAAAGAAAAACTTATTACCAAATATCCAAAGGAAATCGAATTATGTGCTGTTAAGCAAATGATTGCAGAATGGTAAAAGTCAGAAACATGTAAACATATAGCTGAGATATTTGAAATATTGATCAATTTATTGATTGATTTTTAAAGTGAAGCTTAAGTCTTTGTGTAGATATAAATCAATGCTCTGCTCCTTTTATGTTCAGTGCAGCTTTTCATAGTCAATGAAAATCATGCATTCTATGGAAAAGTCACCAAATATGACATGGAAATGTATTTCATTAGGTCAAGAGATAGATAAAATAGCTGAAAAAGAACTTTTCTTAAACCAGTAGCTTTAAGTCTATTTGGGTCTCTAGTAAAATCAAGCTTAAGTAAAACCCAGAAGACTAACAAAACAGGTCTATATTGTTGCTAAGAAAACAAATAGATATGGCTCAAGTATTAAGACAGGTTTTGAGGCCAGATTGTGAGATTGGAAGATTGAATTTGAAATTTTCTATACCCATTCATTCTTCCAAATTAATCTTAATTTTAGACTAATAATCCTAAAGTGAAAATGCTGTAATCCCCACCCCTGCCCTAAGTAATTGTGTCAGTTATCATCTATGTAAATATAGTTTACGGCAGGGGTTCCCAACCTTTTTGGCACCAGGGACCGGTTTCATGTAAAAAAAATTCCACGGACCGGTGGGAGCCTCCAGCGGGTGAGTCAAGTCACACGTGTTCAGCGGTCACGTGCAACCGGGTGGGAAAGCTGCCAGGGTCCCGGGCGATGGATCCTCTCCCAGGGCAGTGAAGGATGGGCTGCGTCCCGGGCAGGAGGGCCTGGCAGCTCCTTCCCCCCACGCAGGGCCGGGTGGTGCCCTGAACCCCCCCAATGCAGGCCCCGTCCTGCCCCCGGGAAGCGCCCTGGCCAACCGCCAGGATAGCGGCGCGTTTGCTACACTTTCCTAAGAGTTGCGCTACTCTCTCCGCCGCTCACTCCGGCCCGGTTACTATCAAGCCACGGACCGGCACCGGTCTACGGACCGGGGGTTGGGGACCCCTGGTTTACGGGATCTAAATTTAATTTGCATGGGAATCAATGGAATTTAAGGCATGATTATGTTTTCACAGCCTTGAGGATATACTAAGAAAAAAGATGCATATAAGTAAATGACTGCTGCAAAAAAAAATGAAAAAGAAAAGAAGAAATGAAGATCTGAATTCAGCAAAATGAAATTGTATAATGTGTATAGAAAAGAAAGAAGTATTGGTAATAATATATTCAAGGAGATCAAGGAACAGTTAAGAGTTGAATGAGAAAGAAATTATGATGGAAATTTAAAAAAACTGTTTTGGACTCATGGATTTAAAAAAGCTGAACAAGGAGGTTCCAATGGTATGAATGGAATTAGAAATAAAAATGATTTCATTATTTGGGATGAAACAAAAATACCACTTGCCTACAAGCCAAAACATAGACAAAATAATAGAAAATGAAGAACCAAAAGTATTCTGGGACTTTAGAATTCAGACAAATATCTGCCACACAACATTCCAGGCTTACCAATTATTGACAAGAAAGACAAATAAATCTGACTAATCTATGCTGCAGATCTCAGAGGCAACAAATTAGAAGAGAAAGAACCAGAGAAACTCACAAAATATAAAGGCCTGCAAATAGAAATAGAATGACAAAAGAAAACAAAGATCATACCGACAGGAGAGATATCTTGGATGCAATTCCAAAACATCTTGAGGACCATGTGAATATCATCAGCATTGAATAGAACTGAATGTCTCATTCAGATCGGCCAAATGGATTTTGGTTCTTTCATTTGTTGATTTTAAAGCTGGCTCAGGGATAAATATCTTGTATTTCATTGTTCAATCATCTCCTTGTCACCTTCAGTTTCCAAACCTCCTCATGTTTCTTATAAATCTTAAGGGAAGACATGATGTGGAAATTTCTTCAGATTGTGAATTGTGAGCAATAGAGGACATTTTCCATTGCATGGTAACAGAAGTTCAAGCCCCGTGATTTGTGGCATGCAGAGCCCTCTCTGCAGGCTTGTGAGCTGTTGCCCTAGCTCAGCTCCACCACATATACGCTTGCGCCTCTCACTGGCCAGCTGATTTTCAGGGTGGGGCACATGTGGGAGATGTGTGCACATGTGTATATGTGTGTGTGGGGGGCATACACATGCACGGGGGGCTGGGACAGTGGGGGGAATGCAGTGCACCCCTGTGTCCCATTTTTGGTCCCAGGAGGCTTCAGGGAGGCCTGGTAGGCCCAAAATGAGTGCAGGGGGTGCAGCCCCACCCCGCGGCCCATTTTTGGTCCCAGGAGGCTGCAGGGAGGCCTGCTAGGCCCAAAACAGGGCACGGGAGGATTGTGTGTGCATACTTAGAGGGGTAGGTCACAAAGGGGAGTATTTTACACACATTGCATTATTGGTGCAGGCACACATGTGCACGCTGTCACGTGCACATGCACACTTTCAGCATGCAGTGACAAAAAGGTTAGCCATCACTGCTCTAGCCTGTTCCACCAACTCCTTGAAGAAGAGCACCAAGAAGAATTAAAAAGCGATTCTAAAAAGGCTCCTGAGAATAAGGTAGACTTCCAGAAGCTTCTTTTACAGGAAAAAGAAAACTTTGGCACAGCATTATTGAGGGGGAATAATTATATGAATTGAGTTGCCATGTGTTTAACCAAAGACAGGTTCATATACAAATGCTATATGCTTGATGGAAAAGTATGTAACCTATGGCTTCAGCACTGTTCCCTAAATTTTAGAAACAATTCTGGGATCCCAAACTGCAGATGTGAGATATCCAATTATAAAATCATGCCAACCTAGATAATTGCACATGAATTCCAGGATTTTCTCCTTTGTAATTGTTATAATTTCATCATTTAATCTCATTATAGGATTGTTTTATATTGTAACATTCTTTCATATTCATGCTTCTGATAGTCAAAGATGAAGTGTGAATTAACGAAACACCTAATAAATATTAAATTAATAAATATCCATTTTCCACTTCAGCATGGAATGAAGTCTCAAACCTGCTTTCTGATTAGATAATGTGAGTCCGGTCATTTCAGAATATTTATGAAAACACCTAGTACTGCCAGAAATATACAGGCAGGACTTGACTTATGAACACAGTTAAGACCAGAATTTTGGTTGCTAAATAAGGCTGTTAAGTGAGTTGTATCTAATTATACAATTTTTCGCCATGGTTATTAAGTGAATCGCTGCAGTTGTTAAGTGAATCGTGTGATTGTTAAACAAATCCAGATACAGATTAACAGATTTGGAAGGGACCTTGTAGGTCATCTAGTCCAAACCACCTCCAAACATATCCTACATCATTTCTGACAGATGGCAGTCCAGTCTCCTCTTCTTCTTGAAATCTTCCAGTGATGAAGCTCCCACAAATTATGGAGGCAAGCTGGGTTGATTGTTCTCACTGTCAGAAAATTTCTCCTCATTTTCAGGTTGAATCTCTCCTTGATCAGTTTCCATCCATTACTCCTTGTCTGGCCTTCAGGTGCTTTGGGAAATAGCTTGACCCCCTCAAATATTGGAACACTGCTATCATGTCTCCCCTGGTCCTTGTCTTCACTAGACTAGCCATGCCAAGTTCATTGTATATTTTAGCCTCCTGTCCCCAAATCATCTTGGTTGCTCTTCTTTGCACTTTTTCAAGAGTCTCAACATCTTTTTTATAATGTGGTAACCAAAACTGGATGCAGTACTCTAGGTGTGGTCTTACTAAGGCTTTATAGAGGGGTATTAGAGCTCAGGGGTGGGTTCCTGTCAGCATTACTACCAGTTCAGTGCCTTAAAAATTTTGTACACCCAAAAATTTCGGTTACCGTCCCAATCTTACCTGCTGCCCAATCTTAAGTAGTTTTTACTTATGTGGTGAAAAAAGAATCAGCTAAATAGAGAATGAGGGGTGCAACCAAAGCCTAGAGAGGCACCATTGCAACCATGCCATTCATGTCTTGAAAAAAAGAAGTGTTGGCATTTATTTTCTAGCACTTTTATCTCTTTTGAGAAGATGCAGATTGTTTCGTTTTCAAATAAATTGGAGGTGGGAGGGGGTGGGTGGAAGAAGAGAACTCACCAGACATCCACTCCAACACAGGCTGATAAGAGAGTGGAATTAATTCTGTTTGATGCCAAGGGATCATTTTGAGTGAAGATAAAAGGAAACAAATCAAACCAAGCAAAGGGCCCCAATGGAATGAAATAGCATTTAAAACAGTTTATGCCTCTGTTAGCCTGGTTACAATCAAACAGGCTTATTAAACAATTTGATTTGGGCAGCTAGCTGAAAGTGGATTTGAGAGCTAGAAGCCACGAAGTATTTAAATTGCTCAACATGCATTCATAGAAACTCGAATAGTTGGTCAACTTTTTTATACATTACTTTTTATATTAGCCCTAATATTGGTTCAAAATGCTAAGCCTGTGATGGCGAACCTATGGCATGCGTGCCCAAAGTGGCACATGAAGTCTTATCGCCCAGCACACCGTCTGTCTGGCAAGCCTCCTTCAGCAACCAAGAAAGAAACCACTTAACTCCATTTTGTAGAATTAAGGGTACTTTTACTGGTTATGAAAAGATAGCTGCAAAGTAAAGCAAGGTCTGAAGCAGAAATGTG
The DNA here is from genome assembly GCA_039707465.1 of Rhabdophis nuchalis. Taxonomy (NCBI): domain Eukaryota; kingdom Metazoa; phylum Chordata; class Lepidosauria; order Squamata; family Natricidae; genus Rhabdophis; species Rhabdophis nuchalis. Next base: position 26,103,570 of record CM077647.1, on the reverse strand, counting down.
GAAAATCATACATATCATTTATTTGTCTAACCCCCCTCCCCCAACAACCCCCATCCCAATCTCCAATCTGCAACTCCCTTAGGTGTCTTGTGGGTTGCATCTCCCGGAAGCATCATCAGGTTGGTATGCAGGACGGTTAACTTTGACCAACTCTCAACTCCAGCCATCAGTATGCGAAGAAGATGATGAGAACAAAACTCCCTTTTTTTTAAACTATCTCTCCTGTACCAATTATTCCCATCCCAAATACCAAGCCCCCACTCCCTATTTCATTGGAAGCCGAAAGCGTGTAGTGAAGCAGAGGCTGACACCGTCTTTCCTATTTATCTTTTGGGTTTCTGGAATGCATGCGCATGCAATAATCAGCTGTCCTTCGTGCGCATGTGCACCAGCCAGCTGATTGTCAGGTGCGCATGTGCGGCAGAACCCAGAAGTTTGGTTTATCTGGAGCGTGATCCCTTTATGCATGCAGCAGTTGCGAAAGTCCCTTTATGCACGTTTACAGTCTTTCTGGTGATAAAAACCATTTCCATATCATTTAATAAAAATTATCACAAAGATAATGTAAATTTCAACCTCTTTTTCCAGTGAAGGACTTTTCCTAATGATCTTAGTCAAACATTGGAATTCAATGACTAGATCTCCTGACCATAACGAACAGTCCTTGCTGGAAAACATAAGCATTCTCCTTCCTTGGGTGCTGCACAGAAGGAAATGGAAGTACTCTGAGAAACTGGGACTTTTGATTGGGTCAGAGGAAGAACTGGTGGAGGGGGAGGGGGTCCCTCTTCCACAGAGTCTAGCCACTGCACTGTCTGATCCCTTTGCCACCTGTGGTCTTCAGTGCAGCTCTCCCCATTGGTTGTCATCCACTATTAGATTGCCTTGGGAACATTGTGCCATTCTATTGATTGCAACTAGCTGCATTTTGTGGGTCTCTTTTAAATATTTAGTCTCAGCCATGACCAGAAATAAGCATCTCTTTTTCTGTCCTGAGAATTATACTATCCCAGGGTTATTATTATAGCTACAACCAGAGAGTGCCAGAAATAAAAGCAATTGCAAATGTACCAAAGGCACCTTTCTGTCTGCCTTCTGCAAATATTTAACTCAAGTTTTGTCTACCTAGCATTTTGAGCAATTATTGGGGGGATGGTATTTTTCCACTGCCCACAGGTAGCAAGAAGAGCACAATCCCATCAGTTTGGGCAGAGAATTCAATTCTTAGCAGGGATTTCATAATTCCAACATTATTGCAACTACTGGTTTTGAGGTAAATCTTATCATTAATAGTGACAATTGAGCTCTAATGGGCCTCTTAATATTTACTGTTGAAAAAAGATGGACGCCATAGAAAGGAACGGAGTTTCCAGGCATTTTATATCAGGGGTGTCAAACTTGATTTTATTGAGGGCTGCATCAGGGTTGTGTTTGACCTTGTGGAGACTGGGGGGCATGGCCAGGGGGTGTGGTCAGCGTGGCATTCTCCTTGAGGTCTGTTTTCAATGGCGGAGGCACCACAGGCCAGTCCTTCGCTGTTTCCAGGCCTGACCCACTGGCTAGATCTAAGCACGCCATGGGCTGAATCTGGCCTGTGGGCCTTGAATTTGACACCCCTGTTTTAGATAAACTATTATAGTAGTTCCCAATTGATAGTCATGTCACAATTGAGAAAGTGATTGTTAAGAGGGTCATGCCTGATATTTATTATTTTTTCTTGTCAGAGTAGTTTGGCGAATCACTGCAGCTATTAAGCGAATCAAGAGACCGTTAAATGAAACCAGCTGCTCTCATTGTCTTTGCTTGTTGGAAGCCAGCTGGGAAGGTCACAAAGGCTGATCACATGATCCCGGAATGTTGCAACTGTCAAAAGTACATGCCAATTGCCAAACCCTGACTTTTGATCATGTGACTGTGAGAATACTGCTCTAGTTGTAAGTGCAGGGACCAACTATAAACCACGTGTTTCAATGCCATTGTAACTTTGAATGCTCACTAAACAAATGGTTGAAAGTTGGGGATCATGGTATTACAATTCCCATCAGTTGAATCCCATATCACCAGTGGCAAGAGAATTATGGGAATTGTAGTCCAAGATACCTGAATTGTCTCCAGATACCTATTTTGTCAGACTTCTTCTAAAGTCTACTGATGGCCTTGTACAAAGGAGAAAATGTATCATATTACTAGCTGATACTTGGTGAAGCATTAGTAATTATGTACTGATGATGGCATTAAAAAACATTTGCACGTTTTGTTCACATTGAATTCATATGAATGGATGGAACAAATGAATTTTCTAGGAAACCATTGAATCTGAAATGAACTTCCTCATGGTTCAAGGGCTAAAATTAATGAGTGCCAAATTTGAAAGGGCCCTCAGCAAATTCCTCTACAGGGGCATCTGTAGGGGCTTCAACAAAGTAAGGATGACAGCCGTGACTAAACAAGAGAAGCCCCATCTGCTCTTTCATGCATTATACATGTAAAGCACATAAAACCAACACGGCTTCGATCCCAAGATTGTGGCTGCCATCTTGCCTGTTTTGACTCCCAAAACATATCTGCCTCCTTTGTGTGTTTGCTTTGCAGTATTTAAATCAACACTAGGGATGTAACTACCGGTAATATTTGTGTTTCCCACAATGCCTTGGTGCCATATGGGGCACAGTGGGAATCTTGAGAGCATCTAGTGCAGGGATGTTAAGCTCTCATTGTCATGGCGGTGTCATGTTATGTATTGTGGCTTTTCCCCTCTTCGCTAAACCAGGTGTGGGTGTGACCAGTGCATGACGCATCTGGCCTGCAGATTTGGCCTGACATGCCTGATCTAGTGGATTCTTTCTAAACTCAGTTGCAATGGAACAATGGGCCTCATAATAGGCAGGACCAGTCATGGGAGGTTCAATTTTAAGAAGAATGTTGTAGCCTGTAGATTCTTATTTATTTTAAAGAAGAGGATCGTTTGACAATGGAGAGGCAGGGATTCTGCTGGGCATTAAAGAAAGCTTCTGAGTAGGGGGAATGGCAACTTGGAGAAAATATAATACTACCACAACTGGCCTGTTAAAAAAAAAGTCAGAAAATTCATTAAATGACAATAAAGAAATCAGAGTTTTTGGTAACCTATTGCTGCCACCAGGTACCTCTCCAGATTTTTAGAGTTTTCATATGACACAACTGTATTAAATGACAGGTGGAAAGACTTCAGGCTGAGATCAATAGTGACCTTTGGGACACCAACATTTGTCTAAGATGTCAGGTGTGTGACTGACAGGATTGCTCAAAAATGCAATCATAGAAGGAGTTGATGGGCATTGTGTCCTATAGATTGGGAAATGAGTGAAACCAGGCAAAAGGTGGGGTAGGCAGGAACAAATGAGGGTCAGGATGCCGACAGAAGAAGAGTCTGAACAACTGAATCAAAGTTCAGATGGAAATAGGGAGTTTGGGTGTTTTGG